>OY992876.1:159759912-160007412 GCA_963921405.1 Cepaea hortensis
GACTTTGATGCCAGTGAATCCACTTTATTGTTCAGATTAAGAGACTTTGAAGTTAGAATTGGCACGACCAGACACGAGATGCACATCGGGAGAATGAAGGGACTCGTCAACCAACACCGAACTGGCACGGATGCTGATGCATATATTGGGTGGGGGGAGAGACCTGAGCACCTATGGACTTGTCCGGAGTGCAAGGATGATACCCCCCCACAGATAACTAACTAACAGCTGTCTGCGGCAGGATTATATTTAACTTTGGTTACAAACATTGTTTGTCATGGAGACTCATATTCTGTTAAGATAAGCAGAAAGCATTTTATGAGAATATAGCTGTATACCAGAGATGGCAACTTTTTTGTAGTCTTGTACCCAAGTACTGTTGCAAAGTCACTCAGCATGCCTAATTAAGTCTGCCATAGTCTAATCCACATTCGTTTGTTCACAAGTTTTGAAACAAATATATCTAGTGTTTTTTGCCCTTTTTTTTTTGGGGGGGGGGGGGGGGGGGTTCATTTTATTAGCACTGGGTTACGTAATAACAACTTTTGTGCTATGATCAGCTGAGTGTATTGGTATGTGTATGCGACAACCAAAAGTATTATAGAGTTTGTGGTGGGTGTGGTCAAGAAAGAGGGAATGGATAGGATGAAAATAGAACTTGTCCAAGGTCAGTCACAGTTGCTCTACACTCATTAAGTTTGCATTATTCTCAATGTCAGAAACTAACTTGCGTTTTAAAGAGGTGTAAAAATATAAATAGCTTTAACAGAATTAAATGTTTCTATTTAATTAAACATTCAATTGTTTAAAAATGAGATCACTCACTCAACGGGCCATTGAAAATTGTTTGACATGCCATTCTTGACACACGTTTCCATCATTTGTTGATGCCTGCTGTTTACCATCATCATAGCCTGTGTTAGTACAAAAAAATTTGATTATATATAAGACATATTTGTTTCATAAAGTCTCCTACAAGATTATTTAGTTATATTTGTATTTTATAATACATCTTTCAGATAAATTTTTTGTGTATAATATAAATTTGCTCTGCATAATTATTTTATCATAAGATTCTCTTTACAACATTTTATAAGTAAAAATATTTTATAAGATAAGTTTGCTATGTAGAATATGTTATATAGTCAATTTCCCTACATTTATTTGTTTTATAAGAAAACTATTTTTAAAAGTTTTGCTCTATAAAGAATTTTATAATCTATATTTAATCTGTAGAACATTTTAGACAGTAAATTTGCCCTGTTGAACATGTTTGCGGAGCGGCTGGCCGAGTGGATAGAATGCTGGACTCCCATTCGGGAGACCTGGGTTTGATCCCTCGGTAAGGTGTGGGATTTTTTTCTGTCGGGGGCAAAAATAAAATTATAACCTGCACAGTTCGCGGCGACTGCACTAGCCTTAATTCCTCAGGCTCAAAGACCCCCCTGCCATACACCGCAAGGTACTATATTGGCAGTAAATGACAGTGACAGAACATGTTCGCTTTAGAGAACAATTTATAATAATAGTTTCTTTGGTAGAGCATTTTATAAGATAAACCTGCTCTGCAGAACATTATATAGGCTTAATTTGCTCTGTAGAACATTCTATATGATACATTTGTTCTGGAGAATATTCCATAAGATATATATGTTCTATAGAACATTCCATAAGAAATTTTCTTTGCAGAACATTCTATAAGATAAATTTTCTCTGTAGAACATTTTCTTTGTAATTGGGTGAATAGAAATATAAAACCACGATAAGCTGATGGCACATTATTATTAACACCAAGACAAATGAGAATTGAGAAACTAAGTCAACGCAACAACAACATGAATAACTAAAGTTGTATATTTTATATGTAAATGTATTATGTTTATATAATTTAATGCAGCAAAAACAAAAATAGTGACAACTAATAAAACAAATACAGCAGCATATATTTATCAACAGATAGAAATTACAGCATATGAGTAGTTTTGAATGTCTAGGTTCTCTGTTGATGGATGACAGAACTGTAATGACAGAGATTAAAGGAAGACCAAACATTGCTATACAAAAACTAAAGCAAATAAAATCTGTATGGATTGGAACAGATCCTACCGTCCTATTTAACTTACTTGTTCTTTGCAGGACACTGCAGTCACACCCAACCCTATTGGCTGTTTGTGATTTAGTAGACAATTTTACGTTCAGTAGTTTGCCATTGCTTTCTGAACATATAGAACAACAAAAGTCAGAATACTAACGGTTTGCATATTCCCTGCGGCAATATACAGGTGTGAAACTTGGATATTTCATTGAAAACTTAGAACTGGCAAACGGATTGGAAAGATCAAGATGAAGAGAATAGGAGATGAATACCTTGGGGGGCTTGGCCACATGGCATAATCGTGACAATAACACAGGGCTGATCCGTGACTAAATTGATTGAGTGGGGTTGCTCAAAACATTGATCATCTGTGCTTATCAGCATAGCACATAGTGATGATTAGTACAATACAGGAATGGATATCTTATCAGCATAGCACATAGTGATGATTAGTACAATACAGGAATGGATATCTTATCAGCATAGCACATAGTGATGATTAGTACAATACAGGAATGGATATCTTATCAGCATAGCACATAGTGATGATTAGTACAATACAGGAATGGATATCTTATCAGCATAGCACATAGTGATGATTAGTACAATACAGGAATTGATATCTTATCAGCATAGCACATAGTGATGATTAGTACAATACAGGAATGGATATCTTGCACACCCCGCCAGTTTCTGAGAGAGGAAAGGGAGCTCACAACATAGTCGCAGATGAGACAGTACTTTGGGAGAAAAGCCTCTACACCATTCTCACTCTACAGATGCAAGCCCTTTTCATCGCTCAGATGACCTCAAAATTTAGAATTGAAACTCAGCTTTGCAGAGTATTCACAACCAAACAATCAGTCAGTAGTGCAGAAGAATGGGAAGATCATCATGGCTTGGAGAGAATGGTGCTGTGGGGAGTGACCAGAGGATCTGGCCGACACTCAAAAATCCGAGGAAAGGACAGATGGGCAGATAATCAGATTGCTGCTGGTATCATTGGATCTTCATTTTTAATCATCACAAACAAAACGAATAGCTATTTTTAGCACTGAAAATTTGCCTGATTTGGCCGAGATTTGCCATAATTCCTGCTAAAAAATGTCCAAGCTAGTTGAGGGCTGACAGCGAAGAGGGAGGCACAAGAAATCATTGGCTGATACATTAAAAGTAACATGCATTGCTGAAGACACAAAGTGGTGGAAGACCTTGACCGTAAGCATGCATCGTGGTACCACAATAACCCACAGAATTGTATTGCCCCAAATTGCAACACTTTATTGTAGTACATTCTCCTCTTATCTCATAATTAAGGACAATGGACTTAATAGCAACAGATAGTTTTAAATTGTGTACCTAAGCTTAATGATAACAGATATTGTAGAATAAATTTGACTGCTTTGATGATCAGAGGCTTCTGTTGTACATGCTCCATGAGTGGAGCCCCTACAACAGTTAAAAAAAAAAAAAATTAGTTACATATCCTTTACAGGACATTACAGTCACCCCCAGCATTTTTTTGCTGTTTGTGATTTCTTGGCAAGTTTACTTTCAGTAGGTTGCCATTGTTTTCTGAACGACCGGCACTCATACCATTGCGTGAAAACCAACGCAAGACGGTTCGCTACCAAATCGCTCTCAGTTGTGTTTCGAACCCTGTATGCGGGATTACTAATTGCTTCCGTAACCGCTTCACCACAGGGCCGGCACAACAAAGTAGGTCGTGGAATTTGAGTTTAACAAATGTTTTACGTACTTAATGTAGGTAGTATTTAGTTTGCCTGTTTAGTTGTTATCTTTACATTGTTTTGATGTCCAAGTCTTCTTGTGTTATGTGGGTCTCCCCAAGTGTAAATTGTAAGCTTTCGGAATATATATAGTACTCTGTTGTTATGCATTGATTATTATTATTTGTTTCACTGTTGAGAATGTGAAACATCCTGCTCATTTCCTACATGCATGATGTTTCCGTCATTTTTGTGTAGGATAGATCTTTTACATGTCTTGATGCATATTGAATCTCAAGTCAATTATATGTGTGTGTGCGTGCGCGGGTTTTTTTTTTTTTAATGACCATGCAGTGTTTGAAAATATTGCCAGTCCAAGTTTTGTTTTTACCCTGTTCATGAAACATAATAGGTAAGGACTGGCACTATTTTCAGACACTGCACAGTCATTACAAATACACCCTGTATATGTTAGTATATATGTGTGTGCATACGTGTGACCACTAAGTGGGTACGCTGATAATGTCCGGAGTGTGGTCGGTTGAGGGTTCGACACCTGCTCTCGGTGTCCACTAAGAAAGAGAAAGACTGGCCACCTGTTCCTCCATGCATACAACATATGATGGTCCTAGCACACCTATCAATCAGGTGCCTTCTCCACAATGAAAGTTGGCTGCAATGAATTTCCAACACTTGATTGCACATTCTGTCAGACTGCTGTTTGTCCATCTCTTAATTCTTAATCTTATTTTCCCTACTAGTATCTTCTATCTAGCACAACACAGGCCCATAGCAGACTCCTGTTTTGGGACTCTTTATATATACATACGGCTTGTGCATTTTCACAGAAATAGAATTTGGTGCAATCAGAAAAGGCCGCCTCTGTGCTAGTTCATCGGCACGTGTGTGTGTCCGAGGTCCGTTCAGCGCAAAAAATCAAGTTATTGTGTGCGTATGTAGTTGTGCTAAATAATTAAAACCATATGACTGATTTCCTCTACTTCCTAGAATGGATACGAAATAAAAGAAGAAATCTGTAGTTTAGTGAAGTCACATATATTCCTTGTTGTATGTGGTCATTTGTCACTATTATTTGACACTGTTTTTTAATTTTTCCCCTATGTATTTCTATCATGTGCTCTGGTTTGTTCTGTGTCTGCACCTAAACTCTTCTGATTCTGTGTATCTTTAAGTGTTCATTCAAAATATCACTCCCTGTTTGTTGTAAATTTGTATATCTCTACTTTATTGGTTTAAATATGAAGTTTAATTCTCTTAGCTTTGTTTTTTGTTTATTTTATGTTTCCATTAAATATATATATACTATATAAAGCATACTACATAGTTTGTTTCTTTGATGACAACTGTTAAAGTTATTTTTAGAGTTGGTTTTATTCAGTTTAAATGTATGTAATGTACACATTTTATTTCATAAAGTATAGTATAGTAAGGAGTTTTTCCATTGGTTAACCACAAAAATCTGTCTTAATGTAAAGTAATACTCACAGAAAGTCTAGAGAATTGTGAATAGAATATGTGAAACTTAAAAATACATTACACTGGAATTAGTGAAGAAATGTTAACTGAATCTCTCAAACTATTGAAGCATATATCCACTTCTAATGTACACAGACGTGAGAATATAAAGTAAACGTTTAAATGAGATAACTGCGGAAAGTTCCACGATGTTGTGGTTTACAGTGTGCTACCTTGTAAAATGTATAATCATTCATATCTTAGCATTATTATTATTATTATTATTATTATTATTATTATTATTATTATTATTATTATTATTATTATTATTATATCTAACAAGTTATTATTAGCACCACATTATTGTAACATCTTGCTGTGGGTCATAGAAAACACCTGACATTTTATAATATGATAATTGTGTTTAATTAGGAATTTAATATTTTATTTTACCATTAGATTTCCAACAGTCACCACAAAAAATAACAACAACAAAAGAAAAAGAAACAACTTGCCTAGTGTCGTGAACTTAAGCAAAAGGCTATTTTACTGATGAGACGTTCGTTTTTCTCATGTAACTTCACTTTTATCAGAGATGTTTATATTACAGATTTTATAAATTAATTTATACATTTATATGTTAACTGTTTTAGGTGGTGAATGAACTGGCCTCATCTGCTGGAGAAAAATGCAGCATTGATCCAACTCTTTGTAATGCCTTGCGCACCCTCAAGAGTGGTGAGCCCTTCATTTTTAAACAATACAAATGTTGTAATTATAGTTGCAGGCTACACCAAATGTTGTAGTTATGGTTGCAGGCTAGACCAAATGTTGTAGTCATAGTTGCAGACTAGACCAAATGTTGTATAGTTGCAGGCAACACCAAATGATGTAGTCATAGTTGCAGGCTAGATCAAATGTTGTAGTTAATGGTTGCAGGCTAGACCAAATGTTATAGTTACGGTTGCAGGCTGGACCAAATGTTGCATCAATAGTACCGTGATGACCTGAAAATCTCTCATATTTATAGAATAATAGACACTGGATGGATGATTTCATTGCCAGCCACCTGTACTACCTAGAACATTTTCTGAAGGCCACTCTAGGAGGGTGAACTGAGAGCCCAGATTAATTGTTTGGGTTAAATATCCGCTTGCATGTATAAAAATAAAAAATAAAGGACCCTTTTACATGCCTAAGGCACATCTGGCATATGGAACTAGACCATATTCTTATAGACCAAACAGCACTCAGTGGGTGGTGTAGTCGGTACCACCCCGGTCGACTTGATGTCCCAAGACATTTCCTGGTTCCTGTGTTATGCTGAGTTGACCTGGCAGTCTAGGTCAATTTTTAAAATTCTAAACCGCCCTGGTGCAGATCAAACATCGGATCACTGCCATGGTATTTTAATCGTGCGCAACTTGGGTACAGGTCCTCCTGTTTATCGCCATGTCTGAGAAGGTTGGGTATTCAATCCCACTACAAGAGATCAGGGGGACGTGTGATATTATTAGATACCAAGGTTTCTTGGGGACATGCCCAGCCCTATGAAGGATTCTGAGCCTGAGGCGCGCATGTAACCTCTCAAGTTGCCAACTTGGCTGTTTACAACCAAAATCTTTTTTAAAAATATAACAGTATTTAACTTTTACCTTTGTTAAATTGTTATCCCATGTATTATAATAATTGTACATTTTAAATCCTGTCTATCTATTGTATTCCTGAAACCTTACGTTTCGTTTATGAAACGACAACTGTAATTTGCACATCTCTCAGAACATGCTGAAGATGAGTACACAATTGCCTGTCTGCTGTTTGTCTTCGTGGCTGTCTCCATCCCCAAGTTGGCGCGCATGGAGCTATCAGTTCACAAGGCTTCTTTACAAGGTAACATTCTTACTACTTTACATAATAACTTTGTTAAATCATTAGGAAAGTTGTATTTTAGTTTGCTCCTCAGTGGACCATTTTGCAATCACTAAAAAAGAACATTGAGACTTTTAAGCTTAAATATTACAGAACATTTCTTAGAATATCATGGACCAAGAAGAAGAAAAAATACTGAATTTCTACAAGATCTGAATGTCGAAGAAAACTGGCTCATAAACAGAATCATGTCTCAAAAACTTAAACACACATTAAATGTCACAGAGGTTTAAAGAGAATAGGGAGACATGGTTCCTGAAAGGAGAGGCAGCAGTCCACCAGCACACAGATAGACATAGGATGTTCCATACAATGGGAATGAGGGTGCATGAGGCAGAACTGGCAAGATATCCAGAGATTTTTCAGCGGTTGTAGCAACCTTCTGCAAAAGACCTGCTACATGATGGTGATTCAGTATCAAACAACTCACATTGTGATTGGTTAATCCTTCATCACATATTTTTGTAGTCATTTCTGTGCCAGCCATACAAAAAGAAATATTTTTCTAGAATGGAAATGGAGTGAGAAAGGAAATTGGTCACCCCACATCACACAGTGTTGTGATCTAGAACATATAAATGCCAATCACTTCTCTCCCCTGTGTGCTGTAAGACCACTATTTACTGTAAATATATTGACAGTAATTTGGTTGTGACCTAGAACATGTAAATACCAAACTCTTCTCTCCCCTGTGTGCTGTGAGACCACTATTTACTGTAATTATATTGACAATTATTTGGTTGTGACCTAGAACAAGTAAATACCAATCACTTCTCTCCCCTAAGAGCTGTAAGACCACTAGTTACTGTAACTATATTGACAATTATTTCTCTCTAGGTCATTTAAACAACAGCCACTGTTTGGCAAAAAGCATCAATGGGCTGGCAGGAGCTTTGTTCTCACTGTATGGCCCTGGAGACACAGACCAGAGGCTTCAAGAGTTCCTAGCAGTAAGAGTTTCATAATGCTGGTTTCTCACTGTTAAAATGTGTATATTTGTATTCAGATATTCAAGGCATCTCTGTGGTTAGTGAGGATTATTAAGCTCACTCACCTGCTACAATGAAAGTGAAAAATATTCCTAGTCAGATACCTCATTACAAAAAAGTCCCGACTGGGTCTCTGAAATCTTAGGACCTTCACATTTTGTAGGTCAGAATGCATGAATAAATAGATGGCTGGTCTTTCCCTCTTTTAGTGAATGGTGAGCATGGGCATCATACCTTATCTGACCACCCTCATGACATCATCCTCTTAATCTTCTAACAATGACACCAGCATGCCTGCTTGAAATACCTAATTGACTGTGGTTAAACAGTTTTGTCAGTCTGTAGAATTTAGATCCAGTAACTTGCCACCGTCACATCAGCAATCAGCTGCAGTCAGTCTGCAGCATTTTCTGTATGTCCATGATGCACCACACGTGTCCCTTCCAGTCTTTCTTTTAATGCTGTCTTCCAAAGAAGGAAGACACTTTATAAGTCATTGGGTGACACCAAGGGACCCAGGTTAAAGGAAGGAGGTTCTTGTATAGTACAAGCTTACGGTACAATTAGACATGTCTGTGAAATTGGCAAGATGGTGCGGGAAAAGAATGGGTCATTTGGCTTCCCAGCACGGCAGCCTTACATAGAGTGATAGTAATCTCAGTAATTGGTAATAAAAAAGAGTAATTTGAATATGCGGCAGCCCAGAATGTCAAAATATAAACTACCCCCATAAAAAGAATATTTAAAGCAAGTTGATTTTGGCATAAACAATTGTGAATCCTTTTTAATCCTAGAGATCCTGAGGTGTGCTGAGATTCCCCTTGTCTGATCTTTGAGAGGAGAATGTAACAAAAGTGATCCTCAACAAATCAGATCAAACCAAGAAAAAAAAACACAAAAGTTACTGCATGTATAAGTGGACAGCTCTGCAGTTGAGTAGAACAGGGTGCTCACTTGTTCTGACAGTTGGAAATGTATGTCAAAGGCAAAAGTAACATACCCCTGGGTGATTGTAGAAGACAAGTGGAAACTTCCACATTATCTTCCCAAGAATCAAAGTAGATCAGAGTCAGAGATCCAGGAAACCAAGGACCAAAATCTCTGGAGATATGAGAATGTTTATGCCAGTTTGCAAGGCATGTAATGATGATTTTCTGTTGGTGGGTGTTTGCCTTGACTATCTGGTCAGAGTTGAGGCTAACAGTTTCTCTTTTCTGATGCCACCCACTTTGCAGGCCAGGATTTATTTTTTACCTTTTGTTAAATGAAAACCTTTGTCTTGCTAGGGTTTAGAAACATTCCAGATTTGAGAGTGCAGTTTACCTAATTGGAGAAGTGTCTGACCGAGGGACTAGAATGTTGGGCTGCATTCAGGAGACCTGGGTTTGAATCCTCAGTAAGGTGATGGATTTGTTTTCTGTTGGTGTATAAAAGAAAACCCAAACCTGTACAATTCGAGGTGACTGCACTAACCAGGTGGCCTTAATTCCTCCGGCTCAAGACCTCCCTGTTCTATACCACAAGGTACTATAGGCAGTAATGACTGTCAGTTGATAGTTTGCCTACCAGCTCAGAGAAAGCATTTATTCTCTGTTGGATGAGACTGGGGCACCTTTGGAGATATCCGAGTGCAGTGAAAGTGATTCTTAGCCAGAACCAAATAATCTGTTGGATATCTTTGCTTTGTGCATCCCTTGTTCATACCCTTGCGTATCCTTGGAGCATCTCCTTTAACATGGCTTGTTTCCACAGATGTTTGTCTTTTGCAAGTATTTTACTTTCTGCTAGGGCTTTTCATGTCCATTTCACTGTTCACTAGCACCTTTTCGTCTTGACAGATGATAGTTTGTTATATTGTGCTTCAAAAATTCATACTAACTACAACCCATGGCGGTGAAATCAGGGATGGAGTTAAACCTCTCCATAGCACAAAGCTGAGTTGAATTGTAGAGATCATGTGTTGCCCATGCAGCATGATCTCTCTCTCTGCCTGCCTAGCTTACACCAGAGGAAAGGTAACACCAATACATCTGGAAGAAGACAAGCTGCAGAAGGTGCCAGATCAGCAAAGCAATGCTCTGTCTGCCTGTCGGAACTTCAATCCTAGTCCAGTTGCCCACCAAGACTTAGGGCCTGGTCTGCCCTGCCATGACATTTAGTCTTTAGGCTGCATTTCCTCACACCATTATAAGATTTGTACTCTTCCAATTGCGCTCCTTCACCTAAAGCCGTTGGCGCAATGTGGTATGTCAGGTTTTGTGAATGTTGCACAGCATTTAGCACTAACAGAAAGTAGGCAGTACCCTCTACTGTCATACCGTAGCTCAGTTATATCTGACTAATACCTGACAGGTGATGTCCATTTGCACTTTGTAAAAAAAATATAAAATATGTTGAAAACATATATTCTACAATATATATATATATATATATATATATATATATATATATATATATATATATATATATATATAGAGAGAGAGAGAGAGAGAGAGAGAGAGAGAGAGAGAGTGAGTGAGTGAGAGGAGAGAGAGAGAGATCCAGGGGAGGTTGACAGAATACTGTTAAAAATAAAGAGACAAAGTGTCCATTATTTTGTTATCTGTTCATTGCATTTCTTATCTTTCCCTGTTACCTTTTCTTGGAAATGCTCCAGTAAAATCAGTCTTGGACAAACCAGTTGATGCCGACATGCAACTGTGCCATTGTAGTTTTCATGTTGTTAAGTTGTTAAGAGGTCTTTATATAACATCACAATTGGATATTATGTAGCCAATTGTTGATGGATGTTTATGTCGATCTTGCTTTGCTAGTGGTTGACAGTTTTATCAGTTCTGAAACCTGCATACTGCATAATGTTTTTGTGTAGTATAGTATGTACAGCATTTTGAATCAGGATATTTAGAATTTCCGTCTTTCCCCAAAGTTGCATTTCTTCCTTCAGAGCTTAACTATGGAGTTTATGTTTATTAATGTTTATAGTCGAACATTCCAGAATGTATCCATGTGCTTAAATTAGCTCTAAGCATTTTACTTCAAAAGTACTTGAAGCCACTTCCTGTAGCATGTGTTAATTTTGAGTGCAATCTTAAACATGAAAAAAAAAAAAAAAGACAGGAAGTTCTGTCTACAAGGTAAAAATCCCATGGCAGTTTGAAATCGCAAAGAGCGGGCCTTTAGGCTGCTGCCCTGGCAAAGGTGTTAGGAAATAAAACCTACCCACAGGTAGATAGAACCCGTTATCTTTGATGGAATCTGTCTAGAGGAAGCTTACGCAAATGCACGCTGAAGTCAGACACATTGACCTTCGAGATAGATATCTGGATGTGATGCATTTCTCTCAAAATAGGAACGAATAAGAAACACAAAATAATTGCAAGCGTTTAGTGTAACAACCTCTTTATATTGACATATTTAAAACAGTGCTGTAATTTCAAGAAATTAAAAAAAAAATATTTATGCAAAAACACCTAATAGCTGTCATGTTTACCAAAATATCAACATGTAAATTGTTATTTTTGTAATTTCATGAATCAGGATTCTGATTTTGGCAGTTTGTTGTTGTTTATCATGCAGGAGTATTTGGTCTTCTGCCTGTCAGTTCAGTTGCTAGGCAACTGTGTTTACTTGTTCACAAGTTGTTATTTCCTTCCATATAAGCTGTTATATTTGTCTAATTTTTGGAGGAAGACAAATGCTCCTGGTTTAAAATTATTTGAGAACTTGAACAAATTTGAGTTATCAGAAACTGAGAAACAATGTTTGGGATATTTTTATGTTGAAAGACCACAGAGTTTTAAATATTTGTTTGTAAGCTTGTGTTGAAATATGTCCTTGCTTTCAGCTGGCATCGTCAAGCCTACTGCGTCTGGGATTTGAAAACGAGAAGGAAGCTGTCAAAAATAGAGAATCTGTGTACCTCTTGCTTGACCAGGTAATCCTTGTTCGTATTTAATCAGTGTTATTAATAACTTTTCTTTTTCTCGTAGTCCATACCATGTGGCATTGGTTATCATGTCTATCCACAGTCTTCTGTTGTATGTACTGCAAATGATTTCTGATACACATGTTCATGTTCCTTCATGCCAAAATGTCAGACTGTCCAGCATCTGCTGTCTTCCCCTCCCCTCCAACTGCCCCATTGTCATGGAGCACTCCAGTATTTCCCTTTTCATGAAGTGCCGAAAGAATGGGGACTGTTTTTTTTTTTCAGATCGAATAACCAATTCTCTGTGTGATTTAACCTCTTTCAAGATTTCTTCATTATTCTCCTCTTCCCCCCCCCCCCCCTACCCACTCTACCTCCTCAATCCATGGGGTTCTTATCATTCTTCCACAAAATCACATCTCTGCAGCTTCCACATAATTCCTCACTGGTCTGCTAATTGTCTGCAAAAACAAAAACAAAACTGGCAGGAAGGATCGTAGTAGAGGACAAAACAGGAGTGTATTACCAACTGGCCACTGGAACTATAAGTAATCATACTCTTGGTCTTCTGAAGGAGATGGAGAGCGCATGGGCATATCTTGAGTGCTGATACATCAGTAAAACAAGGACCTCAGGGTGAGTGAAGCATGTTTCTAACCCCCTATATTTGTATACACCAGTCTACACTCTGCTTCCCGGATATTTCCTGGTGCACATTTTGGCTGGCGAGTCATGAGAACCCAAGTCAATTATAAAAATCTGCCTCAAAGGAGATTCAACCATTGAATCAAAAGGCAAGCATGATAGCCATTCCATTATCCTAGTTCCCTGTGATATCAATGTTGGATGACAATTTCTGACAAGAACCACACTTTAAGAACTTCACATTTGGGCTGTGGATCAGTTTGATTTTGATTTGACATTTATGATTGATTGACATCAACAGATTGTTCAAGAGTCTCCCTTCCTTACCATGGACCTCCTGGAGTCTTGCTTTCCTTATGCTCTGCTGAGGAACTCTTACAACACAGTGTATAAAGCCTCTGCTGCAGACATGTAACGTGATGGCTGACACCTGCCTCCAGTGGACACCTGACTTTGGCATCTGAATATGTGACAGTAACTTCCTTCCTTGCCCAATGTTCCAGATTATTAGCTTTGTCAGAGATCCTCCCACAGAACAGAGGGGTTGTAGGATCCAACTTTGTGCTTTTCGTGTACATGTATGCACTTTTTATTTCCTTGTAATTAAAAAAAAATCACATAAGTCTGACTAGGACCTTGGGCCAGGTAAACAGATTTGAAATCTCTGTAGGAAAAACTACGAAAATAATATAGGCTTAATAATATAATAATTACTATACCAGCATAAATAAAACACAGAACACCTTGCTGACATTTCAGTAACTGAACCTTTCTCAACAACAATTTTAACATGAATAAAAGTAAAACTAATATCAAATTAAGTTAGTTGCATACCCTTTACAGGATGTCGCAGTCAACTCCAGAATTTTTTGGCTGTTCATGATTTTTTTGGCAAGTTTACTTTCAGTAGTTTGCCATTGCTTTCTGAATGACTGGCACTCATGCCTTTGCATGGGTAACCAACACAGGTGGTCTGCATTCAAATCGCCCTGTGATTTAAACACTGTATGCAGGATTACAAGTTGCATCAAATTAAAACACACATTAAATGTACATTAAAACAAAACACATGTTTACAAGGAGAAAGGTGATGGACCATGTTGTGACTTCCATGTCTAGCAATCATGCACAGAAGTTCAAGTATGACAAGGGTATTACAATGCTGAAGTGATTCAGAGGTTGTCTGAAGCAGATTGTGAATGAAACATCATTCTTGCTATATTGTAAAAGTTGAGTTGGATTTATAAACAATTATTCTTATGCTGCATAAGACACTAGGGCCATCTGTATACACAAATGTTGTTGTCAGAGCATTGCTGTGCTGATCCGGCAGCTCCTGCAACTTGTCTTGTTCCAGACGTTTTGGTGTTACCTTTCCTCTGGAGTAAACTAGGTACGCCAAGAGTGGGATCATGCTGCATGGGCAAATTGTGGTCTCTACAGTTCATCCCAGGCTTTGTGCCATGGGGAAGTTATTGTACCATTTTTGTTAAAAACCACAATGTAACAGACGACTGCCTGTCAAGATGGCAAGGTGCTAGTACAGTAATTTGTCAGTATTCAACATAATGTATTTTCTGGCTTCCTGTTTTAAAAGATTCTTTAGCTTAATGTGTTATTACATCAACCAGGATGCTTGTATCAATCACAATGAAGAATAGGATCCTCTATTTTTTCATTGCACTGAATCGTTGTTTTTCATGTTTATTATCATTGTCACAAGAGGGATTATTATTCATTCATTGCTCTCAATTTGTAAATGGATGTATTATCCATTAGGATTATGGAATCAAGGCATAAACAGAGGTCTGCAACAGTACAGGAAAGTGCATTTACAACAATGCAGGAGAGTGTTGTTACAACAATACAGGATAGAGATGTTATAACAGAATGTGAGTGTGTTGTTGCAACAATTCAGGAGAGTGTTTGTTATAACAAAATGATAGAGTTGTTGGTGAGAGTGTTGTTCTAACAAGATAGGAGAGATTTATAACAACAATACAAGAGAATTGTTATGACTATACAGGAGGAAGTTATTATTACTGTGCCAGAGAGAGTGCTGTTACAACAATATAGGAAAGAGTTATTATAACTGTACAGGAGAGTGCTGTTACAACAATATATGAAAGTGCTGTTACAACAATACAGGAGAATGCTGTTACAATAATACAGGAGATTGCTGTTACATCATTGCTAAATAGTGTTGTTATGGCACAGGATACAGACATATAAGGAGACACAAACCATGGAGAAGTGAGACTTCTGTTAAATAGTGCAGGGGAGTGCTGTTACATCAATGCTAAATAGTGTTGTTACTGTAATGCAGTAAGGTACTGTTACAACAGTGCAGGTAGTGCAGCACAACCATGCAGGAGACTGGTGCCATCACAGTACATGAAAATGCTGAAACAAGACAACCACTGGACTTCACAGATCTGAACCCATTCCTCCATAAATGTATTTTATGAAGTCATTGAACTAAAACTATCTGCATCTTGTAAATAGACCCCACTCATATACAATTATTCAAGTTATGAACCAAAGTCGAAAGCACGTTGTCTTGAAGCAAGATTACCACAGGGCTTCATTTGAGCTTGATATTCCATATATTTTAAGTGTTTTGGCTGAATCCTCATACCACTCAAATTTAATAATTGGAATGTTTTTTTTTCTACCGACTGTTCATGTTGCAGGTCTTTTGCAGAATGTCACTCTCATAATGAATAACTGGAAAGACTCTGTATCTTATACCAGTTCCCTGCCTCATGCAGTTTCATGCCTACAGTTTCTTTAGTGTCTTGTGTCCAACTTCATGCTGGTAGAGCCCAGCCTTTTCTCCCAGGAACCATGCTTTCCATTACTGTTCTTTCTAATGCATTCTAATGTTTAACATAGCCAAAGTATTTCAGTTTCCCAGACCTGATGCTCTTGATGAGCCAGTTTTCTTCAATGTTAGAATCTTGTAGAATATCAAAGATCTTGTAGAATATCGAGGATCTTGTAGAATATCAAAGATCTTGTAGAATATTGAGAATCTTGTAGAATATCAAAGATCTTGTAGAATATCAAGGATCTTGTAGAATAATAAGGATCTTGAAGAATTTCAAGGATCTTGTAGAATATCATGGTATTCTAAGACATGTTCTAAAGCATTGAAGTTAAAAAATCCCAATTTTCTTCTTCAGTGATTGTCAAATGGTCCTTGTCTCAATCTGTATATTGTCATATCTTCTTCAGTGATTGCCAAATAGTCCTTGTCTCAATCTGTATATTGTCATATCTTCTTCAGTGATTGCCAAATGGTCCTTGTCTCAATCAGTAAATTGTCATATCTTCTTCAGTGATTGCCAAATGTCCTTGTCTCAATCTGTATATTGTCATATCTTCTTCAGTGATTGCCAAATAGTCCTTGTCTCAATCTGTATATTGTCATATCTTCTTCAGTGATTGCCAAATGGTCCTTGTCTCAATCTGTATATTGTCATATCTTCTTCAGTGATTGCCAAATGTCCTTGTCTCAATCTGTATATTGTCATATGAAAAGATACATGTTCTGACAATGTTTCATTTGTTTGCTGGTGTTGTGCCGTCAGTAACATTTACTTTCAATGCAATGCCCATTCATTACACAACAAAAGCTTTCCAACATGTGGACTCCAGTTTTCCTGTGTAATGTACCTAGTGATTTGTTTTTATATGCCCTTTGTTTGCTGTTTTTAGTGCATCACATTTACATGCCATTTAATTTTCACAAAAAATGTAACACTGGTTTCGTCTTTTATGATGATAAGCAGGTTAAATTTCATTGTAGTTTCATAATTGCTCGTTATATTGTCTTTACCTTTGTGCATTTAAAGTTACATTCTTTAAAATGAAGATTTCTTTGAAGTTTATAATTAGCTAGTATATAGTCATTGTTCAAATCCGGTCTTTTATATTTTATATTAAGACTGGCAGAAGCAGAATTCTCAAGACAAAGAGAGAGAGAGAGAGAGCATGAGAGACAAAGCAAGAGAGTGATAGAGAGAGAGAGAGAGAACAGAGAGACAGCATGCGAGGCAAAGTAAGACAGAGAATGAGAGAGAGCCTGAGATGCAAAACTAGACAGTGACAGGTAGAGTGAGAAGTGTAGATAACATGACTGTTTAATATTGCAAACTGTAATGTAAATAATGGTATACATGTGTTCTTCATTCTCTAACATTAGTTTGCTGTGTGTTATGTTTGATGTGATTGCCATTCATATTTTATTACCCATAATCTACACATTGTCTGTAGTTGCTATCCATATTCCTTTATCCACATTAAAGCACAGCTATAATTGATTATTATGATGGCTATCTTTTCTTATTAGCATTGACAGATTTTAAAGCATTATCTTTTGATGTGTGTGCTTGTGACAAGTTTTATATTTTAAAGGCTACCGTTTTGAAAACA
This sequence comes from Cepaea hortensis, assembly GCA_963921405.1. Classification (NCBI taxonomy): domain Eukaryota; kingdom Metazoa; phylum Mollusca; class Gastropoda; order Stylommatophora; family Helicidae; genus Cepaea; species Cepaea hortensis. Next base: position 159,777,142 of record OY992876.1, read on the forward strand.
GAAATGTATACACAGCTTCATAGAAGCATCTATTAATTTAATTTATCTGTAACTGTGTGATTGTTGATCTTAATGAAAATGTTTGGAAATTAATGTGTGTGTTTGTACATTGTATCTGTTGACACTTCAGTTTGCAAAGGTAGAAGGGAAATGCAGCTTTCACAAGTTCTGTTAGTATTTGTTTATACAGTTTTTCCTTTACAGTACAGTTCTTTCAGATCCTTGTTCACGTTGTTTTGTTCATTGTAATCACAAACTGTCATTCAACCTCTGGAGTGTAACTCTTAAAGGATGTGGGAGTTTCCCATTTTCTGGTGCAAAATGTTTCCATTTCATTAAATTTTCATATATAGTTTATTTTTAAAGTTAGTTATCTGCACGATTTATTTTGGTTTTCAAAACCATATTGATATGGAATCCATGGTAGTGCATGGCTGTTGACCCATGGTAGTGCAGTTGCCAGCATGCTTGGCTGTTGGCCCAGTGGTCATGTGTTCAAATCCCCATACAGGCAGAGATTTGAAATTGATCCCTGAGCTCTCAGGTTGATCCAACCTAAATTTTTTTTTTTTTTAAATGTTGCATATCCCTTACAGGACGTTGCAGTCAACACCAGCATTTTTCAGCTGCTGTTGAGTACTAGGCAAGTTTTTACATTCAGTACCAGAAAATGTCATTTGAAGTAAACGTGGTTTGTAGTGATATCGACCACATCACCTGTTGGTAAGTAAAAGTATGAAACTAGTACCATGTACTCAGATGCCTCAAGGCATGTCAACTGATCCTTTACTTTAAAGAACAAAAGCAGGAGAGAATTGATCTCCAATGTCAGTTACAGTAGCGAAAGAAGAAACAGGTAAATGTATATAAATTGTCTATCTAGATATCTTCTTTTTCCCTTAAGATTTTCAAGTAATATATTACAGACTTGAAATAGCACACATGTTGGTTAAATATGCAATAAGTTATTATAATGGTGATATTAATAACTGATGTAAACGCAGTCAGTCATGTGTTATGTAAACACTGCATGGTTTTATTTTATTTTAATTTTTAGTTTAAATGATGTATTTTTCATCCAAAGATGGTTAATTTTTTAAGTATATTTTCCCCATATATTATGTTATATGGCATGTTGAGAAAAAATTGACCAAATAAAAATCTAAAACGTAAACACCTTGTGTTAAAGTGTGATTTTGTGTTAACACCGTTTGGATACGTTATGTTTGTGGTGTGAACCAAACAAACTGCTCAATCAGTGCACACGCATATATACACAAACACTTGTATGAACACGTCGAAACCTCGTCCGAGTCGTACATGACAGTATCAGCATAACCCCCATAACTCAACTGTTAACTCAATTGGGGCATCATCATCATCAAGTGCCATGCCAGCTGGCATTCATGTCTCTCCACATATCTTGGTCTTTGGTGTTCTGGATCAACTGCTGCTGATATTCCTCCATGCCACCATTTCATTCGATCAAGAATCATTTCTCTTGGTTGGCCTTTGCCTCTCTTCCCTTCGATCTTTCCAGTTGTCACTATGTTCTCCAATGCCTCTCTTCTCATCACATGACCAAAGAAGGCTGTTTAACTGGGGCCTACAAGAATAAAAGGACTAAAACAGAGCTGCAGAATCACTAGGTGGAGCTTATGGAGAGAACTAAGGAGACTACAGTGAATCAGAAGGTGAGAAAAATGCATACAATAAGAAAACATGTGAATAACATAAGTATAAACTTCTTCCTCTGCAATCCACAAGTTAAAATAAAGAGGTGACTTTAAGAGAACAAGAATTGCAGTGGCAAGATTAAAAACATACTGACCAATAAAAAGATGTCAATTTCATTTAGGAAATGAGTGTTGAAGTGCTCATATATAGAACTTGTACTGTTTGTCATATGGATGTGAAACCTGGACAAGCTGAGAAACATTTAATGGCAGTGAATGTGTGATTTCTGAGGAAAATGCAAAGAATACCATTGGTAGATAGAAAAATCATGCGCAAGTTCCTACAAACTGCGAATAAAAACCATAAACTGATTAGAGAAATTAAATGTAGACAGTCAAGATTTTAAGGTGTGTTACGCATTACAATTTAGAATTGTCAAATGTTAAATATATTCAACACTACTATATGGCATGGAAGCCTAGACATTGAACAAGCAACTAGAAAGTCGAATTGAAGCCATGGAGTTGTGGATATACACAAGAATATGTCATATTTCATGGAAACAAAAACAATCAAATACAGAGGTTCTAGAAAAACTTGACATGAATAGAGAGTTGATGAAAGAAATAAAAAAGAGGCCAGTGAAATAGATTGGCCACGTTAAAAGACATGATACTCTTATAAAATCCATAATGGAGGGCAAGGTTTAGGGCTAGAGGTAGACAACAATACAAGTGAGAAGATAACATCAAGAGATGGACGAACATCAATCTGACAGAGATAACAAGAGATGGACGAAAATCAATCTGACAGAATGTAGTCAAGGCGAGAGACAGTTTGGAGATCCATTGCAGCCAACCTTCATTGTGGAGACGGCACCTGATTGATTGATTCATAAGCGAGAAGAAATAAATTAGAAAACTTGGTGACATCTGGCAAGTTTGAAGGGAAAAGAACAAGAGGAAGGCAAAGAGATAAATATCTCGAAAAGCAATCTGACAGAATGTAGTCAAGGCGAGAGACAGTTTTGAGATCCATTGCAGCTAGCCTTCATTGTGGAGACGGCACCTGATTGATTGATTGATAAGCGAGAAGAAATAAATTAGAAAACTTGGTGACAACTGGCAAGTTTGAGGGGAAAAGAACAAGAGGAAGGCAGAGAGATAAATATCTTGATGGCTTTGCCTCATTGCATAATCTAGACAGATCTATAGAGCTAACTCACGACTCTGGTGATTGTGTGAGATGGCGAAACATGACGGCCCACAATTAATGACATGGCATATGATGATGAAAGGGGCTAGAAGATACACAAGATAGAGGGCATTAGAGATGGTTGAAGGCTAACCCTCCTTTTGAGATAAAAGAGGTAGAAGAAGAAATTGGAAAATAATAAACTTATTTAAAAAAATGTGTGGACAATCATGAAGACTGAATATCTTTAACAGAGTTCAAGCTGCATTATTCAATCTGTAAATTACTGGTATATCGATATGGAATAAGTACGATAAACGAGCGTGCTGAAGATGATGAAAGCACGACCGGGAGTCATAACCCAGACGGGCCCGCCTCCTGAGAGTGAAAAGTGGCCGAAACAATCAGCCATAGCAGAAACTCAAACGCGGGCACGGGGAGGTCATAAGAGAGTTTAGGGAGAAGTAACCTATAAACGAATTATTTCTAGGTTATGGGAGAAGCTGTCACAATGCAATTTGGGTCATTTGAAATGGCCGAATTTCTCTCCGCCTGAAATATTCGTTATCACTTGAATGCTGTTTGGGTTCATGAGGAAGCAGAGGAGGGTTGAACGGGATATTGAAAGACAATTTAAATAAACAAATAGTATTACTGTAATTAGCCGGTCTCCCTGGCCTAGGTGTTAATGTCTTTCTCCGTAATCCCGTATATTCTCGTGAGTAACGTAACCTGCGCGAGAATCAGTAGCGGTTCTCGCAGCGTTGGTAACTTACGAGGTATGTGAGCCGGTCGCTCAGAAAGCAATGGCAAATTACTGAGCGTAATCTTGGCAAGACATCAACAGCAGCTGAAAATGAAAAATGTGTTGACTGCAATGTCCTGTAAAGGATATGCGAAAAAACAAAGTCAGCACTCAGTGGGTGATATGGTCATTATTATACCGGCCTCCTTTACTTCTCAAGAAGCGTCCTGGTTCCATTTTTTTGGTAGCTGACTCGCTCGATGTGAACTCAAACGTAGTCCACACGCTAATACTACTTCTAGCGCACTGGACTTATTTTTGCGTATGGATTAGCTTTCCTTATTAGTATTGTCCCTCACCATCAGGCGAACCCACTCCGATTTCTGAGGATGAGAAGTCAACATTTTATTCCAACTGACCGGTGTAGGAGTTGAACTCGCTACCTTGGCATCAACACACCGGATGATTAAGAACGAGTGCTCTTATCCATGCTGACCCCCGGCTCCATTTTTAAGCTGGGTCCACCTTGGAGCCCATGCCAATTTTAAAATAATTATATTCCACCAGTCTACAAAGGGAAGGGCTTGATTGGTGTTATTTGATTGCTGTCTTGTGCTCCACTGGAAGATGAAAGGAGGAAGATCAGTTATCAGTTATCAGATGGGGTATCTTCATTGCACTCCGTACAGGTCCATAGGTGCTCAGATCCCCCCCTCCCCCAGCATAAGCACCAGCGTTAGGTGGCTAATAGTGCCAGTTCTGTGTTGGTTAACGAGGCACCGCATTTTCCCGATGTACCTCTCGTGTCTGGCCGTGCCAATTCTTACTCCCACGTCTTTCATCTTTAAGGACGTTAATAACATCGGCACGATCCATGGGCTGGCCATCTGCAGGGGGTGCAGAGCCAGCCAGTTTATCAGCTCGTTCATTTCCCTCGACTCCCGCATATCCCGGGACAAAGATGAAGGTGACTTTACGGACAACAGACTTCCTCAGCGACTCAGTCCACTGTCTACGTACAGATCCGGCTTCGGCTTTCCGAATCATGCTCATTGGATCACTTAGTACACACACGTTGGTATAATGCTGTGCTTCTAGCCATAGGAAAGCCTGTGTTACTGCCATCACCTCCATCGTCATGCTGCTCGTGGGCATAGTGTGGGCACCACTGGATTCTTTGACGGTTCGGCCCACTGAACGGGCTGTAAATGCCCACGCACTTCTCTGCTTCTTTACAACAGATCCATCTGTATAGATGAGCACTTGGGGGTTGTCTGCGTGTTTATTGATGAGCGCTTTGACCTCTGCATTGACAGTGACAGGATTCTGTTCTCTGCACCGTCTGTCAAGTGTGATAATGCAGGAGAAGGTGCACTTAAAAACTGGAGGCACAGGCACCCATTCCTTGCTGGGGTTGATACTGGTAGGACTGCAGACCTGTCTGATGATATCCTCCGCCCGACCCATCCATGATTTGCCCCTCTTTAGCCTGTTGCCCTTTTCTCTGAATATAGGAAGAAGATACTCGATTCGATAGTTAGTAATCGACGGATCATCCTCATTACACATCGAACCATTCAGTGCATAAGATACTCAATATTCATTACTAACTCTTGTTTATTGACAGAGAAAAATAATACGTTGTTGTTCCATATATTGGTTTCTAATCTGTTGTTGTTTCCCATAAAATAAAACTCGGTCGAGGTAGGGAGAAATGTAAAATTGGAAAACCGACTAAGCACCCTGGGGTCGAGGTCAAAGGTCACAAACAACTATCTGACAATATGTATAAATGCCAGTATCGACATCAACAAAGTTATGATCGAAGACATAGATATAAAGCCAATCAAATCAATAGCTTTATTTTATTTATATTAAATATTGTTGAATTATTATATTTACATTGACTGTTACGGGTTTAACATATGCTAACCGATCATGACCATAGTGACTTATTTTATTGGGAGTAAAGTCCACTGCGGTTGATAATCGTAATCACCCGAGCTTCAATAACCGGCGATTCAGGTTGACATCGACATTGACCTCCTTCCCACGTCGCGTGCAGGTCTAGGTGCAGACGGCTGTAGGTGTCTGCTATAAACTCATTTTCCTTTGAAGCGATATTATCGGTGCTTTGATTTACTTGTGCCAACATGGGAAAGATACAAGGTAAATGTTTAGGTGTGTTAATAACGCTTTGTTTACTTTCTTGACAGTTGTTTTACACGAGATTAACTGTCGGCACGGGATGGGGAAGAAAGTCATTTGCTAACTCGATCATATTGTTTGGCAATGGTCACCAGCTCGTCACTGCCGCGGGACAGACATAAAAATATTAAATAATACATTTCTCACAGCGAAAGTGATATTATGAATTATTTCAATATTTCAATGCATTTGCTGTACTCTCATTCTTTCTCTCTCTCTCTCTCTCTCTCTCTCTCTCTCTCTCTCTCTCTCTCTCTGAGTCTCTCTCTCTCTCTCTGTGGCGAAGTGGTTAAGCCGCCTACCTGGTGCCCCGAAGATCGTGAGTTCGTTCCGGACATCATTTGGTTGCACGAATGCAGTTTTCTCGAAGACCTGGGGGTCGTCGCTGGAGCTGCCAAGTTTGTGCACTGTGACAGGTCTCTCTGTGGAAAGAGACTAGTGCATATGGGGTAAAGCCTGGTGCAATGACATCAATATTTCTCCCGTCCCCCTCGACTCTCCATTTCTGTCTCACACTGTATCGTATGTGTACATGTTTGTGTGTTTCAGTTAGGCCAGCTGTAAGTTAAGTATTTACTTGTAGGAGGTCCCATCATGATTTTCAATTTGAGTATTTATTAATGAGACCACCACAGTAGATAGGCCTTGAAAAACAAAATCTCATGGTACTTCAATGGTGCTTGTGTGTCGATTCTTCTTCTTCTTCTTTTCGTTCATCCGGAGTGTTTTTTCAGATGTGATTGCGGTGTGTCTGTTATGCGCCCCTTGGGCCGAAACCCGCAGGCCAACACATCGACTTTAGCGTGCTTTTTTGACCAGGTAGCATTCCTGGGAGACTCTCACTTTTGTGGTGCCATCTGCAAGCATGCTGGCCAAGGTTGAACGGTCGAAGACAGCGGTCATCCCTCAAAGGAAGGCAGGGACAGTCCATAGCATTTTCCGCCATCCAAGGTTGCTTCCATAGTTGCAGGGCCGACACATAACGCCCTGGATCTGGGCTCACCGAGGGAGATCGTCATGTCCTGCTCATGGCTGCTTTAAATCCTCACTTCAATATATTGGTCATTTCGCTTCCCCGGGTCATTCCCGCACAAACCAGACAGGTTTGCAGACGGCATCCACTCAGCGAGTTTTCGGACATGTGCTTGTCGTTGCGCCCATCAGAGCTTTTCCAGGCTCAACAGACATTCGGAAAACTACCCAGTCAGAGCTGTTCCGAACAAGAGCGGCATTCCGAAACTAGGTAGTCAGAGCTGTTCCTAGCACGAGAGACATTCGGACGAGACATTTCACTCGGACGTAATTGCGTAGTGTCAAATTTTAGTTTGCCACCCGTAGGACGACACTTCCGTGTGATCAACCTCAGGTTAATTTTCTAGGCAGTTGTACATTCAGTAGTTTGCCATTGCTTTCTGAGTGACAAGTCAGCGTCTAAGTCCAACTTAATGCTGGTTTAGGAATTGAATGCCCCACCTCGGCATCAGCGCACAGGAAGTTTAAGAACGAGTGCTCTTATCCTTTCAATCATGTTGACTGCTCTCTGTTTTACAGTTGTATATCATGTCCTACTTTCATTAGCCTCTTATAGGCAATCATTGTTAGTTATAATGGTATTGTAAGGTATTTGCAACATTTGCCTCAGGAGTCACATTTCTATTGCTTCCAAGCTCATCCTAATTTGTTTATTCACATTTCGTAATTCACTGCCATAGAACAAAACAGGTTCCATATATTTCAGTACCCTCTTTCTGACATTCAATGATAGTGACATATTACTTAAGATAATTTTCATTTTCTGAAATACTGTTACTTGACTTATTCTGCTCATAATCCTTGTTACACGTCTTTTTATCTGTTGGTAATGATTGTCCCTAGGTATTTAAATTTATCACCTTGGTTATGCATTTTCCCTTCTATTGTTACATCACATTTTGGTGTTATCTTTTTGGAAGCAATGAGTTCTAGAATAATAACAGCAACATTTAGAACCCAAAACAGATGAAGGTAACCATAAATGTGATTCAGTGCTACACACCAACTAAATAAAGATGAATGAGATCAGGAGAAATTGTACATGAAATTTCAAAGTGCTATATATAATCAAAGAATTGGCAATATCAAATTGTTGCTTCATGCTCTGAATAGTATAATGGGATTAGATAACACAGGTTATGAAGAGATGATGAGGCATCACAGACTTGGTTTTTTTTTTTTTTTATTCGCATATCCTTTACAGGACATCGCTGTCAACAGCAGCATCTTTCAGCTGTCTGTTGATTTCTTGGCAAGATTACGCTCAGTAGTTTGCCATTGCTTTCTGAGCGGCCGGCTCAGTTATCCCACAGTCACCAGCGGGGGTAGAACCGCTTCCAGTTCTCGCCCGCTACGAGACTGCGTGATAAACGGGATTATGGAGAAAAGACTTGTTAGTGTTAGTGAATGAAAATAGAGAATTATTCACCAAATTTCGCATAATGATTAAATATATAAATGGAAGTTTTTTCTTCACATAAAAGAATACATAAAGCAACGCAGTTATTATCAAACACAATACAGTAAATCAAAATGATTATATCTGTATTAACAAGAAATTTAAATCATCTCTTCATGATGTAAACATTTTTACAGGTGCAAATGTAGATTCAGATCTGCTGGTAAGTAAAATTAAGTTGAATTTCAAGAGATCAATAACATAAAAATTGAAATGAATACAATGTAGTATATCTCAGAAATCAAGCAACTAAGGAACAATTTATGGTCTTAGTCTCTAATAAGTACCAAGTCCTACAATCAGCTGGGATCCATGGTAGCACAGTGGCTAGCATGCTTGCCCATTGGCCATTTGTTCGAACTCCCTCTAGGTTCGATTTTAAAATTAGCTTGGGCTGGCAGGTCGACCCAGCCTAACATGGATACCAGGAAATGTCCTGGGAAGTACAGTGATTGGTAAATAAAATTATAGAGCTAGCCCCATGTATCCAATACTGCTCACGGTATGGAAGAATTATATATATATATATATATATATATATATATATATATATATATATATATATATATATATATATATATATATATATATATATATATATATAATTAGAAGCACAGCTGACATTTGACATCATATACCATATTGTCTCTAATTAAATTGTGAATTAACACCTATGTACTTATTTTTTTTTTAAAATTATTATTACAGGTGGTCCAGTAGTTGAAATGCAAGGAGATGAGATGACACGGTTAGTTGCAATTTTTGTTTAAATTTTATTTTCATTGCTGTTGAATTACCATGTTGTGGTGAGTTAATGCAAATATTGCCAAATTTACACTACAAAACTGAATGAAAATAGTAACCCAGCAACTGCAACCCTCAAATTTATTTTGTTTCTGTGTTTACACTGTGCATTTGATCATATTGTGTATAATTTTGAGGACTTATAAGGGAGAAATAAGTCAATTTGTTGCATCTATTATACTCTTATGCCAAGTCTTGCTTTGCCTGTTTTCTTAATTTTGAGAGTCACTGGCAAATTATATGGGATTTTTAATGATTTTGGTATCTAGCATATATATCACTGGGAAAAGTTTGCATCTTTACAGGCAAAAAATATCACTAAATGTCAAACCAGTAAAATCACAGTAACATGAATTTTTTGGTCTGTTTATTGTCTATCAGGTTTGTCTTATGCATTTTGGTCTTGTATTGTTCACTATGCTTTTTTTTTGTCTTGTTTTTTCCACCTTGATAGTTTTGTCAGTCCTGGTCACCTTGTGACTGCCATTTATTCACCGAATGTTTTGTATTCTGTTGTCAAATGCTTTATGATTTGCACTGTTTTAGTAATTAGACACAGTTCTAGCTGTACTTATGGTAATATCTGTTATCTTCACATATTCACTGACAGTATGCAGTGCATACATGTTCCCAAATCTTTCTGAATATGTCTGTGTAAACTTGTGCTATGAACTCTGCGAATTGTCACTTTGGGTGTTGTCTTAAAAAGTAGGACAAAGTGTGGACTTTGAGAGCACTCTAGAATGACCTTTGAATTAGCTGATAATAATAGTTCAGTTGATGATGGAGACCTGGCTTGACTTGTTCTATCATTTATCCTAATGTATCACTACTGTGGTATAATATCTTTTTTTTTAAACACATTTTGCTCATAAATTGTACACATATCTGTTGATTGATCTCATCCCTAATGTGTTTGCACTTTGGGTTTCCTGTGCATCAGTTGTTCCAAAACTTCACTTAATACCTTTATAATTTATTTAATGTTACATTATGTTAGGCATTATTTGTCTAATTGCTTTAGCCAGTAGAGGATTGGTCATCCAAGTAACCATCACTTAACTGCACCAGCTTGTGAAATAGAGACTTATCTTTACATCAAGCTTACTCTGACAAAACCAGGTGTCGAATTAAGTTTTTTTCATTTCTTCTTGCAATTGCTGTCTTTGATGATTACACTGATAGGCAATTTCTCATGATGAATTCAGTGTTTCTGACTAATCATTTCCAGTAATGAAGGTTATTAGGTATCTACACATCTTATAAACTCATTTTCAGTGTTCCCATCTTAAGTTCAGAGACCAGAAATAGATATAGATTTTGGTTCTTGGTTTTAAGAATTGAGACATGCTAGGCAAATCTCTGTCTCCCTCAGCAGAAGTCATAAAATGTAGATGCTGATCATTCAAGTAATGCATAGACATTTGATTTGACCCATCTTGCTAGAACCACACTTATTTCCAAACTCAAGCCAATTTCTCAAACCATGTGTTATTGTTTCTTCATTATTACCCATCAATAGAATATCTTTCATCTTCTGACCCTTGTTCCGAAATGGAACATAGGCCATCAGCTCTCTCGTGGCATATACTCCTGCTCTTTGCTGTCTCTTGTAGTTCCTTCCATGTCCTTCCCGTATTATGTATCAATTTTCTCCTCAGTGGGTGTTTATCTCCCTATATTTCTTTCGCTTTATGGATTCCAAAGGAGAGATTTTCTAGTAACACTTTTAATATATTTTCTCAGGGTGTAATTCATTTCTCAATATAATTAATTCCCATTTTTTTTCCTCAATTCATTATTCACTGGAATTTGTTTAGTTGTCCCCATGAGGGTGTCTGCCATACCATATTAGCTTTTTATTATGTACAGGTACCAGTTAATGCATGTTGTAATGTGTTACAATGGCAAACTACGGAATGTAAACTTGCCAAGACATCAACAGCAGCAGTGCTGGTGTTGATAGTGATGTCCTGTAAAATAGGATATGCAAAAAAAAATGTTTTACTAATTGTCCTTTGTGTTTCTGACCCATACAACAGTACACATCTTACCATCTTTCAGGTAATTATGGTAAGAATTGTCTGACTCTTCATTTTTCTGATGACTATTCTAAAGCCAAATTAATAAAGATGCAGGTGGAAATAAATACAACTTAATACAGTATACAAATATAAAATACACAAGTACTATCCCCCCCCCCCCCCCCCCCCCCCCCCAATCAAGTGCCCTGCCTGCTGACGTAGGCGTTCATGGCTCTCCACAGATCTCGGTCTTTGGTTTTCTGGATCAACTCTGCTGCTGATATTCCTCCATGCCAATCCATCTCAATCCATCCAGCATCATTTCTCTTGGTCTGCCTCTGCCTCTCTTCCCCTCTTTTAATCTTTCCAGTTGTCACAATGCCTCACTTCTCATCACATGACCAAAGAAAGATGTTTGTCTCTTTCTTATTGTTGTAGTTCTAGTTTCATTAGCCTGTTTCAGACAGTCATTGCTAGTTACTCTGGCAGTCCAAGGAATTCGCAACATTCGTCTCAGGAACCACATCTCTGTTGCTTCTAATTTTTTCTTAATTTGTTATCTCTCTTAAAACATTGGTCATCTTTCCTAGCTCATTTAATGTCCTAACATTCCATGTTCCTACTCTAAATTTATTTATTTTATTTATGATTTTGCCATCAGTAGCTGGATGATGGTCTGGTGTCACTTGTGGCTCATGACTGTCCCTACTGGACGAGGATGTCCTAAGACAGCCATTAACGTTGTTCACTAACTCTGATATATGTTTTGCCATGAAGTCTTGGGAAGATAATGTAGTGGTTTCCCCTTGCCTTCCACATCCACATGGCGGTCTTTTACCCCTGCCTTTGACAGCTGTTTCCGACTGTAAGGACAAGTGAGTGCCCTGTTCTGCTCAGCTGCAGAGTTGTCCACTTATTCCGGTGGATACTCGGTTCCCAGAGCTGTGTTAGCCACACCGTGGTGTGTTTCCACATCCTCTACGGGGAGGTGCAGTTGGGATTTTCCCTTCCTAAAGTTATGATGGTCTATGACCAAAACTCACCAGTACTTTTAGAGGACTTTCCCCCCCCCCCCCCCCCCCCTCCCCCTTCCTTCCAAAAAAAAAAAAATAGAGAAGCGGATCTGATATAAACAAACATATGTAGAGAACAAAACTCTTACAGCCAGAATAGTGTTAAGGAAGAGAAAAAAAAAACCATAAGAAGGAAAAGAACAACACATATAAAGAGATGCCAGTTAGCATGTTTATGAATTATGTTGTACGCAAGAAATGAGGTTATCTTGTGATAAACATTAGACCAGTTGCAGTTGCTTATCTCTGAATACGGCAACACAGTATTTTGAATGTACGTTTCTTATCTTTGGTTTGCATATTAACCAGATTTAGTTTGATTTGTTTTCACCTTTATGATTATTCCTTTATATTGATTTTGCTGAATGTCATATTTTAAAATCTAACTTGCATTGGGCTGTGGTAGTGTGGTGGATAACTTACACAGTAGTTAAGATCCTGTTCCCAGTTAGTTGCTTTCTAGCAGCGTTTGACTTGACATAGTTGCTTTAAAAGTGAGTGCTGGATATTTTTGTGGTACAGATATGGGGTGAAGAGCTCTTCCAAGAGAGATATGGTGGTGAGGAAGGGAGCTCTTCACCCCATATTGAAATCCCATGATTTGATATTTATGAATATATTTCATTTCAAAACGCTTTGGCTGTACCTTTCTCTGATTAAGGGAAAGACCATTGAAGAAATGCAGAAGTCTCTTTAGACATCTGTCCATCCTTTTATTATGAGAGAAACATTAACAGGAATTTTACAAATAACTTTTTTACATAGTGTGAATTAGAAATTTTGTGTTTGTAACTTCTCAACATAGTCTCCCTACCTGGCAACTCACTTGGCCCATCTGTCCAATAGCTTGTTGATTCCTTATAGGAACACATTTTTAGGTGTGTCCTTAAACCAATTTTGCACCTCCTCCATTTCCTCATTATACAGAAGGAATATGGAAAAATGGTATATGTTTGTTCAGTTGAAACATTATATAAAATGTAAAGTTGTGATCTAGAAGTTCCCTTTAAAATGATTGTGATATTCCTACCATTTTCAAGAGTTCAAATTTTGACTTGTTGCTGTTCTATTTGCCCCTCTAGAATCATATGGGATGACATAAAAAACAAACTCATTCTACCATTTGTGGACCTGGATATCCATTTCTTTGACCTTGGTATGGAAAATAGGGATGCTACAGATGATCAAGGTGTGTATGTATTATTAATTGCCATTTAATCAAATGACATCATCTATTGAAAACTATAATGGAGGTAAAAGTTGAGGGTAAAAGAGATAGAAGGTGTCAAAGGTATAAATGGACAGACAATATCAAGATAAAATCAGCCTGGCAGACTATACAATTAAGACTCAAGACAGAATCTACTAGAGATTGTATGTAATGTCATGTCGAGTGACATCGCTGCACATTGCGCACTCTATGCTGATCTATTACCCCCAACCTTCTCAGCAGAGATGGTACGGAACTTGATGATGATAGAAAAAAACATAAGTACAGAACGATGTTAGATTTAAAGCATTGGAAAATGAGTTGTGTCAGACTTGACCTCATAATAATACATAAACATCATATTAAGAATCTCACTGCGTATTATTTTGTGTGGGGCTATGCAAAGACCAGTTTAAAAATTGTATCATGTATGCTGCATTAGTAGAATTATACCTCAAGGTCAGCTGTTTTTTTTAACATTATACATACTAAAAGAACACCCCCAAACAAAGAGCAGTAAATATTTCAAGAACTTGCATCTGTCCTATGGTTAAACGAAGTCATATAGTGTGCTACAGGGAGTTTGTTCAACTAGTTTTAAATGAAGACAATTAGCATGCATACTCATGCTGCAGTGTTATTGGTGATGTCCATAAATTCCATATTGATTTAATGGTGATAATGTTGCTGCTGCCTGTTTATCACACAGATTTTTATTTTCATCTTTTTGTATTCACCCAAAATTAAAATGAAAAGTAAAGTTGTTTGTGGTGAAAACTATGTTGATATTTTGAAAGTATATAACTTTGGTGCATCTTTGGACCCATTAGGGATACACAAAGTGGAGAGTGGAAAAGAAGAAGTAACAAAGACATTTATGATCTGTTTAAGTCCCCGCTAATCACTGGTATCATGAAGGCTAATAGACTACAATGGCTGGGGCATATAGAAAGAATGGAAGATAATAGGGAAACAAAACTCGCTTACACTCAGGAAATAAATGGCCGTAGACCCCGAGGTAGACCAAGAAGACGGTGGAGAGATAATACATGTACAGACCTACAAGCACTTGGAATCAACGACTGGCAAGAGAAGGTCCACCAGAGAGACGAATGGAGACGGATTGTATTTGCAGCAAAGAACCTCAATGGCTCGGAACGCTGAAGAAGAAGAAGATAACTTTGGTGCAGCCATGATAATAACATGGTAAGTGTGCTTGCTTGTAAAGACAATGATCCAGGTTCAATCCTCAGCCATGGTAGGATTTTTGTTTAACATTCAGGATGTTTTTCTGTCAGTGGCAAAAAGAAAACCCTAACCTGCAAAGTTTGTGGAAGAATAAGCCTGAATGTTTCAAAAAAGAATATTTTGAAAGTGTAAAGTTTTGTTAAGTGCGAAATTTAAAATGTTTAGTTTTTGACAAATGATAGGCAAACTAAATTTGGACTGTTACCTGGTTACAAATTGTTTTAATTTCTGTCTCCAAACAGCGTGAGATTTAATATGGTGGTGCCACAGCAAACATAATTTTGCATACAGCTGTGGCATTGCAATTTTAATTCCTACTGTTGCTTGGCAGATAAAATAGGAGAAAAAATGTGTGGTCTAGTAACTATCTAAATAACATAGACAGCCACTGAGGTGTGAAGTTGTAGACATTCACATATTCTAAGCATCAGTGTAAGTTAGGGTAGGTAGTTCCCGCCTACTTTGTCCCGCCTTCCTAGATAATTCTCAGAAAACTGGAAATGATTCAGTACCCCTTTGAAAATTCTGGGTCGACCCCAAAGCTGTTCTGTCATTACCAATTTTTGTGCCTTGCAGTGTAGGATGGGGGTCTTGAGCCTGAGGAATTAAGGCTACCTGGCTAGCACATTCCCTTGAGAAGACATCAAGAACAGTTAGATTACTGCTGCATTTGGATATTGAGGTGCTAATACACTGATGCCAAGGTTAAATCTAAAACCTCTTCAACTCCATGTGAGGCATGAGACACTAGTCTGGCTAACACAGAAAGTATTGACCATGGTCTCCACTGTGATGAAGCCTGCTGAGGGCTCAGACTGCATGCTACAAGAATGCAAGAAAGTCAACAAAAAGTTCCCATGATGATGGTAGACAGTCTGCACCTCAGGCGTACACTCACCTCTTGGAGAGCTCATGAATATGCTTAAGTGAGCTTACAACTGGGTCAGAAACCAAGTCATCACCATCTATCATTTCTTCAAGTCGTACATGAGTGAACAACTTGTATCGACAGGCTACCACAATGGCATCCTCATGAATTAATGGGTATTAAAGGTCCAGTAAACAATTAAATATGGTACAGTGTATTTTAAGAATGATATGCTAAAGACGTCAAACATATTTCAGTGACTGTGGATGCAGCAGAGGCCATCAAGAAATACAATGTTGGGATTAAGTGTGCCACCATTACTCCTGATGAAAACAGAGTGGAAGGTATGACTGTCAACTTCATCTCTGTCATATTCTCACTTAACTCACTACCAGGTAACTTAGCATACACTGGGATAATGACTCCATCCATCATGTGCCATGCTGGTAAATGTGGGCTGTCATGACTCACCATCTCACTCGATCACCAGAGTCGTAGATCAGCTCAGTGTTCCTGTCTCGACCATGCCACATGGTTAAGCCATCCAGGTATTAACTTCTCTGTCTTCCCCTTGTTCTCTTCCCCTCAATCTTGCCAGTTGTCACCAAGTTCTCCAATTTATTTCTTCTCATGACATGTCCAAAACATTTTGACTGCCTACGTCTAATTTCTCTAATCAATTTATGATTTTCATTTGTTTCATGTTGTACATTGTAGAACAATGATGTATGCATGTTTAGTGGAACTGTGATTTACCTTCATATATTCATATGCTATAACAGTTTAATTTTCACTGATATTTAAGTTGTGTTCTAAACTTTGTTTATGTAATTCTTCTTCTGCTGCTTTTCATCGCTTCATGAAGTGCTCAACCAGCTCACGTCAAGCACTCTGTTGACTTGTTTATGATTAGTTGGATCTTACAGCTGACGTTTTCTGTGGGATAAGTTCTCTGGTCTCATGACAACCCTGCTTAGTCTCCCCTTGCCACATGCATGATAGATGACAGCATTACTAATCTTTGCTTCCTTTATGGGCCCTGTTAACACACAGGCATGTTGATGTTACACTTACTCATCATCAAGAGCCCTGCCAGCTGGCGTAGGCATTATGTCTCTCCACTTATCTTGGGCTTTGGTGTTCAAGATCAACTCTGCTGATGACATTCCTACATGCCACCACCTGAATCCATCCAGCATAATTTATCTTTGTCGGCTTCTGCCTCTCTTCCCTTTGAGCTTTTCAATCGTCACAATGTTCTCTAATGCCTCTCTTTTCATCACATGACCAAAGAAAGCTGTCACTTTCTATATAATGTTCTATATGTTCTAGGTTATAACTTATAAATTATAATTTAATAATGATTACTAGAACAAAAGGTTTGGTAACACTTATTGGCCTACCACAATGACCTCTTTTAAATATCAGTTTTCCAGATACTGACCTTTCTTTTAAGAGTTAGATATTCTCATATAGATTTAATATTTGTTTCCAACAGAGTTCAAACTGAAGAAAATGTGGAAGTCACCTAATGGCACAATACGTAACATCCTGGGTGGCACTGTATTCCGTGAGGCAATTATTTGCAAGAACATTCCACGTTTGGTGCCAGGTTGGATCAAGAGTATTGTCATTGGTCGTCATGCCTTTGGAGATCAGGTCAGTCGTTCTCAAGCATATTGCTGATGTGAAAGTAAGGAACTTAGAATATGGGATTTTTTCCTTTACAATTTGGAGTCCATATTTTCCAGTTTATAAGATTAGTTTTAGAACTAAGCTTATTTAATTTAATGTGTTGAATGAACTAATGTAAGTGTTGTCAAAGTGTACTTGCTAACAACACTGTTCTGGGTGTAATCCCTATAGGAACAAGATTTTGGCCTGAATGGCTCTAAGAATGTTCAAGTAGGTGAGAAGGGGAATAGGGTGCCTTACCTTATTATCTAGTATATGTGAGTGCCTAACACTTCATACCCTTACAGCAGTATCTGCATTGAGATTACCTTTACCATGTTATATGAATGACAGTTGGAACTTGTGTACAACCATTGATCTGTAGAACACAACTTGTGCTGGAAGTTTATTTCACAAGTTGGGGGAAATGGAGGAAAGAACCATGCCTTCATTAGATTATATTTTTTATGTTTTAAGCTGCCTCTGGACATTAAGATGGAGTCTTGACAATGAAACACCTAAGACCTATGGAGGAAACATCAGTCTAGGCCTAATCCCAGCCAGTCCTCATGTGACGTCGTGAATGATGACCAGGCTACATCCTAATCAGCCTTTCTGCAGATTAAGTATGAATAATACTTTCTGCAGATAAGTCAGTAACTGCGGCATTCTGTTGGATAGAGGAGATCACTAACTGCAATACACATTGCATTCATTACGGATTCAAGGAGTATGCTTAGTAAAGTGGAGAAAGGAATGTTTCGTGTGGAATGGCTCACCTCGCTTCAGAGGTCATAGGCTGATAGGCTGAAAGGGAATGCACCTCTTGGTGGTAGACTACCTATGGACAAGGGAGAGGTGGGACCAGGTGGGAGAAGGCGGGGGAACAGATAGAGAGCCTGTATGTGGAAAGAATGATATTGCGAGGGATTGACAGAGGTTCTGGAAGAATCTCAAAACTGAGAGGGAAGACAAAGAGAACTTTAAATCAGGTAGCGGTGGGAACGATCAATTGCATGATTCTTCACTGGCTGTTGAACGAGGGGACAGAGTGCGTATAGGAATGTCCTGAGTACAGTGATGTCGGTTCTTAGCTCAACTCAACGCAGATAAGTTCCATTGTCGGTCTTGGACACCCTGCTGATTTCTGAGCATGGAGAGGGAAAGGCGAGCTCTGCAGCATAAGTTCCTGTGGAGATGGTGCTTTGGTGCTGTGTTGGAAAGTCTTTACACCAACTTCATTTTGATAATTGCAAGTTTCTTTCAGGGTTTAGGTAGCCTGAATGCCAATGCTTTGGACTTAAGAGTTAAAGGAAAGCTGACAGTTTACCTAATGTGTTTAAGATGTCTTTCTTTATTAAACATATATGATGGGAACTGTATTTAACTCTGTCTTTCCTAACAGTTGAAGCATTAACTCACACTTTTCTAATTTTTAAGTCAGTGCCTACTGCATTGTTACTGATCCTCATTCTGCCCCTGACAGTTTTTATGGTAACCCCTATCGGCACATTCATTTATTACTGCAATGTGGGATAGAGAGAGTTAACAGGTATATATGGTTGTTAAGTAACCAGTGAATGCATGGTGCATGACTTGGTATCGAATGAGTTAAAAAGTAGCAAAGAGTTCAGATAACAAAAGGACCCCTTTTCATGCCATGAGACTTATTGGGTCTCTACACCAACCACATTCTGATAGATTCCATATGTTTAGGCCATTGCACTCAATTGGTAATGTTGTCAATAAGCTTGTAACTTTTACTTCCCACGAAAGTTCCTGGCACCCATGTGAAGGCTGGGTCAACCTAGGAGACCAGATTAATGAAATAAATAATAAAATCCCCAGATTAATGAAATTCCCAGTATAAGGTCCTCTACTGCCTTTCACCTCCCAATAGAGCAAGAGTCCGCCGAGTCTTTTGTTGACTTGTTCATGATTGGCTGAATTTTGCAGTTGAAGTTTTCTATGGGACGAGGTAGTCAGTCTCTCACCAAACCTCCTTAGTCGACATACCTGGTAGATTACAGTGTCACTAGTCTATAATGTGATTCATGTTGAATATTCTGTACTAAGTATTGTTGCATCTGTTGGTTTGTGCCTATAGTGTCAGATTTGGCAAACTTATTCATGTTTTCAGTACAGGGCAACTGACTTTGTTGTACCAGGGCCTGGTCGGCTGACTATTAAATTCTCACCTAAGGAAGGTGGTGAACCGGTGGAATACACAGTGTTTGACTTTGAGAAGTCTGGAGGGGTGGCTCTGGGCATGTACAATACAGATGAGGTCAGTGATATTCCTATACATTGTTGTGTATCTTTATAACAAGCACTATTATTACATTAAGATGGAAGTGTAAGCTTCATTGTAGGACAAGCTGACATGTTCATGGAAGGGATGGATGTCTTCTAACAATCAAGTCTCCTCTGCTTGTTGATGGAGTGTACACTACTGTCATGATTTATGTTGTAAATTGCTGATTCATTTTTTTTTGAAGTTTTATAGAGCTGTCTGTTCTCAACATAGTATTGGCTGTTGTAGATGTCGTGTATTGTTTTAAATAATGTTGTGGTATCATTTGTTGTTCATAAGTGTCTCTTCTGTGAGAGAGGATGTATCCTTAATCAACCTTCACAGTTGAATGGTTATATTCATGAGGTACTCTTATAAAAACCATAATGGAGGGTAAGGTTGAGGGCAGGCGAACAAGAGGCAGTCAACGATACAAGTGGGAAGATAACATCAAGAGATGGATGAAAATCAATCTGACAGAGTGTACAATCAAGACGAGAGACAGTGTTGGAGATACATTGCAGCCAACCTTCATTGTGGAGATGGCACCTGATTGATTGATTGATTTTTAATTGATTGATTGGTTCATGAGGTTATATCGCCTTCTCTTTTCATTTGTTAGTGTTATTTGTGATCTGTATTTTGGTCTGTGAGTTTACTTCCCTTCTCATTCTATTCTCTATCCCCCATTGTGGTATAGATCCTCAACCAAGCCATCCTTTCTTTTGCTATCTTTTGTTATCTTCCTCCATATCCTTCCCATATTATTCATCTCTGTCTGTAATTCATTCCCCATGTATTTTTGTCTCCCACTATTTCATTCACCTTGTGGATTCCAGACGAGAATTTCTAGTTATTTTGTCCTGAAGTGTTTTCAGTGTGTGTCCTATCCAGCCTGTGTATTTTCCTCATCTTGACGCACTGGAATTGGGTTTACTTCTAGTGCTTCCTTAAGAGTATTTGGCTTGGCATTTGATTAGGGATGGATGACAGCAGTTCTCTCAGATTTTCTTGATTTTGTTCTTCCTTGATTATGGATTTGTGTCTGGTAGGATTATATAGTTAGAATTTTCATATCTAGCATCCTAGTAAATGTGTATATAACAGAACAATTATTTTCTTTAGTAAGGTTCTTTTATAATAAAATATACTGGGTCTAGTTAGAACATTCTAGTTCTCCTTTTACCTGATGTGGAGTATTTAACATCCAGTGTGCATGTCACCTTTTCAAGTTTTCATTCCATGTTGCTGCCCATTCTTCCAATAGATTAATTACCATTTTCATCTCAATTTTTGACAAGACTTAACCCTCCTTCTGTTTTGTAATTAATTCACTGATGTTGAAATGATGTGTGTTCTGTAAATTACAGATGTTAGTTCTTAAAATATTTGGACAATTTTGCAAAAAATATTAAATAAAAAGTACTCTGGCTATATCTAAACTTTTTTTCAATTAATTTGTTTCAGAGTATTAAAGACTTTGCACATAGCTCATTTCAGTTTGCCTTACAAAAGGAATGGCCATTATACCTTAGGTAACTATATCAAATTTTAAATTAATTTCATTTGCTGTTTTCATTTATTTTACCGCTGCGGTAATTTAAGCCTTTTTTTTTAAAACAATACCACAGTTGGAATTTTTTTTACAACACTAAATGGCAAGATGATTGACTTCATTGCACTAAGTTTGATCCCATATGGCTCAGTTTTTTTACTACAGAGTCACCTGCAGAAAGCGCCACAAGAGCACAAACATTGCGACCCTAACCACAAACTCAAGGGTCTCAGAAAAAGTTCCATTTGTGAACCAGATGATGAACTCTGAAAATGAATCCACGACCTTCAGAGTGGGAGGCAGGTAGCTCGACCTCTTCACCACAGAGAGCCTCTTTTTAACAACACTAAAATCAACATAAAATGATTGATGTATATGTCGTTGTATGTCTGGTCTGCAAGCTGTTTTATAAAACTTATAATGGAGTGTAGGCCCCAAACCAATCATTGCCAGGTCTATTGAAGGCAAGTTCATGGCTCGTTGGATGTTGGCTGAATTTTTTTTTACTAGAAGAGTTGAGAGAATAACATGATCAATTGCATTGGGTTTTACCTGCTCAGGAGAGATGCATTGATATGCAAGAGAGAAATGATTTTTTTTTTTTTTTTTTACAAAAGTGGGATATTACAGTAAAAGATAAATAAATTTAACTATTTGTGTGAGAGAAATCTTTTTTTTTAAGGAGCTGGAATTAATAATTGATTAATAAACTGGTTATTTTGTGTGAGCAAAGTTTAAACAAAAAGAGGGTTACATGAGGAATTGGTCTATGAATAGATGTGTTCATGTGAGAGCGATATATACACACACACAGCTAAACTTGTTTCCGGGATGTCCCCATGGAGAGGTGAAGTGAGGTCTTAGTATGATGCCAGATTTTGACACCTCATTGTCTCTGTTTTAAAAAAAAAATTATATCTGTAAATTACAGTTCAAATTACTCATGAAAATTGTTTCATCTTGCACCTTAAATTATCCTCAGCACCAAGAACACAATCCTAAAGAAATATGATGGAAGATTCAAGGATATTTTCCAGGAAATCTATGAGAGGTTGGTCATATCAAAATGTATTCTTACATTTGTTTCTCCTTAATCACTTGAACATTAGAGATTTATAGTTCTGATTTTAGCTATCTCTTTATAGCTGTGTGTGTTGTGTGATTGTTCTTTTATTTAATTAATTTTTAAAAATAATAATGTGTCTTAAGCATGTTTAAATTTTAGCATACCTTGAGCTCTCGAAGTAGTGTGTTTTGTTTTCAAAATATTATAGAATTCAGTTTAAAAGGTTTACACATTGAGCTGTGTCTTTGAAGATGGTATTCTTTGTCAAGTCCAGTATTTTCAAGGATTCAGAATTTGATCTAAAACTTCCAAAAGCATTCTTAATCCTGATAATGTACTCCCTAGCCTTCTTCTTCCTCTTATTCTTCTTTTATCCCTTAATCCCATCTGTGCGTCATTGGGGTGCATTCATAGTCCAGTACTTGCACTGCTCTCTATCTTCAGCTGTATGTATAAGTGTGGCAGTACTGCAGGTCTCATATCCATTCTTAATGTTATTTATTAGTCCAGGATTTCTATTGTCTGTCTCTTTCTTGCTAGCCCCTACAAGAGTAGCCCGTTTTTAGCAAGAAATAATTGTGAACTACATGGCCAAACATGACAAGGTTTTGATGTTTCACCACCCACAAGTAGTTTTTGGCGGCCAACATATATATTTATCTGTACTTTAGCCAAGTTGTTTGCTTTGTTCTCTGTATACATAATGCATAGAAGTAACTCGCCAGTAATCAAATGGAACCACTCTTGATCACTTGTTATTTCTTCTGCCTTATTTCATGTTCATGCCCTGGGTGTCCTTAATTTCCTGTGTCCACTGTCTTGTTGACTAGACCCCGCCTTGCTTAGTTAGTTAGTTAGTCGACAGATCATCCTCGTTGCACATCGAACCATTCAGTCCATAAGTGCTCGGATCCCCTCCTCAGCAAATCCCGCAGCGTGTAGCGGCTAACGACGCTAGTTCTGTGTTGGTTTATCAATCTTCTTTGGCTTCCTGCGTAGTGTTCTTGTTTGGCCACCCCTCTTTTAATTTGCTGCTCTCGCAGTCTGGCCATTGTTGTAGATTCACAGTCATCACTTGGTTCTCGCAAAAGTCTCACTTCTCGTAGAGCATTCAGAATGTCAGCCTGGTCCATGGCGCGTCCGCCCTCCACAGTAGCCTCACCTGCGAGCTTGTCAGCCCGCTCATTTCCTTGTACTCCCGCATGCTCTGGCACGAAGATGAAACTAATCTTTGCCAGCCGAGCCCGCTTCAGAGGCAGCAACCATTCTCTTCGGATCGACCCCTCCTCTATCCTCTTGATCATGTTCATTGAGTCGCTAAGGAAACAAGCACTAGTGAATGTCTGTGTCTCGAGCCATGTTATTGCTTTACTTAATGCCATGACTTCCATGGTCAGGCTACTTGTGGTTTCAGTGAAAGCACCAGAGTCCTCCTTCACAATTCTCCCTCCGGCCCGAGCTGTAAAGGCCCATGAGCTTCTCACATGTCGGACGACCGACCCATCTGTGTAGATGACCGCGTCACCGTCTAGCGAATTCTCGAAAATCAACGCTTGTACTTCAGCCTCAACAGCAGCCGGATTTTCTTGTCTGCATTTCCTATCTAGTTGGATGCAAACTGAAAAGGATGTGCAGAAGTCTGTTGGCACTTGCACCCACTCCTCGCCAGGTTCTAAGTCCTCAAGTGAACACACCTGTTGAAGAATGTCTTCGGCTTGACCCATCCATGACCGTCCTCTTTTTAACCTGCTGCCCTTCACCTTCCTAATTTCACTATGCAGTGGATGTTGTGTGTTTGCGTTAATTCTGAGGTAGGCGCGTGCCCTGCAAACTTGTATTCTCTCTTCAATGGTTGGAAAATCAAGAAGGTAGCGCATTGCCCTGCATGCTGTATCTCTTGTACATCCAAGAATAATGCGCATAGCTTCATTCTGTATCCTTTCCATCCTATCTATCTGCTTATGGCTGCGAGTCAGGATTGCCATTGCATACTCCAAAACAGACATGACCAGCCCCTCATACAGAAGACATAGATGGCGCTGCTCACAGTTTGCTGCCGCCATCACCCGCATCGCTGCCAAACCCAGCTTGGCCTTTGTTATCACCTGGTCTATGTGCACATTATCCTTTTCCACTCGATTTTTTTTTGGGTCTGACTTGTTGCCAGCTCGGAATATTTTTGGGGAAAAACAATCAAAACTGATGTCAGCTACATTCACTCATTTTCCAATGTTTTGATGTGGAATAAACAACTCCAGACACTTGTCTTTCATATAAAGTACCATGTCGCTTATCTTGTTGCCTCTCGTTACACAGCTAACTGGTGTTCTTGAAGCTTGTTGTGGTGGCTGGACATGTAGCATCCAGTGAATTTGTTCAAACCTTTCTCTGGAAAATATGTTTCTGTAAAATGGCATGTAATCTATCCACTGAGTAGAGAAAAAATCTTGTATCTTTCCTCTCTCCTGCAAGGCCATTCTCAAAATGACTCCTAAATATGCCTTTATTTCAGTTGTGGAAACATCTGACCAAGAATGCCACAATGAACGAGAAGACAGTTGTTTTTGTTGTATCTTCTCAGCTGCATACCTGTTAGTTTCTTTCACTATGTTGTCAAGAAGTGCAGGTGTAAAAAACAGTTGAAAGAAACCACATATTGTTTCAGGCACGTCTGTACCAGATATTTGCACACCAGCGTTTTGAACAGTAAACAAATGTTTAGTTATGTGAGAAGAATTCGATCTGATCCACTCATTACTCGGTACACTAGGCCCAGCTGTTGATTCAGATCGACCATCATTGGTGACATCTTCATCGCTACTGCTGTTATTATTATCAGAACCTTCTTCAGCTGACACATCTCTACTTCCAATGTCTAAATAATCACTGTCACTTCCATTTATAACACTATCCAAAGACACATCTGAATCAGTTTGCTCTAAATGCGTAATAACTTCATCAACAGTCAAGCGAGCGCGTTTGCTAGGACCAGCCATGATTATCGTAGTGATCGTGCCCGGTTCGTTTTAATTCCTGGATTCAAACCATAAAATTGTGGTCCAAACAAATAGATTAATGCCACAAAATTAAGGTCCACACAAATGTCTTACCTGGTAGGACATACGAGTAATTGATACTGCTTTTAAAAAGCATGTCTTACTGGGTAAGACATTCGAGCGGAACGGGAAAATCGGGATGTCTTACCCAGCTGGACACACGAGTGGAAAAGGTTAAAAGCAAGGCTTCGATCAAACCGTATCCCCAGGTAATTCATTGCCTGTGTTCTTTCCACCGTCTCTGAACACAGCATTACAGCTGGTGTTGGATTGTTGACAATATGATTATTCAACGAGAACCAAGTCACTGTTGCCTTTGTTGGGTTGACCATTGCCCCAGCTTCATCACACCAAGTACTTATGCGATTGAGTTCGGTTTGTAGTTCCACAGCAACCTCCTCTCTGTCCTTACCCTGACGATACACTAACACATCATCGGCATATGACAATGTCCTGCCAGGTCCAGTGATCTGCTCACTGGTGATTCTCACTGTGTAGGCGTTGAACAGTACCGGAGATAATGGTGATCCCTGTGGTAGGCCAGGATATATTGTTGTTGGTTCCGAAGTCCAACTGCCACATCTAAAAACTACTTTCCGTTGGAAGAGGGCTGCAGCGTTCCAACTAAGGAGGAATGGACTTACGTTTAGTTCAAGAAGCTGAAACATTAAAAAATCCAGTGGTACTCTGTTGTATGCGTCCTCAAGATCAATCGCTGCAGCAACGGTTTCAGTGCCTGAGTGGAAACCTTCATAGACATCATGGGCAAAGACTGCTGCATTGGTCCAGGTTTCTCTTTTTGGACGGTACCCACCCAGGGTAGGTGGGAAAACACCTTGCCTCTCTAGTTGGCTTGATATTTTCCTGGCAATTACCTTCTCCAGCAGCTTGCCTATTGTATTCTGCATGGTTATAATTCGATATCCCTGAATTTTTGTGTGGTCTTTGTCAGGCTTCGGCAAGGGAATCAGATAGCTGTGTAACCATTCCTCCTTGATGCTAGCACTCCCTATACTGTTGTTGTACATGTCTGCTAGTTTCTCTAGCTCATTGTCGGTACACCTATTTATGTCGTCGTATCTTATGCCATCAGGACCTGGAGCACTGTTTTTTGATCGTCGAAGTACAGCCTTGATTTCTTTCACTGTCACTGTGTCTTCATCTGAAGTGTTCTGGGCCTTGCATCTGTCTGAGGTGACCTCCTTGGCCAGATTTCAGCCTCCCATGTCTGTCTGGTTGCTCTGCTCAAGGTAGCGTTCAAAGAGGGCTTTGCCCTTGTCCTCGTCAGTCCTCTGCCAGATGAGGTCAGCACCTTGGAAGTCAGAAATGCTCTTATTCTTGACTACACCACTCATGCTTTTATGTAGTCGCCAGAACAATTTCAGTGACTTGTCTGTGCTTACTCTTTGACACACCTCTGCCCATTTTTCGCTTTTAACCACCTTGACCAGTTTTTTGAAGTAGCTTACTTTTGTGTGCATCTCTCTTTCTAAGTGCAAGCTGGGACTAGGATGACCAGCTCTGTTCTTCTTGGCATTTTGCCATCTCCTTACAGCACTACGCTTATCCACCCAAGCCTTCTCCACCTCGAAACTCAGCACTACGCTTATCCACCCAAGCCTTCTCCACCTCGAAACTCCACCACGGTGGCTGCTCCCAGCTTTTTTTCCTGCCTTTCTCCACCAATATGCTGCAAGGGTGGTGGTCGCTGCCATGGTGTCCTAGGACACCCCATCTACACACTGTAGTGAGTGAAGGTGAAACTAGCGCCAGATCAATAGCACTGTCCTCATCGCCTGGACGGCTTGCTGTCCTGGTGACACAGCCACTGTTGATACAAACCAGGTCGATGGTTTCCAGTGCAGTCTCGAGCTCCTCCCCTTGTGTATTGGAGGAAGTGTTTCCCCATGATCTGCCTTTAGCGTTGAAGTCACCACAGAAAATATTTCTCTCATGGCCTAATATGCCACTTAAGCACTGCCACTTCTGGGCGTCCACACTCACTTTGTGGGCATAAACATTAACCAACACGAATGGTATACTGGAATGAACTCTCAACGCCTGTATTTGTATATCGTCACTGTCCCAACTGGACATGTCTAGCTCTGACGCCACCATGCTGTCGCGAACGAGAAAATCGCCGTTCCCAGATGTCGTCTGTTGTAGAAACATTTGAAACCGGCAATTCGGAGTAGCTGATCGCCCAGTCTCGTCTCCTGGAGTGCTACAATGTCGTTCCTGTAAATTAGGGTTTCTAAAATAGAGCCCCGTTGTTTTACACTGGCACAGTTCCAATATAGAATACGGATGTTCCTGAGTCCTAGACGGTGACACTTGAGTCTAAAACGTCTCAAACCACCGCGCTTACCTTGTTTCTTTCTCCCTGCGCGGCTACCACGCCGCTTCGTTATGTTGACTGCTGACCGCTCGGAAAAAACACGTTGTTCCGCCATGTTGAAAAAACGTAAACACAGACTGCTGAGAACCACACACGCTGCTGAAAATTCACTCAAGGATGGCTTCGCTCGATGCACGAACTCCGTTGCACCCGCGCAGATCTTGAGTAGAAACTCCTGGTTTTACATCCTGGCACACCAATTACACGCAAGAGATGAATAAATCCATCCCCTACGCGAAAAAGTTAACGAACTTTGGACCACAGTGGACAACAGTGATTCTAATGTGGACCACAGTGATTATCCAGGAACATTCATTCATTTAGTAGCATGTCCTTTGCAGAACCTTGCTCCCATAACAACCTTCTGGAAAACTTTAGCTTTTTAAGTGCAATAGATATTTGTCTTTTAATTTCTTTCATTGTGTCACCATTGTTGGTAATTAATAACCCAAGATATTCACAATTTTCCACCACCTCCAATTTTTCAACAAGAAAAAAACTTAAAACAAACCCCCCCCCCCCCCAAAAAAAAAAAACGACAAAGAAGAAGAATACATAGCCGCCTTGCTTTCTAGGAACTATGTCTTCCATGTCAAGGATATGTGTAAACTTAGTTTTGATGCAGTTTTGATGCAGATTAGAGTTGATGCAGTGTTTATGTTTACACATAATTATTATGAGAGATGTATCAAGTTAAATTGCTGCATTTGAAAACAGAGACTACAAGAAGCAGTTTGAGGCCAAAGGAGTCTGGTATGAGCATCGGTTGATAGACGATATGGTGGCCTACTGCATGAAGTCTGAGGGTGGTTTTGTGTGGGCCTGCAAGAATTACGATGGAGATGTGCAGTCTGATTCTGTGGCTCAGGGTAAGCAGTCTCTCATGGTTTCCACTGTTGCATGGGTAGTTATTCTCTTAAATGTGATGCTGTGAAGTGTGCAGTCAGTCCAATGATGACTTTTACAGCAACCAAATTAACACCAGGGAGATTGACGAAACAGAAAAATACACTCGGATGCAGGTGAGCATGTGGACCACAGTGATTATCCAGGAACATTCATTCATTTAGTAGCATGTCCTTTGCAGAACCTTGCTCCCATAACAACCTTCTGGAAAACTTTAGTTTTTTAAGTGCAATAGATATTTGTCTTTTAATTTCTTTCATTGTGTCACCATTGTTGGTAATTAATAACCCAAGATATTCACAATTTGCCACCACCTCCAATTTTTCAACAAGAAAAAAACTTAACCCCCCCCCCCCCCCCCCCCCCCCCCCCCAAAAAAAAAAAAAAAAAAAACGACAAAGAAGAAGAATACATAGCTTGCAAACAAGTGTGATCCGATGTGGTATCAGTTCAGACTTGAAGCTAAATATTGAAGTCTAAAGAAATTAAGACTAGTAGAAAACTTAACATGTGTACATTCATTCGTTAATTAGTGCCTGTGCAGAGTATAAGTCCTAAAACTGTGCTGTGGCAAAATCATCAGTGCTGAACTTATGCAGATAACTTAACAAATGACAGTGAATAAAAAGATGAGGAAAAGATTGCTGGCACTGGATAGGACACACAGTGAGAAAAAAACCTGTTGATGTTATATAATAACTCCTAGTGCAGCAGGGACACCTCAACCAATTCATACCAAGCCTGTATAGACTTGCTCATTGTTGATTGATCAGGTCATGTAGCTACAGTTTTCAACAGTATGGGGTAGCCAGTCTCACACTAACCTTCATGGGTCACCTCTTACAACAAGCATGGCAGGTTACAGTGTTTACTGTTCTTTGAGAGACACACCATGTTGGAGATCCACTGCAGCCTCTCTTCATTATGAAAACAGACTTCAGTTGATTGATTGGTTGATGTTGCAGGTTTTGGTTCACTGGGCATGATGACGAGTGTGTTAGTGTGTCCTGATGGGAAAACTGTAGAAGCTGAAGCAGCGCATGGTACCGTGACACGCCACTATCGCTTCTACCAGCAAGGCAAGGAAACCTCAACAAACCCCATAGGTAGGCTGCCTGTTTTGTTGTTGTCCTTTTGTGTAATCAAAGGTATTACTATCTACTGGGATAATTACTGTGTATGTTCTTGTCTTCACCTTTCCAATGGCTCTTCCCATAGAACTTTAGCTAGTGTTCTACTATGAACTTGTTCTTTTTCTTTTTTCATTCACTTTTAAATAACCATGTTCATCTGACTTTTAAATTTGCCATCCATCTTAGGTTTCCATCTTAGTCCAATCTGATTATTGTTGATGAATAAATGTGAGAGGAGGATTGTTGCACCATTTTATTAAAAATATACACGGCAAAATATAAAGCTTCTGTGACCATATTCTCTTTCATGGCTTCTGAGATTGTATATTCTGTTTCATAGCATCAATCTTTGCCTGGACCAGAGGTCTGGCACACCGGGCCAAGCTGGACAATAACCCTGAATTAACCCAGTTTGCTGAAAGTCTGGAGGCAGTTTGTGTTGAAACCATTGAATCTGGAATCATGACTAAAGATCTAGCAATCTGCATCAAGGGTCTCAGTGGGTGAGTACGCATCTTATTATTAAGAAGAATAACGCCATTCTGGTGTGAATAAGTTACCACTTACCTTACATGTTGCCATTTCTTTCTTTAGAGTACACAGTTGAGAACTGGATTTATGATTCAGTGTGATGCAGCAGTTCTGTTACTGGAGTTTGAATTGTTTTCAATAGTCACAGATGCTCACAGCTGTAAATGTTCAACTGCCTGGCTGACTTTACCAATATGTGACCAATATTCATGTTATTTGGTTTTGAAATGTTTACATTAGTCACAGAGGATCACAACTGTAGATTTTCAACTCTCTGGCTTATTATACCAATATGTGGCCAGTATTTTCATAATTTCACGTGGACATCTAGTAATAAAATGTCCCCTGGTCTCTGGGTAGTGAAATCGGGCACCCGTGTGTATTGTTGCGCATGTAAAAAATCCCTTGGCAGTTGGAAATCGAAAAATAGTAGCCTAACGGCTCTGCCCGGGCAAAATTTTGAGTTAAAAATTTACCCAAAGTATTTCAGGATCCTCATCGGTGCTACGGAGTTCGTGCACTGAGCTGAGTTTCTCCAGAGTTCGGAGGAGAACGGAGCCGTGATGTTGATCCATCGACTAAACTAAACTAAACAGAAAATTATTTTTCGATGCTGCCCTTTTAAAATGGTTCACTGCGATTAGATCGGCAAATGTACCAGTAAATGGGCCTTTACTTATTGCAAAAGCAGAAGAATTTGCACATCTTGGAGGCCAGACAGACTGGAATTGTAGTGCTGGCTGGTTGTATCGTTAAATAAAACAACAGACTTTTTCTTTAATTAATTTGGAAATTTTCATATGATTTTAATGTTCCGTTTTCTAAAATAATTAAACATGTCTGATATTGTAAACTCTGAAAAACCCTTTGGAGGAAAGCGTTGACCTAACTTGGTTGAACATCAAGAATACGATTCAATCTACCGCAGAAGAATGTTTCAGTGTGTTAACCCTTTACAGGGTGGAACGGCCATTTCCATGCGATACCGTAAACGGGCGAAACGTCCCAAAATGCCCGATACTATTATGCATTGTAAAAACGCGATCTCTCGGCTTTCCGATACTTCCGACGGCTACTTTTGCTTTCGCCGATAGCTTGACAACGTGGCCGCCATTTGTAAGCACCTACTATGAATTTGAACGGACTTTTACGGACTTATTTTGAAAGTTTTCGGGGTTTTTTACGCTTAGGTTTTCAAAGTGGATTTCGGCGATTCTTCAAGTGATAGCCGAGATTTCGCTAGGTTCAATTTAAGTGACATTAAAGGGCACGAATTTGACTATTAATCGCAGCTAGATATCAGTGAAAAGCGTTACTTTTCATTAGCAGTCGTGAGTCTGACTTTAAACAAAGTGATTATGATTCTGAAAATGTGTTTGTAAATTGCCGTATAGATGACGGAAAATCACAAACAATATGCTGTATTTCGTAAATCAATCAATCAATCAATCATGTTTCATGCCGGAAAGCGTGGGCGGTCATGACTCGCCATTTCACTCGATCACCAGTGTCGTGGATCAGCTCAGTGTTCCTGTCTCGTCCATGCCATGTGGCCAAGCCATCCGGGTATTTTCCTCTCGTAAATATTTGTGTTCATATATGGATTACCGACAACAATCATGTGAGTTACATATTCTGCATGCTTTTCCCTTCATTGTGTTGTTTATTTAACTAAAATAGGTTGACTAACACCTTATTTTTTTACAAACTCAACCTGAAATTTTACCAAACCTGAAAAAATCTTGCCCGTTCAGGGCTAAAAAACGGACAAGCGTCTGCCCTGTAAAGGGTTAACCACGCATAGAAAGAACAGATGGTTCAATCAAAAATGTGAAGAAGCAGTCATTAGGATAAAGAATGCCAGATATTTATGGTTAAATGACATCAACAACATCCAAAAGGAAGAGCAATATAGAAATGAATGTAAAGAGGCTACAAAAATAGTTCGACAGCAGAAGCGAGAATATATGAGTAATATAATCAAAGATATGGAAACTAATCACCAGAAAAACGAATCCAGAAAGTTTTTTTTAAAGAACTGAAGTCAATGAAACGAGGGCACCAACACAACACATATGGTTTAAAAGACAAAAATGGGAATATGATAAATACCAATGAGGAAATGTGCAACACATGGAAAGAATATTTTGTTGAATTACTAAATTGTGAAGCTCCAAGTAACACTTTCCCACAGGAAGAAGTTCTAACGTGTGAACCACAAATTGAAGAACCTGCATTTGAAGAAATCCTATATGTAATCACACGACTTAAAAAACAATAAGGCAACAGGGGCTGAAGGAATTGCTGCTGAATTTATATTTTTGATACCTATCTTTAAGAAAGGAGACAAGTTCCAATGTGAAAATTATAGAGGAATTTCACTACTGTCCTCAGGCTATAAGATACCATCCGCAGTTTTACTAAATAGACTAAAACCATATTCAGAAACATATTAGGTGACTATCAGGCGGGTTTTAGACAAAACAGATCAACAATAGATCAGATATTTATCTTGCGGCAAATAGCCGAGAAAAATTGGGAATATAAAAGATTTCCATAACATTTTTGTGGATTTTAAAAGGGCTTATGATAGTGTCCATAGGAATAGTCTATGGAATGCTATGCAGGAATTTGGAATACCAAGGAAGTTAATCAACATGACCAGACTATGCATGGAAGATACTTATAATATAGTAACATCTGGCTTGAAACAAGGTGATGCACTATTGCCACTACTCTTCAATCTGGCTCTAGAGAAAGTTGTAAGGAAAGTAAAGTAGGAATGTGATATTGGAGGAACATCCAAGCTGCTTGGTTATGCAGATGATATAGATATTCTAGGGGGAAATGAACAAAAGACATTGGAAATATTGACTCACTTAAAGGAAAAAGCCCAACAGGTGGGGCTGGTTATCAACCAAGATAAGACAGAATATATGGTAATTTCAAGAGAAGGAATGGCTAAAAACTCTGGCCACATACAAATAGATAATATGACCATTAATAGAATGGAAACATACAAATCAATCAATCAATCAATCAATCATGTGCCATGCCGGAAAGCGTGGGCGGTCATGACTCGCCATTTCACTCGATCACCAGTGTCGTGGATCAGCTCAGTGTTCCTGTCTCGTCCATGCCATGTGGCCAAGCCATCCAGGTATTTTCCTCTCGGTCTGCCTCTTGGTCTGTTTCCTTCGATCTTGCCAGTTGTCACCCAGTTCTCCAATCCATTTCTTCTCATAACATGTCCAAAAAATTTTGACTGTCTACGTCTAATTTCTCTAATACATAATACCTGGGTACAATCTTCAACTGCTCAAACATATAAGGGAAGAAATACAAACTAGAATCAATTCTGGAAATAAGATATACTATGCAATACAACATCTACTAAAATCAAATGCGCTATCTCGTAACACCAAAATCACAATATACAAAACACTGATCAGAGCAGTTGTGCTGTATGGCTCTGAAACCTGGAGTACAACGAAAGGAGACGAAGCCTTGTTACAAACCTTTGAGAACAAAGTTTTAAGACGCATCTTTGGACCCATTAAGGATACATAAAGTGGAGAGTGGAAAAGAAGAAGTAACAAAGACATTTATGATCTGTTTTAAGTCCCCGCTAATCACTGGTATCATGAAGGCTAATAGACTACAATGGCTATGGCATATAGAAAGAATGGAAGATAATAGGGAAACAAAACGCGCTTACACTCAGGAAATAAATGACCGTAGACCCCGAGGTAGACCAAGAAGACGGTGGAGAGATAATACATATACAGACCTACAAGCACTTGGAATCGACGACTGGCAAGAGAAGGTCCACCAGAGAGACGAATGGAGACGGATTGTATCTGCAGCAAAGAACCTCAATGGCTTGGAACTCTAAAGAAGAAGAAGAAGAAGAAGAAGAAGAAGAAGAAGAAGAAGATTTATTTGTTCACTAACTGTATTTCCTAAGTGGTACAATCATTTTACTCAATGCTACTGCATGGTTTTAGTGTAAATGTGTGCAGTCTGGATAAGTAGAATTTCTAATAAGTAGAACAAATTTCTTCGATCCCTGTGACTTCTACTTATCCAGACTCCACTGTACCAAGTTGTGGCCAGTATTTGTAATTAAAGAAATATTGTTTCTTAAATTTTCCTAAAGCAGTTTTCTGCCATGGGTCTAGATAGTGCCATCATATTTGAAGGCCTGAATGCATGGAGGAATAGATGGCCAATCTTTCCTTCATTTTCACAGGCGACGAGCCGAGACACCAAACCTACATTCAGTAGTGCACACGATGCTATCAGTGCAGTTTGCTATGATCTTCACTAACATGGGTGACTAGTTTTACCTCAGCAGGTTTATTCATAGGATTGGGGGGTCAGCATGGATAAGAATGTGTGTTCTTAAACACAAGGCGTGCTGATGATGAGGTTCAACCCCTACATAGGACAGTTGGACTGAAATTTGACCTATCGTCCTTGACCTGGGGACGTTAATTACAAATACCTCTGAAGTCAGAGTGGGTTCGCCTGATGGCAAGGGACACTGTTAATAGGTAAAAGCTAATCTACACACAAAATTCAGTCCGACACTACGAAAAGTGGTGTGTGTG
Source organism: Cepaea hortensis (assembly GCA_963921405.1). NCBI lineage: Eukaryota > Metazoa > Mollusca > Gastropoda > Stylommatophora > Helicidae > Cepaea > Cepaea hortensis. Next base: position 159,811,909 of record OY992876.1, read on the forward strand.
GACTATGCTTTAGTTTATAGCGAGCGAGCGCAAACAAATTCGTAGGATTGATTTTGAAAGCTCTGTGATTAACCCATTATATGTGTATAGGAAACATTTTGACCAATTCAATCACAGTGAAATGCTAGTTACTTTGTGAGGAATGTGCTATGCTATTTATGTACTATTAAATCACACACACGTGATAATAATAATACAATTTCACTGCTTGCATGTTTCCAACTGAATGACAGCACATCATAGTTGTTCATGTGTGTTTTTGTTTTATTTCATTGAGATACTTCAATTGCTTACTTGTGGATTCTGACATTTCAGTTTTGTAGCGAAGCATTCTTGTTTTCTGTTAATTGAAAAAAGACTGATTGAAATATTTGCTTGTATCTGTATGTGACTTGTTTTTATTACAAGCTTCCTGGTAATATTTTGTGCTTATTCACAGCTATTCATGTGATTTCAGCTTTATACTGTGCTACATCTGATTGTGATTGTTTCTCTTACAGTGTGACCCGCAGTGATTACCAGGAGACTTTTGAGTTCCTGGACACCCTGGCACAGAATCTAAAGAAGAAGTTAGCCTCTAGTTGACTCCCAAAGGAGGCCTGTGTGAAATCTCTGGAGGACAGCAAGTTGTGATCATTGCATATTGTATGCACATGCCACTGGTCTGTCCTCTTTGAAAACGAGTCGTCATTGCTTTTACTCACATTTCATTTGAAATGTTGATGTTGTATTGTTCAGTTAATTCTGAGCCTTTGCTAATTGTGAGAAGGGTGTCATGAAATGTTCTTTTATAACTAGCTGAGTTTATATGAGATGAATATGTCAACTGTATGTTCTATTGTATTAGTAAAATAACACATTATATCCATTGCTGAATAAGATAATTGAATGTTTATGGCAGTCATGTTTCACTGAAGGAACTGTGGTAGCGTAGTAGCTAGATGCATGCCTATTGTCCCTGTGGTCATGGGTTCAGTTTTACATTAAGGTGGATTTTTAAAATTAACCTGGCTCAAAATGGGTACCAGGAAATGTCTAGAGAAGTGAAGGCAGCTGACATAATATTGATCAACTGAACGATCGAGTGCCGATTGTTTTATGAATATGTGGGTCTAGCAACATATGCCCGATATGGCTTAAGGCATGTACAAAGATCCTTTATTTTCTTTACTTACTACTTTTCATTCAAGGACAAGCCTGGATTTGCATGCCTTGCAAGTTTTCTTGGTTATAATGTCCATGATGATTCTTATTATTTTGTTATATTAGAATACTAAGTGAAGTTCAACTCATCATCTACTTGTTTGGGCAGATACTGAAGTGATAGTTTTGATCAACTGCTTACCTTGGTTTTGTTAACTTTTATGTCAAAGACAGCTTAAATATCTGTACTTACCTTTATACTGTTAACTTTTATGTCAAAGACAGCTTAAATTATATGAGTGCTTCCATTTTAGCTGTTAATTTAAAACAAAAATCCTAAAGACACTTAGATATTAGTGAGGACTTATGTGTTAACTTTTCTGTCGGATCTTGATGGTAAGAGCAAACATCCAGCACAGGAGATAAAACTGCTTACAACTCGTCATGCCAGACACAAACTTCATAAGATAACCCGAACAATTGGCTATAGTCCTTTAGTGAAAAGACAGACAAGACATGACTTTTATAAGGGTCGTTAATTTGAAACCCGTTCCAATGGCTTTATTACAAAAGCATGAAAGAAACATTAACGGGTGTGGTAGAATTAAACAAAGCATTCATTTTGAATAAATTATGCACTATGGGTTGGTCAGAATTCACCGTAAGCATTTAGGTAAGCATCCCAATGCTTAGGTGGGCGCAAAAAACGATTGTGGTTGTTCACTGAACCAAGTGTTTACCGCGTTCATTACGTCTGCATCTGTGTGAAATCGTTGCCCCTTGAGAGCTTTTTTAGACGTCCAAACAAATGAAAATCACATGGTGACAAATCAGGACTAAAGGCTGCATGTTGCAGAATTTCCCACTTCTTCCAAGCTAATGCTTCCTGCACAATCTTTGCAACATGCGGACGAGCATTATCGTGCAACAAAATCACACCGTGAGAAAGCATGCCGGGTCGTTTATACTTGATGGCTTTTTGCAGCTTGTCTAGTGTTTCCAAGTAGTGGGTAGAGTTGATGTTGACACCAGGTTCTTTAAAGTCGACCATAGCCCTTCATGGTCAAAAAATGCTCTCAGCATAACCTTACAACTTGAATTTTTTTTTTGGCTTTTGGTGATCCAGCATGCTTCCATTGCATGCTCTCTCTTTTGCTACTCGGCTCAAGGTTGTGACACCATGATTCATCGCCTGCCACTGTGTGAAAGACAAATGCATCACCCTCCACTCTGTAACGCAGCAAGTGGTTCAAACACCATCCAATGCGTTCTTCTTTTTGGTGGTCGGTCAACATCCGTGGTACCCACTGTGAACACACCTTCCAATATTGCAGTTTCTTACGAACGACCTTTTGAATTGTCCCAAATGACACATAAAATTCTTTTGCTAGCGAACGTCTTTGACAACGGTTCATCTGTACTGCTGCATCAATTTTGGCGATGGTTTTTTCTGTTGCAACAATATGCGCTTGACCCTGCCGTTGAAGATCTGTCGTGAACTGACGTCCTTTCCGAAACATTCGTGCTCAGTCTTTCACTGTTGTCTTCGAGACACATTTGTTACCGTACGCTACCCCCTGCAATCTTCGATGAATGTCCACTGGTCGACATCCTTCAAATGAAACTGAATCACCGCTCTTTGAGCTTCTTTGGTCGGATTTTGGATCAACCCTGCCATTTTCTCAACGGTCAGAAACAGAAGCTATGCATCATGGGAAGATAAGCACGTGCTCTTTTATTCATTGGTCAGTACTTATCACATGACTATGACATCATCATGTTCAACGTACACAATTGCGCGCAGTGCGGCACAAACGGATTTCAAATGAACGCACCTAATATGTTAAAAGACCGCTTGGAATGTATCATATAAGGATGATATAGTGATTAGAGCTGTGATGATATAGTAATCAGCGCTCAGTGATGATACAGTGATTAGAGCTGTGATTCTAAATTCAAATCCTTCGCAAGATGGGATTTTTGTTGTTGTAATGACTACTTAGCTCCTTACATCCACAGTCAACCCAGCTATATAAAATTGCTACCAGAAAATTGTATGTGGGAGGTAAGGTGGCTGATGCGATACTTGCCATGTCATCCATTGAATGCTGTTCATCAAGACAGTATGGGCCATGAATATGCCACAACGACACAGAAACTGACTCATTTATCTGTTACAGCAGATTCTATAGATTCCAGCTGACATGTTAAGGGTGGGAAGATTAGTCCAAGTTGCTACAGCAGCCAATAAAGTGCCTTATTTACTACATGGTAGTAGGCTGGAGGGTTGGGACACATGAAGCATGTAGGATACATTAATAGCAGCAAAACCACCCAGCTTTCATTCTGCCACTGCTATGTTTTTGTACCTTTGTACCTTGAAATTTGTCTTCCAAAATTTATGACAGTAATGTAGCCAATCACAGAAGGCTGTTAAGTATGTCACGATAAAGGTAAATTAAAACAACAAATACTGGAGTAGCCACTGTAGCATAGTGGTTAATGTGCTTGTGTGGCAAGACACTGGTCTGTGATCAGACCCCAGTATAAACAGTGTTGTCTAGTGCTATCATTGCAGCTCTGAGGTCAGTCCAGCCTCGTGTCATGGGCACCAGACAGTTTTCTGGGAATCGCCCAGGCAGGTAGCATGGAAGGGAAGTGACCTTGCACTTCATGACATGGCCTAGAATATGTGGGAGACTACTTCATATCCCAACTGCAGTGTCTGTCATGGGACTACTTTTATTGGTCACTTTGTTTTATTATTGGTATGGCTAGGAAGATGTGTGGTGGACTTGCTCCCTGATGTGTTTTAACCACATAATATATCGGTCATGGTGTTTGATCTATCTGTGCTTAGGAAATCAGCTACACCTTTCTATAATAAAAACGGAACTGTGCTGACGTCAAAGCTTCAATACACAAGTGCCTATGCAGGTCAGCATGGTCGAATGGGTAAGAACGCATGATCTTAAACATGGTGTACTAATGCCGAGGCTGACCTGTCGTCCTTGACTTGGGGGCGTAAATTACAACTACCTCTGAAGTCGGAGTGGGTTCGCCTGATGGCAAAGGACACTGTTAAAAGGGAAAGTGAATCCACACACAAAATGCAGTTCTTCACTACTATAAATAGTGTGCATGGACTTCGCTTGAGTTCAAAGTGAGCGAGCGCGCGCACACACACAAAACACAAGTGCCTTTCTACTGTACATGACCAAGTCATAACACTGTCTACTTGTCAGCTGTTGGAGATCACAAGTTGTGAAGAAGCATGATCGCCCATGCCAGTTGCAAAGGCACTTGATGGTGATGATGCTTGTTGCATGCACCAGGTGCTCATGGTCCAGTATTTTGAGGCAAGAGCCATGGCAGCCTAGTGGTTAGTTTATGGGCCCACCAACACAGTGCTGCAGGGTTTTGTTCTTTAGTATTTGTTTCAGACCTGGCTTGTGCTGGGCTCAACCTAGCCTTATAATGTGAGATGTGACAGAAAGGCTGGCGGCATGATACAGACCATTTGTGTACCATTCCACCATGGACAAATGGACCCAACAACATAACCTAGTTATACCTTAGTGTTTTGTTAACACCACTCTACTTGTATATTTTTATATAAGGCTTTTATGCTACATTGATTGCAATATTAGAGTCGTCATGTTGAGTTTTAGATTGTTCACATATTTTTGCACATGGTCCAAAGTATGTATCTGGGTATGTTTTTTTACTATGCATTATTACAGGTATTTAATTTGTATTATTTACTGGTAATTGATTTACTATGGTGTTTGTTTTTAAACTTTAATGTGATTTCAAAACATTAATACTGCTGTGTCAACATTTTTTGTTTTTAACAAGTTCTACTATATTGTACTTAATGTTTTGAAAATATGGAGGCATGATTTCACAAAAAGGCTGACAAAATCTAAACTGTTTAGTTAATTGATGACAGCTAACACCCTGTTGAAGTCAGTTGATCAGAAAACAAAATTCTGTTGTTAATTGATCAGTAGTTTCACATGACAGTACTTCGTTAAAACCATAAAAACATAAACTTCTTTTCTTGCTTTTGCCAAATTCGAGTGACAACATATAATTCCCCATCTATGCATTTATTGATTATGCTCATTAGCAATTTCTAAAGTACAGTCTATTGATTTTCAGTGTTGTGTGTTTTAATATATGTGAAGATATCAAAGTGTCTTAGCTGGAGGGGGGGAGGGGGGAGTCAAGCGAGTGGAACTGCTCAGCAGTCTGGTTACCAGATCAACAGTTAAAGGACAATCACCAACATCACATGAGGGCAATAATTCTTCAATAGAATGGACAGGTAAGACATTCAACGAAGGATGACTAAGCATATGTGGGACAATAAAATAATAAAGGACATGAAATTAATTAGTAAAGCAATATCGTTATCACATCCTAATCATTGTTTGTGTGTGATGTTAGTTTTTTTATGGGTTGAGGAGTAAAGGTTGCTTGCCTATGCCACAGGATAATAATGGTGAAGCAGAAAGACGAAGCTTATATTCCTTCATTGGATTACATTTTTAGTGTTTTTCCTCACTTCCTTGTAATGTTTTTAGTCACTCTGTCCTACTCATTTTTGTTGCTGATCGTTGTTATTTTAACTCCTGATCCAAAACTATTATGTTTTAAATAGCAGTCACCTGGGGGTGGAAACAGTTATAAATTGGCATACATATAAAATAACCAATATTATTAGATTTCTTTTACTCAGTGTGAAGTTAATGTGAATTGCCCAGATATTTACTTTAGTAACTTTTTGTACTGAATGTGTGAGGAGCCTTTCCTATCTGGGTGCACTTAACATTAAATCAAATTTATATCAAATGAAACAAGAGTTATGTCATGTGAATTAGCAAAAAAGGTAGTTTGAACATAAAATGTGATGTTTATATACCATATAAGGTATCTGAGAGAACACTTGCAGGCTCGTCATGCTGTTTACCCTCTACATTGCTAGGCCAGTCTCAGACGAACACATCAGATTGCAAGTTGTACTATTAGTATTGGGATGCTTCACTGGTTCTTGCAGATGAGGGTGTATGGGAGTGCCCTGAGTGTTGTCATGTCAGTTCTTAACTCTCCTAGTGCTGCACAGGCCCACAAGTAGGCAAGGGGCAGTTCATGGTTGGTTGAGTATTGGCCGATTTTCTTCTGTGGGATGAAGTAGGCAGTTTCACACTAACCCTCTTTAGTCACCTTTCAAAACCTGCACAGGTCTCCAGTGTTACTATTCTTAAATGCCAGGTTGGGGCCCTGGTAACACACTGGCGATGGTAATAAATTAGGGTTGTAATATTAACTGGATAAATTACCAGGTACTCAACTTATGTTTGCAGCAGACGTTGATAAGAAACTGGACAGCTGTCGGGAAAGTGCACTATTTTAAAACAAAGAACATTTAGAGAGAGAGAGAGAAAAAAAAAAACACCACAACATAAGTAAAGTACTTTAAAACAACATAAGTAAAATAAAGAACTTATATATGAGAGGGCTTCACATGAAAAACCTTACAAGTGTGATTAAAAATTACAATAACCATGCCATTGTCTTGTAACCTGTCAATATTGTTGTTAAGGATGTCAAGAGTTAAGTATGTGATATCACGGTGCAGACAAACATGGTGACGTCATAAGGACAGTTTAAAGATGGCTGCCCCACTTTTGACATGCACCAAAGAGGATCAGCGTTGTTATCCTTTTTTTTTTTATCATAGAAGGGGTGAAACCTATAGAAAATCATCAGCTAATGAAGGTCCAGTATGGTGATGCATGCCTGTCAGTCCAACAAGTGTATGAGTTGAGTAGAAAGTTTCAAAACGGTGTGGCTTCTGTGACAGACTGTTCAGACCAGGTCAGGCACACCAAGTAGTGACCAAAATAAATTTTTTTTCTACGGGAATCCAAGCACTTTATCGAAGCTGGAGGACTTTCATTGAATGCAGTGGTGACCACATTGAAAAATGATACATTTGTTCTTTACTTTTTTCAGAATATATTCACCAAAAAAAACAAAAAACAACATTAAAGGTTTTCATTTGAAGCCCCCTCATAATGCCTTGAGGCATATTGGGAATATGATGCTGGTCCTGTATGTTTATAGATCATTCGACACTCGATGGTTCGTGTGGTAAATATACAGATGCTCATTTTAGGCTGGGTCGACTTGGGATTTTAAACAATCCACCTTAATGGGGATTCTAGCACAGAAACACTGGGCTGGTGGGCAAGCGTGACAGACAAGAATACAGGATGGAAAAAGTGTCCCTGTAAGACAAGTACAAGCAGGAAGAAATATACTTCATATTAAGACAGGGACAAATGGGAAGAGATGCTTCTTGTAAAACAAGGACAAACTAGAACAAATATAAAGTAACCTGTTTACACCCTTAAGGAAGATTGGGAATATTGTGCTAGACTTTGTATAGACCAATCAGCATTCGGTGCGTGATATGGTCATTATAACTAGCCACCTTTATATCCCAAAACATCCCCTGGTACCCATTTTAATCTGGGACAACCTGGTATCCCAGGTCAATCAAACAGAATGAGGCACAACACTTAAGGCAAGAACATAACAAGAGTAACAATGTGACACATTAAGACTAGGAGGAACATAAGACAAGGACAAACAGGATGGAGGAGAGATACTTCACATTAAGACAAGGACAAACAGGAAGAGACAAATTTCATGTTAAAGCTAGGATAAATATGAAGAAATAAAAGAGGCAAGTGAAAGATTTCAGCAATGTTATAAAAAACAACACTCTTATAAAAATCATACTGAGGATAAGGTTGAAGGCAAGAGGCAGACAAAGATACAAGTAGGAAGATATCAAGAGATGAGGGGGTTGCGTGGTCTCGAGGTATGGTGTCCGCCTCGAGTGCTGGAGGTTCCGGGTTCAAGCCCCGGTGTGGACCGGGATTTTATCACGAGGACTTCTAGTAACATTTCCCCTGGTCTCTGGGTAGTGAGATCGGACGCCCGTGTGTATTGTTGCGCACGTAAAAAATGCCTTGGCATTTGGAAATCAAAAAAGAGTAGCCTAACGTCGCTGCCCAGGCAAAATTTTGAGTTAAAAATCTACCCAAAGTATTTCAGGATCCTTGTCGTGCTACGGAGCTCGTGCACTGAGCTGAGTTTCTCCAAACTCAGGTTTGAGTTAGGAGAACGGAGCACTTATGGGTTACACCCATGTGCCGTGATGTTGATCCATCGACTAAACTAAACTAGATATCAAGAGATGGACAAACAGCAGTCTGACACAATGTACAGTCAGGGCAATGACGAACAGTGTTGGAGATCCATTGCAGCCAGCCTTCACTGTGAGGACAGTACTGGATTGATTGAAACAGGAAGAGAGGAATTCACTTTCAGACGAGGACAAACAGAGAGAAACCTACTTTATGACTATAACAAACAGGATAAGATTCACTTCACTTAAAGACATGGACAAACGGAAAGCGGCACTTCACTTTTAATTGATGACAAATCAGAAGGTAGGAAGAGATGAGACAGAGAGCAACTTTTAAGTCATGGACAGTTGAGTTGAGCTAGGAACCGACTGTCACGGGGCGTTATGTGCCGCGGAGTGAGGATTAATATATAGCAGGCGTGCCTAACAAGGTTAGCCAGTCGACTCGTCTGTTGTCCAGGGGAATGATGACCTTGAAGATCCCCAGACCAATGGTCAAGACGTACGTGGTGGCACTCTGCTTCACAGACCAACACAGTCAAACGCAGGAAGAGCCACTCAGGAACGCACCGTGAGGTGATGAAAAGATGAGTTTATTTCCAGGAGGCTGTTAGACACGGTAAACAAGCACACCATCAAGCGGTCGCATTCTCGTGTTTCTACCATCTACTTGATGCAGCGTACTCCCGCCAGCAATCATTCCTGACCCACTCTCACGCCTCCTAGTGTCCATGTTGTGATCACGCATCCCGTTGGCGTGTGGCTGAAATCCGGCACTATCACCCACAACCGCTCAGACTACCAGCATCTTCGAGGTAAGTCCAGTCTGCATTCAAAGCGAATTGGCTGGGGCCGAAACTGCCTAGCACATTCTATCAACGGCTTTCTGCGGATGAGTATTGGTGACTGATCGTACCTGTTGTTGTCTGTCTGGTTGAAGTAGTGAGTGGTAGTGAGCGAAGTGTTGAAGCATCTGCGTAAAATGTTTCCTAATGACAAGTCTGCGATGAGCGTCTGTACATGTTGAGGTGTAGAGCTGAAGTGTGTCTTTGTGACAGTTGCGTTGTCAAACGACACGACTTCGTGACATAGCGTTCATTATGCTGCTTCGTGCTCTAATGTTGTTGTATCTGTTTTTGTTAACTGATGTGTGTGCACATCAGTTCCTACTCTAGATGCCTGTCATTTACCATGACACCGACATCACTGCACCCAGGACATTCCCATAAGCGCTCCATAGACAAACAAACAGAAAGAGATGTACATTTTAAAATGATGATAAACAAGAAGGGAACAAAAAGACAGTAACTTTAAGACATGAACAAACAGGATGAAATAAACTCCATTTTAGGCATTTTGTGAATAATGTTTTACAAAATTTAATAAATGTTGAGAAGCCAATAAGAGTTGTTATAAGGTTATCATAATATACTTCATGCTAGAGGGTTTGTTTGCATCTTAAGCCATTTAAGGATGGATGCTTATTTAATTGCTCGTCTCCTGTATGGATCATATATAAAGGTATATCAATGCAGCGCACAAACCCTTAGCCACCACCGGTATATGTCCTAGCTAGAGGAAAAATGATGATGAAAGCCTGGGATAAACTGAAACAGTTTTTGACAAAACTGATAACCCATGGACATCAACTGAGATACCTAATAAGGCGACCTCATCTGGGATCCAATAAATAGTTCTTATCAGAAATACCTCTTATTAGAGTTCAAGCCTATAGTAATTCATTTACAATGTACAATACAATGTTCTTCACAACAGAAATTCGCCACATCCGAGATCGTCTTAAGCAGTTTGCACTGTACAGGGTTTCCAGCACTACAATATGACTTAATTGAATAATTTTATCAAGCAGCAGTCAGAGAAGTTGGTGAAACATCAATTGGTTTGAAGTGCAAAGGAGTATAAAGCAGGGCTGCATTCTCTCCTCATACCTGCTCAACAACTATACAGGTAATTTAATAACAAAAATATAAAAAAAATGATGAGATCAGGAACAATTCTGATCCATTCATAATTTTGAAAATCCAGTTCCAGAACTCAAAATATGCAGACAACAATGTCCTTCTCTCATACAGTTCTGAGAAATTATAAGAGTTAATCTAGTTTGTCAAAAAACACAGTGAAGATCCAAATCTGTTTCTGAACTTAAAAATAAAAATAAAGTCCACAGACAAAACTGTACATCATCCAAAAGTCACAATCAACAATGAAGAATTGAAAATGACACAAACTTTGACTTTCTTGACACAATGGGGACTGTACATAAAGAAGTAAAATTAAGTTGAAGCTCAAGAGATGTATATCATCTTATAAATATGGAAAGCAATAAAGTATAGGATATCTAAGAAATCAAGCAATTAATGAACACTTTATGGTCATGCCTCGCAGGTCCTGCAGCAGTTAGTAAATGTATGGAAAACTCATTTGAACAAATGCCCCAGATATCAGCCTGCAGAAGTAGAGCTGGATATGTGTTGTGAGAAATCAACAAAAGAAAAAAATTGTAAATGCAATCAAACTCCTGAAGGCTGGGAAAGCTTCGGGTCCAGATGGTATCCCAGCAGAATCTATTAAAGCTAACATAAACAGCGCAACTTAATTATTGCGCAGTTTAGCAGTCTGCGAGATGAACAAACTTTGTTTTCAAGGAGTTAAGAATTAGACACGAGGCCCATATTTCTTCTGCCAGAAATACTAGCTGACTGGCAAGAAGGATATATGGTGAAGTTACTAAAGAAAGGGGACCGGCAGGAGTGTGGAAATTATAGAGGTATAAGAGGTCAGTTCCTGGGAAAAAATTATCATTCTGGAAAGGTTAAGAAATGATATTAACAAACAGCTATGGGATGAACATGCAGGCTTCTGACCAATTAGATCCTGCTCTAAACCAGATAGCCACAAAATGTATAATAATAGAGCCACTTTATGCTTTATGGACTATATAAAAGGAGATATAAAAGGACCTTTGAAAGCACTGACAGGAAACCACTTTTGAAATTGATGAGGCACCACTAGATGCCACAGACTATCAATAATTTAGTAAAGGCAACATCTACAGACATGAAATGCAGTTTTTCTTGATATAAAAAGATACGTCTGAAATCAGAACTAGAGTGTGACAGGGATGCCTTTTGCCACCTTTATTATTCTAACTGACCATAGGGTGGATTTTGAAGACAAAAATTGCTCCCACCAGAAAAAGAATTCAAATTACATATCACAATTCATCAACCAGTAACTTGTCCTATGCAGAATTTGACCCGCATAATTTTCTTTCTAAATGTGTCTCTGTCATAAGCCAGATTTCCTGTTTTGGTTGCACTCATGTGTAAAATTGATCTACCTCATCTTGAATCCATCTACATTGTGGTCTTCATCTTCTCCCCATATACTTCCCTCCATAATGATCTTCTCTAGACCTTCAATGTCTTCTTACACCTCAAAATATTTAATGCTCCTCTTATTTGTCTTTCTTAATAACCAATCTTCTTAACTATTGAGTCTTGATGGATAGAATGGTTTTCCTTTCAGTCTAACACATTTATAATATTGTTCTGTGACATTTATATTCAAAGTTGGATATGTACTTTTCAACTATTTTTAAAAAATTATTTCTTAACATTCATCAAGGAAAGACAAAGTTAATGAGAATAAATCAAGCAAATAACCATTCCATCTGCGTTGGTGAAACTTCACTTTAAGAAGTGGAGTCATTCACATATTTAGGTACCAATGTAGATAAAATTAGGGGAACAGATATATTAAATGATAATATACAAGGCAAGAAGAGCTTCCACAAAACTAAGGAAATTTGTAAAAGTCAAAAGAAATTAAATCTTTTACCGAACTTTGAATATTTAATTCTAGCATCAGATCTGTGCTTAGGAACAATGGTGTACAATGCAGGCATTGAAGGTTCACATGTGTGGAGGGGTCACATTCAGATTTAACCAAGGCATGATTCACCAGCACATTGTGCGGACAGGCTGGGATTAGGCCTCGATTGGTAATGTTTCCTCCAAGGGTTTTAGGCATTTCATTAATGGACACGAATAGAAAGTGAGGATAAATAGTTAATATACTCGGACAAGAACAGACAACCATGGAGAAAAAAAACTAGGATGGAACTCAAGAGAAAAGAGAATCATGAGGGAACCAAAGAAAACCCAGAAAGACGAAAACACCCAGGATGTTGGGACAACTGAGAGAGACACTAGCTGAAGGAGATCACATACTTCATCATAAAGTGTCTTGCTGTCTTGTGTGGGTGATCATGTCTCTCCACATCTTTCCATCTCTAACAGCATGTATCAGTTCATGTGTACCGACCCCTGTCCATGCCATCTTCATACACTGTCTTTCTCTATCTCTCTTTCCACAAATCTTTCCTTTTGTCACAGCATGCTCCAGTTTTTGTCTTTTCATAATGTGGTAAAAGATTACTGCCTCTTTCTGATGTTTGTAATAAGCTATATTTGTCTTAGCCTCTTTCAAATTAGAGTAATCATTTCGGCCTTCCAAGGAATGTTCAGCATTCTTCTGTATAACCTCTTGGAGGCTTCTAGGGATTGTTCAACTTGTTTACTAATTGTCCGGGATTTAGTCATATGTTCAAAATGGTTCAATGTAACATGCAAGAATTCTTCTTCTAAACTCCAATGAAATGGGCAGACTGGGCCTAAAAATACAGGTTCCCAGGAGACAAAGTTACTAAAAGGACTTTAACTTTTGTAACATATTGTCTGTTTAAGAAGCCCACTTGCCGTAGGACAAGCTGACAGACCATCACGGCTTCAATGACAGGAATTAGTTGCAACCTGCTCCTGAACAAATTGAAGAACAGAATACAAACCGACGAACAGAAATAGCTACAATTATACATTTTACAAAGATCATAGGCTTTAAATAATGTCTATACATAATAACTAACCCACAATTTCTATGTATATCTTTAATTGTATTACAAATGCAAATATATTTGGTTAAACAGGATACTTTTTCTGTCTGGAGGAGTACTGGATACATGGTGCTAGTTCTATGTTTATACAGACTCGATGGGCAACTATATATAGTATGTATACTTCACGTACATGTATATAACACAGTTTGATACATTTTAGTCCATAACAGTAAAAACAAAATCGATCTGCTGTATGAAAAAACAAAAAATCTGTTTATCAAAGAATCCAGTTTTCACCATTAAAAATGCTTATCTTTAAAACCAGTCATAAAGCTAAACTTGATAGTCAGTTCTGCAGTTTTGAAAACAAAAAGATACAAAGAAACTACCAGTTAGCTTTTGTGCCAGTTGTATTCAATGACATACTCAGGGTAGGCTTGATTACTGTCAAATATCACATACACTTGTGGAGAGAATATGTTGTCCACACATGAATCATAGCATTTCCCATAAGGATTGCTTTCATCCAATGGCGGCGGCCTCTTGAGGCCAGACTTCCCACCTGTGTGACGGCCCACAAGGACTTTAGCCACAAACATAAAATGGGTCTTGGAATTTGGTCTACGGGAAAATGCTGATGACAGATTTGCAGTTCCTTTTTCTCTGCACTGCCGGACAGCGGCTGATCCTGAGCAGTTAGATATAAGATCTGCATGTTCAGATTTGATCTGAATGTCCCCTTTCTGAACTTTTAGAGAATCATCTGGAGAGTCCCATAAAGACAGAACAGGCAAAGAGGTAGTTTGTAAGAGTCCTAAATCACTAGTGGACAGGCCTGTGTTTGTGAAGCAACTGCCAACATTAGATGTGTGGGCTAGGGGAGGAGATGCTGTTGAAAACATACTGGGTCCACTTTGAGATACGTTATATAATACAGAAGAGGCAGCTGATGAGGTAGATGCTCCAAGAAAAACATCTAAAGATGAACAGAGTGATGAGGATCTAGAAGTAGCACATGCAGCATCTTTAACTGTGGGTTGATTAGATTGTACCTGGCTGTGTAGAAATTGTCTATATGCTGATGAGTAAGCATGGCGGGATACCGGTGGATGCTGTTGCGGTTGGCTCTGAGAGGAACTTGAACACGCTGGGTTGAGGGACTGCAAAGATGGGAATACATTCCAGAGTGACTGCCTTGCTGGATTGAAGGAATAATGGCTGAGAGATGACGAGCTAGTTGGGAACATGTAGCTGGATCTGCCACCTCCTCTGACACTGACCCCACTTCCAGCACAGTCGGTGAAGGCATGGGAGTAGTGGGCTGTCCTGGCAAAGTAGGAGCCTGTATTTGAGACACAGATACAAAGACAAACTATTTAATTTCAGTCTTATTAACTCCTAATGAATGATTTAACAAGTTAGGTGCATGTCCTTTTACAGTACGTCACAATCAACCCCAGCATTTTTTGGCTGCTGTGATTTTTAAGGCAAATTTTATGTTCAGTAGTTTGCCATTTCTTTCTGAAAAGCTGGTGTTCGTGACATTGTGAAAATCAATGCAAAGCAGTCTGCTTCCAAATCACTTGCAGCTGACTTTGAGTTCATATGTTGGGGTTGTGAAAGCGCATTCATTACTGCTATGCCACAGACTTCATGCATAAGAGGCTGGTATTTGAGGAGACTAGTATTTGGAGAGGCTAGTATTTAGAGAGGTTAGTTTTTGGGGAGGCTGGTATTTGGAGAGGTTATTACTTGGGGAGGCTAGTACTTGAGGTTAGTATTTGGAGAGACTGATATTTGGAGAGGCTAGTGTTTGGAGAGGTTAGTATTTGGGAAGGCTAGTATTTAGAGAGGTTATATTTGGGAAGACCAGTATTTAGAGAGATTATTATTTGGAGAGGCTAGTATTTGAGGAGGTTAGTATTTGGAGAGATTATATGGAGAGGCTAGTATTTGGAGTGATATTTGGGGAGGCTAGTATTTGGAGGTTATTATTTGGGGAGGCTAGTATTTGAGGAGCTTATTATTTGGAAAGACTGATATTTGGAGAGGCTAGTATTTGGAGAGACTGATATTTGAAGAGGCTAGTATTTGGAGAGACTGATATTTGGGGAGGCTAGTATTTGGAGAGACTGATATTTGGGGAGGCTAGTATTTGGAGATACTGATATTTGGGGAGGCTAGTATTTGGAGAGACTGATATTTGGAGAGACTAGTATTTGGAAAGGCTAGTATGTGGGGCAGCTAACATTTACTAAACTTTACGTTTCATTATGTACTGGTTACAATTTTTAAATATAGTCCACACATAACCTTTTAGTAAGTCCAGGTTTGGGGGATGGTGATGCTCGCAGTTTCATAATTCTCCTTCACGCCGAGTCGAGGGTTCAAAATCAGCTGAGAGCAATTTGGAAGTAGACCACTTTGTCACGATTTTGATGGTATAAGGCGTCGGCCATTCAGAAAGCAATGGCAAACTACTGACTAACTAATGACATCTGATGGGAGGTGTGACATGGTGACATCTGATGGGAGGTGTGACACAGTGACATCTGACCATCAGATGTCACTATGTCACATTTCTCATCAGATGTCACTGTGTCACATTTCCCATCAATGTCACTGTGTCAGATCTTCCATCAGATGTCACCTTGTCACATCTTCCATCAGATGTCACTGTACAGTCTAGAAATGTAAAGAGATCAACTTGTGTGGGGCTGGTCTGGTTCGCTAGATCAGTTCCGCGTCTAGCGTTCGTTGTCTCGGATGGCTGTGTGAGGTGCACCAAAATGGGATCTTCCCAGCCAACGTGAGTTAGCGAGGCAGGCGTTTCAAGAATGTAACCGCATCGTGCAGCCAGGGTCGTGGTTTGAGCGGGCAAAAGAGCAAAATTTGTACGACCGTTCGACAAAGTCTCAATAAGCGCCCACTCTCTCTCGATGAGTAGTGGGCCTGCAGTCAGTAAGCTGGTATAGCTTTTTTTTTTTTTTTTTTTTCGGTCAGTCCTGCCGGCGTAGCTTGAAAGCTCGTTGGTAGGCGTCCAGTGGTTTTGCATGTATCACCTTGTACCGGGAGGGCGCGCTTTAGCGATGCTACTCTTGGCTTGCGTGTGCGTGAATAGTCCGTCTGTCCGATAGATATCTGGTTGATCCTGCCAGTAGTCATATGCTTGTCTCAAAGATTAAGCCATGCATGTCTAAGTTCACACTGTCTCATGGTGAAACCGCGAATGGCGCATTAAATCAGTCGAGGTTCCTTAGATGACACGATCCTACTTGGATAACTGTGGCAATTCTAGAGCTAATACATGCTTACCAAGCTCCGACCCTCGCGGAAAGAGTGCTTTTATTAGTTCAAAACCAATCGTCGTTGCCCTTCGCGGGTCGCGGCGTTCCCACTGGTGACTCTGGATAACTTTGTGCTGATCGCATGGCCTTACGTGCCGGCGACGCATCTTTCAAATGTCTGCCCTATCAATTGTCGATGGCTCCCCCGATGTGTCTCCACCTTGCCGTGGTGGGGGAGCTTGCGTGTCCCATCGACCCCATGTGCTTGCCGATGGGTGAAAACTACATATCGAACGGCTCGTGGGATAGGGACCAGACTAAGAGAGACACAACCTGCTGCTCTGCAGGTAAGACTGAGGATAGCAGTCAAAATCAGGCAAACGATCCCAAAATCTCAGTCCGGGCATAAGGCTCCCATCCGAGGTGTATGGCTGAACGTCTCTAAGCCATAAACTCTCGGAAGTGGGAGCCTGGCCGACACAAACCTACATCAAAATGGTGATGATGTGCTGAGAACGCTACATGCTCGGCGCAGATTTGTTCGATGGCTCTTAGCTGGGGGATATGAGGTATCCCCGGATGAAAGGGCCTGACCGTTACTCGCCCACAGACGCACGGAGGTAAGGTGCTGAGCCGGCAGCACATGTAGCCTACCTCGTGAGAGTACAAAAGGTGGAAAAACACCTCGGTCGCACGTCTCGCAGACGTCTGATAGTCTGTAACCACACTCATGGAGTGAGTGTAGTCAAAGGTGGAAAATTGTCTCGTTGACATGAAATGGAACGCCTGTCTTGCGAATCCATTACGTGGCAGCCCGAAGCGAAAGCTTGCTGTGTGGAAGCCGAAACAAGAGTCTCGAAACCCGAGGAAGGCTAACCTCAAAAAATGCCCGCTGGAAGCCGGAAGTGTCGTCCTACGGGTGGCAAACTAAAAATTGACACTACGCATTTACGTCCGAGTGAAATGTCTCGTCCGAATGTCTCTCGTGCTAGGAACAGCTC
Source organism: Cepaea hortensis (assembly GCA_963921405.1). Taxonomy (NCBI): domain Eukaryota; kingdom Metazoa; phylum Mollusca; class Gastropoda; order Stylommatophora; family Helicidae; genus Cepaea; species Cepaea hortensis. The sequence goes on from OY992876.1 coordinate 159,829,483, forward strand.
TGACTACCTAGTTTCCGAATGCCGCTCTTGTTCGGAACAGCTCTGACTAGGTAGTTTTCCGAATGTCTGTCATGCCTGAAACAGCTCTGACGGGCGCAACGACAAGCACATGTCCGAAAACTCGCTGAGTGGATACCGTCTGCAAACCTGTCTGGTTTGTGCGGGAATGGCCCCGGGCAAACGAAATGACCAATATATTGAAGTGAGGATTTAAAGCAGCCATGAGCAGGACGTGACGATTCCCTCGGCTAGCCCAGAACCAGGGCGTTATGTGTCGGCCCTGCAACTATGGAAGCAACCTTGGATGGCGGAAAATGCTATGGACTGTCCCTGCCTTCCTTTGAGGGATGACCGTTGTCTTCGACCGTTCTAACTTGGCCAGCATGGTTGTAGATGGCACCACAAAAGTGAGAGTCTCCCAGGAATGCTACCTGATCAAAAAAGCACGCTAAAGTCGATGTGTTGGCCTACGGGTTTCGGCCCAAGGGCGCATAACAGACACACCGCACTCACATCTGAAAAAACACTCCGGATGAACGAAAAGAAGAAGGAGATCAACTTGTTTCTCATCATAAGCCACACTGACAACCGTAGGTGGTAATGCTTTGTCGTGTCACAAAATCCCCAGAATCTCAGATTAGATCTGTGCTCTTTCCCAATTATGCCGTGTGGTCATGCCATCTATACATTTCTCTCTTTGTCTTCACCTTTTCCTTTCCCATCAAGAGTGCCAATTATCACTAAGTTGTCACATTCATTTCTCCTCATAATGTGCTGAACAAATCTTGACTGCCTCTTTGTTTAAATGCTCTGATCAATTTACAAATTTCATGTTTCTTAAAGAACCATCACATTCATTTTTCTGTCTGTCCATTTGGTTTAAAAAGTTAGTTGCATATCCTTTACAGGACGTTTCAATCAACTCCAGCAGTTTTTTTGCTGTTTGTGATTCCTGGGCAAGTTTCCATTCAGTAGTTTGCCATTGCTTTGACCGGCACTCATACCATTGTATGGAAACCAACGTAAGTCAGTCTGCTTACAAAACACCTGCAGCTGTGTTTCGATCGCGGTATGTGGGATTATGAATTCCGTTTGGTTTAGAGATTTTAAAATAATAATGCAAAAGGCATTCATATCATCAGACTCATTTTGAAAATCAAAAGAAATAAAAACTAGTACCAAACTAAGAATATGCAGCTCTATCATCAAATCTGCTGTGGAGAAAACAAAAATTCCAGTGAATCAAGAGATGAGAAAAAAGACCTGGCACAGGAGAGGAGCATGCCTGCTGGTCATGTCTGTCTAGGCTGCCAGGTCAGTCCAGCCTAACATGGCTACCAGAAAGTCTTGGGGAAGTAAAGACTGTCTGTGTGCTACTGACCATATTTGTTTTTGCACTCACTTTGAACTCAAGCGTAGTCAATACACACAACTTCTATTAGTGCTAGGCTGAATTTTGCGTGTGGATTAGTTTTACTTAACAGTCTTCCTCGCCATCAGGCAAACCAACTCCGACTTCAGAGGTACTTGTAATTAACATCCCCAAGTCAAGGGCGATAGGTCAACATTTTAGTCCAACTGTCTGGTGTAGGGGACTGAACCCCTTACCTTGGCATCAGCATACTAGATGTTTAAGAACACGCATTCTTATCCAGTTAAGACATATCTGCCGTTAAATGGTGTACTGGAGAGGAAGCATGAAGACAATATTACAGGTGTGTGGACAACATCAAGAGATGGACTGGAAGAAGCTTGTGTGAATGCACCATGAAGATGCAGGACAGAAGACACTGTGAGGGTCATTACAGATGACTTTCAAAGTCAGAGATGGCACGTGATGATGGTAAAGATGAAGGCATATTATGGATGTGAGATTAGGTCCACATTTTCAATTACTGAAAGGCACACAGATGTCAAATCATTACTGCCGCGTGGAGAGAACAACTAAAAGAATCTATATATATAAAAGACAATGTATGTAGGGATGTATTTGATGCGTTCGATAACGTTCCATCCGATTGAGGTGAAATTTTCTACATGTTTTCTTTTCATTCCCGTGCAGCGAACTGTCATAGTTTGTTAGTGTACAATCAGCTATTTACTTACAAAAATTTAATATTTTAATTTACATTATCATTTTTATATAGCGAGGGGATTTAACTTAAGAAAAGTTATTTCAAGGGACATAACTTTTAATAGCATTGCTATATATTTTATATATATATAGATTGTTGCATTGTTTTCAAAGGTTTATAAACTCTTTGTCTACAGTTATTTACAGGTATATGCGTTATAATAAATAATGAAATAATCATTAAGGCATTTTCAAAGTTTTCATAAACATAATGCATCTATTTAAATAGTGAAAATTTTCTAACTCATCTTTTTATGTTTAAAGAAGTTATCTACAGTCATGTAGGTGATTAAAAACAGTTTTCATTAAAAATAATAGATGGTGTGCAGAAGGACATTCTTAAGTTAATTTTTTTTTTGTTATATGAATTTAATGAGATGCTCCCCGCCAGGAGCTGGGCGAAGCCGCGCTGGGTCAGACAGACAGACAGTCGGGAACGGGAGCTTATATGACTACTTATATGAATTAAATGAGATGCTCCCCACCAGAGGCTGGGCGAAGCCAGGCCGGGTCAGACAGACAGACAGACAGACAGTCGGGAACGGAAGCTTATATGACTACTTATACGAATTAAATGAGATGCTCCCCACCAGGGCCTGGGCGAAGTCGGGCCGGGTAGACAGACAGATAGTCGGGAACGGGAGCTTATATGACTACTTATGTGAATTAAATGAGATGCTCCCCACCAGGGTCTGGGCGAAGTCGGGCCGGGTAGACAGACAGATAGTCGGGAACGGAAGCTTATATGACTACTTATACGAATTAAATGAGATGCTCCCCACCAGGGCCTGGGCGAAGTCGGGCCGGGTAGACAGACAGATAGTCGGGAACGGGAGCTTATATGACTACTTATGTGAATTAAATGAGATGCTCCCCACCAGGGACTGGGTGAAGCCGGGCCGGGTCAGACAGACATATAGTCGGGAATGGGAGCTTATATGACTACTTATATGAATTAAATGAGATGCTCCCCACCAGGAGCTGGATGAAGCCGGGTCAGACAGACAGACAGACAAGCTGACAGATCCCTGCCAGGGGCTGGGCGAAGCCGGGCATGGTCAGCTAGTTGTTAATAAACTGCAAACATTCATGATTTAGTGCCTGCACAGAAAAAAGGGGCTAAAATGTTATGACAGAAACACTCATATGGAGTTCATGGAGAGAAATAAACAAACATCAATGAATCAAGAGGTAAATAAATTATGCTGGTGCTGGATAGGGCAACTAACACACTTAGAAACCCTGTTAACAGTGTGACTAGAAAATCCTGCCTCTGGAACCCACAAGGCAAAAGGAATTGATGGAGACATAAAAACACATTGGGGAAATAAAAGAACCAGAGACAGATGAATAATAAGGGCATGACGTGGAATGAGCTGCAAGAGACAGCAAAATATAGGATGGCTTGGCATGAGTTGGTTAAGGACACATGTTACATTTGAAGATATGAGACAGAAGACAAAGAAAGGCACACAACAAATAAAATGGCTAGTATTACACTGACTAACTTTACTTTCCCAGAATCCAAGCATTAATTGTACGAGGCTGTGTTGACCCCAGAACCATGCTAGTAAGGAAAAATTCACCCCTGCAGCTGTCAGGGAAATTGGGTTAACAAGAGAGAAAAATATTTCAACTGCCATTGTCTGTATTTTCCATATAAACTGACCATTGCCATAAACTGTCCCATGCTTTCCACTGAGTCTCCAGTCGAATCCCTTTCTAGCGATAGCTTCCAGTGTTGAGTGATACGTGCCATGGTACAGCTGTTGGACCACCACATCTATGCCGTCGTTCTCCTGGATCATTTCACTCTGTTTCCTGAAAGATTACACACAAAAATACGACAATTTTCAGCAATATGAAGTATTTCATATTTCAAAGCAATGTTTCCACATTGTGAATTTGAATAATGAAGACACAAACAATATATTGCACAATTTATTGCCTGGCATTGTATCTCGTAAGATGAAAAATAACAGGATTCATTATGCAACTTCATTATACGAGGGAGCTTTAAATCAAAAACTTAAAAGTGAGATAGAAATAACAATAACCATGCATTGTCTAGTAAGTAACCTGACAAAATTATTGTTATTAAGGATGTCAAGGGTGTTAAAGCAAGTGTCATCATGGTGCAGACGAACACAGTGACATCATAAAAACAGTTTAAAGATGGCCACCTCACTTTGACATGCACCAAAGATGAGCAGCATTCTATTATCTGTTTTTTATCATTGAAGGCCTGAAACCTATAGAAATTCATTGGCAAATGAAGGTCCAGTAAGGTGATGCATGCCTGTCAATCCAGTAAGTGTATGAGTGGGGTAGGAAGTTTCAAAACTTGTCAGTCCGATGAAGAGGTACAGCAGTTGGTGCATGAATGGTTACACTCGTAACCAAGATAATTTTTTTTCTACAGGAATCCAAGCACTTTATTGGCACTGGATGACTTGCATTGAGCGCAGTGGTGACTACATCGAAAAATGATAAATATGTTTGTTACCCTCTCTCAGCCAACGACCTATAAATATACATACACACCAATCAACATCCTCCCCTGTCCTATCTCGGATTGTAATGCTCCATGATGGCATCAATCAACTGTATATGCTGAGGGATTCCAAACGTAAAGAGAGCCACATTTTATTTTTGTGAAAAATAAAGGAATATTTCACTGAAAAGTGTGAAAAAAAACTATACAGGAGTATTTCATCACTTGGACTTCTCTGATGATGGCTTAAATCAGCTACGTAACTTATGTATATTTTCATGTTGTTGTACCAGTGTGTATTTGTTGCTTGTGTGCTGAACGAATGCTCTAGCTACAGGATCCATTTTTGTCACTTCTGACTGTATTCCTGTACAGATGACCAATTCCATTTCCAGTTTTTGTTGATTTACTCGTCAGTCCCCAAGCAGGAGTCTGGTATGGGTTTGTGATGTGCCAGGACCATCACATTTTGTAGGTCTGAATGCACGGAGGAACTGGTGGCCAGTCTTTTCCTCACTTAGTGGGCGGCGGGAACAGGTGCTGAACCCTCAACCAACCCTGCTCATGACATTATCAGCGTAGAACCCTAACCATTACCAAAATGTGCCAGCTAATTTACTCATTGTACATTTATGACTGTAAGCCAGGCAGGTCTGCAGTATGTATTTGATCACATATGAACAGATCAGACAACCAATCTTGAACCAGTGATACAGATGTTATCTCAGTCAACTGTGTTGTGTTCACATCTAAAAAATTATGACCCTTACCTTGAAGTTGTTAAGCATCCTTTTCATGTATTATTTTTAGAAACTATAATAAGCAGTTTTTTGCAAGTTCTTATTTCTGGATACCTCTAGCCTGGACATCCTGAATGATTCAGTTCATTATTTAATTCTCAATTATTTATTTTTACAACAACCTTACAAGAGTAGCTTCAATTAATTAGGTGCCATCTCCACAATGAAGGTTGGCTGCAATGGATCTCCAACACTGTCTGTATCTCGCCCTGACTGTACTTTCTGTCAGATTGCTGTTAGTCCATTTCTTGGTGTTATGTTCCCATTTGTATCATTGTCTATCTCTTGCTCACTTGCCTTCAACCTATCCTCAAGTATGGTGTTTATAAGAGTATTATGTCTTTTAACGTGGCAGAAATATTTCACTTGCCTTTTTTTATTTCTTTCATCAATTCTCTTTTCATCCCCAGTTTTCCTAGGACCTCTGCATTTGATTTTTTGGGTTCCATGAAATATGACATATTAACTATGTATATCTACATCTCCAGGGCCTCTATATGACTTTCTAATTGCCTGTTCATTGTCCAAGCTTCAGTGCTATAAAGTAGAGTTGAATATACATAACATTTGACCATGTTCATTTTTAATGCATGTAACATCTAAATGTTAATACTGATAAGTGTAGCTTTAAAAAAACCTAAGACATACTCACAGTGCAAAATACTTCCACAGAATTGGATTCTGTACCCGAATAATCCTGGCTATGTCGTAGTCACCAAAAGGGCATGTTTCATAGAACTGACAGGCTAATGCTCTGTACTCCTCTGTGTCTGGTACCACCTCAAATGCCATAACCGGCTGAAAATAAAGAGCCAGTTGAAATGAGGAATTACAGAAAAGAGAATAAATTATGGATTTAACTGGGAAATTGTTTGCACTCAACAACTAATCTCCAATGTTATATGGATGTCACCTCTCCTTCTTGCATCTTGCCTGGTGCAGACATTTATGATCATATCATAATTCTCCAAATCTCTTTATCACCTGATATTTTAATGAAATTCTTCTTTTTCTTCTGCTTACACTCTCACACGCCGACCTGAATAAATTTAAAGAAAGCAGCAGTCAACTTGATCTTGCTGACATCTCCATAGTTTTTTTTCCTGAAGTGTAGCAGATGTAGACCAGAATAACTTTCTCTTTTTTTAATGAAATTAATGCTGCTTAAATTATTTGCTGCCAAGATGTTTAAGTTTTCCATGTACATCTTTCTTGCATTCATGCATTTTCCTACAAAAAAACACTAATTTCTTTATTGCTGAAAACCATCTGATGGTTGTGGAAATGTGGTTTCTGAGAAGAATGCAAAGAAAACAATGGACAGACAGAAAAACCAATGACCAAGTCCTGCAAGAAACAAATGAAAACTATGTTGATTAGAGAAATTAGACGTAGACAGTCACAATTTTTGGTCACATTATGAGAAGAAATAAACTGGAGAACTTGGTGACAACTGTCAAAATCGAGGGGAAGAGAACAAGGGGAAGACTGAGAGGTAAATACCTGGATGGCTTGACCACGCTGTATTGTCGAGACAAGAACACTGAACTGATCCACGATTCTGGTGATCGTAGGAGATGGCAAAACATGACCGCCCACGCTTACCGGCATGGCACATGATGATGATAAATTCAAAACATCTCATAAACTGTACCCATAATGTGAACAAAGAAAAGTGTTTTGAAGACCGAATTCGATAAAGTATTATTCATTTATACACTTCATATGATATATAAAACTTTGCAGTATGCACCTGCTGAGATGCAGTGAAATATGCCAGGCAATAAATCATGCAACATATTGTCTGTGGTTTCTGTGTTCAGACAAGAGTATTTATAAAGCTGGAATGTTGTATCCTTATATAAGAGTGATTTTAAACATAAATGTGATAGTTCTAAAGAAACAAATGAAAACCCTGAACTGATTAGAGAGATTAGATGAGATAGTCAAGTTTTTTTGGTGAGGAACATTATGAAGAGACAAAACAAAAACACTAGAAAACTTAGTGCAACTGGCAAAATTGATGGGAAAAGACCAAGAGGAAGATAAATACCTGGATGGTTTGGTCACTTAGCATAACTAGGATAAAAATGCAGAGCTGATCCAAAACTGGAATCCATGTGACATGTTAAACTATGACCAACCATGCTTAGGGGCATGGCACATAATGATGATCTTAAAAAAGATAATGACATAAACAAAGTTGCTTAAATGATGACAGGTACAAAACATCCCAGTTATGGCCCAAAAATATGAAAATAAAATAATTTCATCAATTATAAGCAGTCACAAAGTCACTCCAAAGAAGAAATAAATACCAAAATGCATCCCCCAAGCACATAGAAAAAATTTCAAACAATAGATGGATCATTTACAAGTATCAAACAGACGATGAATCACTGTAACAATCTTACAACAGTCATAGCTTTGGCAAAAGTAGCCTTCTGTAAGACAGAAAAGAACTCATAAATAACAGCTGTCAACTGCAGTGAGAAAGTGTTACAGTTGTATCAAGTCTGTACTGTTGTATGCATGTGACGCATAGATAATGAGCAGACAAGCTGAGAAACATCTCATTGCTGAAAAAGTGCAAAAAAAAATCATTTAAGAAACAAATGAAAACCACAAATAGATTATTGAAATTAGATGTAGGCAGTCAACAGTTTTGGGCTTATTATGATGAGAAATAAACTTGTGAACTTAGTAAACACTGGCAAACTAGACGGTAAAAATGCAAAAGAAAGACAAAGAGATAAATACCTATTTGACTTGGCTAAATGGCACAATCGAGACAAGAACACAGATTTGATCTGAGACTCTAGTGATAGTATGAAATGGTGAATCATGATTGCCACAATTATTGGCATGGCACATGATGATAATGAAAAGGAGTACAACCCAATAAAAATATGCATGTTTTAATCTTATATTATATAAACCTTCTTTGATCAGTCCGTTATCTTGAACATAGAATGTTTAAATATGTCAGAAATATTTCAAAAACTCTATTCTGATTACAACCAGGGTTTTAATAAAAAATATATGGAAGGCAAACCTGCCAATTTAAGCCACACTGGAAGACCCACATTTCGTAGCTAGTCACACAAAAATATATATTTTTAAAAAAATTTATAATTTTTATTTAATTTAAATCATTTCAATATGACCCTACAGGCAGTTGGCTGAAAAAAATGCCTTAAAGGGAACATCTAGCCCCATATTTGTATAGACCAATCGACACTCGATGGGTGATGTGGTTGACCAATCAACACTCAATGGGTGATGTGGTTGACCAATCAACACTCGGTGGGTGATGTGGACAATGTTGTGCCAGCCGCCATTACTTCTAGATCATTTCTTGGTATCCATTTTCTGCAGGGTTGACCTGGCAGACAACGAAATGTGTTTTCAATATCCAGTTTGATAACGATTTGAACACATGACCATTGGGCCGGCAGGCAGGCAAGCTGGCTGTTTTACAACCGTGCAGGTCAAGGGTTAGAATTCACATCAATGACGATTTTAAAAATTAATTGGGCTTCCAGGTCGACCCAGCCTAAAACTGATATCAGGAAATGTCTTGGGAAGTAATGGCGGCTGGTGTTATATATATATATATATATATATATATATATATATATATATATATATATATATATATATATATATATATATATATATATATATATCACACCCTTCTTGAGTTCCAGTTGGTCTATACAAATATGAGGCTAGCACCATATGCCGTCTTCTCCTTTCATCTATTAATTTATTCATTCATTCAGTAACATGTCCTTTGCAGAACCTCGCTCCCATAACAACCTTTTGGAAAACCCCTCGATCATAAGCAAGATGTCCCGCATCTGATAAACCCATTTCGAGATCATCCACCATATCCTGCACCCATCTTCTCTTTGGCCTTCCTCTTCCTATTTTCCCCTCTTTTATTGTTCTCTCCAAACTTTTGTGATGTTTCAATTGACCAAAATATCTTCTCCTTTCATTCGCTTGAAATTTAAATGTGTCTACATCTGCAATGTTGCCTCTTGTATGAATTTAAATCATATGCCTGTTATGGTATAATTTGTCAACATCTGCAATGTCAACCATATGCCTGTTATGCCTTAAGGAATGTAAACAGAGTCCTCAACGACTTTCACTTCATGGCATCTGTAAAATCTAAAACAGCTACTTACTGCGCCACGCTCCATTGGTGCCCAGGAAGCTGGCAAGTCCGCAGCAACATCACAAGATTCTTGGGAGTAAATTTCTTCATACTTTCTTATGTTAAAAGCCGGAGAGGGAGTAATTTTTGTGTCCAAAGTGGCAAACTCAGATCTGTTATAAAGTCAATAAATTTAGGTTAAAAAACAAGTACATGACACAATTTTCTCAAGATACGAAAAATTGTACCGCATCAATTAAAGAGTGTTTGTAGTTTATTAGTAGATGCAGTTGTTGCACACAGTGAACAACTAGGGTTAGAATTAAATTGTAAGAAGACACAGATTATGGTTGTCACTAGGAAGAACAAAATACCACAATATAATATACAAGTAAATGGGAATATTCTTAAACAAGTGAATCAGTACAATTATCTCGGAACAGTCATAACATCTGATGGGAGATGCCTTGAAGAGATTAGAACAAGAATCGCCATGGCGAAGATAGCCTTTTGCAAAATGAAAAACATACTGACCAATATAAAGATGTCAACTGCTACAAGAAAAAGTGTGTTGAAGTGCTCCACAGAATCTGTACTTTTGTATGGATGTGAAGCGTGGACAATGAGCAGTCAAGCTGAAAAACAGCTGATGGCTGTGGAAATGTGGTTTCTGAGGAGAATGTAAAGAATACCGTGGAAGACAGAAAAACCAACGACCAAGTCCTACAGGAAACAAATGAAAATCCTAAACCGACTAAAGAAATTAGACATAGACAGTCAAAATTTTTTGGACATGTCATGAGAAGAAATGACTTGGAGAATTTGGTGACAACTGGCAAGAATGAAGGGAAGAGACCAAGGGGAAGATTGAGAAGTAAATACCTGGACAGCTTTGCCATGTGACATGATCAAGACAAGAGCACTGAGCTGATCCATGACTCTGGTGATCAAGTGAAGTGGCTAATCATGACCGCCCACGTTTTCCGGCATGGCACATGATGGATGGAGTTTATTTGTAATCATCTTAGTCATTTTCCATGTTTCTGATCCATACAGCAGTACCGATTTAATGTTAGAATTGAATATTTAAAGTTTGGTGCTACGTTAAATTTCTCTTCACTCCACACATTTCCTTGTGCTATAGAAACTCTTCTTGTATTTGTAATATTCTATTTAATTGCATGTCCTTTGCATGTTGATTTTCTAGGCAATTTTGCACTGAGCAGTTTACCATTGCTTTTTGAGCGAGAAGGCAGCGTTTTGAGTCCAACTGACTAGTGTCAGGAAGTTTAAGAGCAAGTTCTCTTAACCTTTCATCCACACAGACCTCTAGTATTCTATTAGGTACTGATAACTATGTATACTACAGTGTAGAAGCTGAAGAGAACCAGAACACTGTATGAAGCTTGGTGAAGTATAGGGTGTATTTTTAATGACTGTGCAGTGTTTGAAAATATTGCTGGTTTAAGTTTTGTATTTTCCTATTATGTTGCATGAACTTTACAGAGGGTGAATACAAAACTTGGACCGGCAATATTTTCAAATACTGCACAGAACTGATTGTTGCTGTCTTACAATTAGCTGTAAACTAGTACCATCGATCACTCATTTCTCACGTATTACCGGGGCCCATGAGGGACGCACAATATAGTAACACTGTAACCTACCATGCATGTCTTAAGAGGCAACTAGGGATGGTTGGCCTGGGACTGGCTACCTCACTGTATAGAAAACGTATCTGTAAAATCCAACCAATCATGAACAAGTCTACAGTAAGGGACAGAAAAAACAACCCAGTCTATTAAAATTAAAGGAGGAACTTCTGCGAGAACATGTAAGATGTGACACTGAGAATGCCATAAGGAGTTTGGATTTCTAACTTATCTTCTTTCACCTCAAAAAATCTTTTGGCACCTGAACTAAGTTAGAACTATGTATGAATTGGAAAAGACAGCACACGTGTTAGGGGAACTGATTTGCATTTTGGTATTTTGCAAAACAAAATGGAACAGAGCAGACAAAAAGCTTCTAAATATTAGTGAAACAGTGCTCTTTTCAGGCCATACAGAGGAAAATGCCTGTAACACATGGTGTGGTCCTATTGCTACCTAACAAGACACAGAAAGCAGAGATGGTACTTTGGTACTGGATTGTTAGATAATTCTCTACAGTAACCACACTCTGATAGATGCAAGACCTTTCCAGAGCTTAGACAATGCATTGGACTTAGAGCTAAAATCCACAGTCACAACCACCATCAACTCATATTTTAGAACAAGGAACACAAAAACACAAATTACATATAAATTCATTATTGTGTGACTTTGAGATTGAGATTCAAGCACTCACCTTGTCTTTAGTTGCTCATCCGTAAACATCCATTTGGTGATGTAGCTTAAATATTCATTATCCAATTTCTTTTCCAAGATATCCACCACAAAGGAAGGTAACGTTTTTCTAAGCTCATCTGAGAAAAATCAAATAATTCATCATGTGAAACTGTGGCTGTTTGCAATGGGATTCATAAAATAACAAGTATCATTGTCATGGACCAAATGTACGTGACTAGAACTCGCACCCATAACAGGTCAAAAGGGGCAGTTGGGCCGGTCGAGAGATGTGTAAAGCATTGGCGATATTCACCTTACTGCCAGACATATTTTAGTTGTAATTACTATTGTGTTTAGATATTTTAAAGTGATCGAGAATGATGATTAGTAACTGTGATTGTAATCTGTGCCAATGAAAAAGTGTCAATGGAATAGAAGATATGAACTAGCATGGCGTTCTGTCAAGTTATTCTAATTTATGTCTAACTCTGTCACCCTAGTATGAAAGTTGAAAGAAGTGAAAGAGAGAGAAAGTTACAAGCAGTCAGTGAGCATGGACGAGCTATCAACTGGTGTTGACTACAGACAATCAGTCGTATCACAGCAACACTAGAATCGTACAAGCCATATATATTAATGTCAGAGTGTATTCCTAGCAAACTCAAGAGTCTCTGCCGTGACAATCATGTCTGCAGAAAACAATTAAGTATTTCTAAATTTGCCAGCCAGGCTTATCTGCATACTCACATCCTCTTATCTTGTACCTCATCATCATCATGTGCCATACCAATAAGCATGGGCAGTCACTGTTTGCCATCTATATGATCACCAGTCTGGTATCAAGTGTGTTCTTGTCCCAATTATGCCATATGACCAAGCTATCCAGGCATCTATATTCTTTGCCTTTCTCTTGCGGTTTTCTCATAAATTTTGTCATTTGTCACTAAGTTGTTACGTTTATTTCTTCTCACAATGTGCTAAAATAATCTTGACTGTCTGTGTCTACTTTCTTTGTAAATTTAAGGTGTTCATTTGTTTCTTGAATGACTGTCTCATTCATTTTTCTGTCCATCCATGGTATTCATTGCACGTCACTTAGAAACTAATTTTTCACTGTCATTAGAAATTTCGTGGTTTGTCTGCTTATTATACATACTTACTGCTTTATTTCCTTTCTATTCCCAATCTCTTTTCTATCAGTTATTTAACATCTATTGAGAATAAGAAAAGCAAATGACAATCCTTTACCCTTGTTGAAACATTCCTCTGAGATGTTGAATCCTACAGATGTAGCAATGGAGATAAAGATGGACATATCACATGTTTAATAAACTAAAGGTAGGAGACATCGATAAATGGAACTGGAAGTGGTAAAATTACAGATAAACGTTTGTTGCAGGAGTGCCCAACATATGATGAACAGAGAAAGGTATTTTGGCCAAAACGCTCCATTTGTGGAGAAACACAATGGGGATAGCTTAACCCTTTCAAGGGCAAATCGTCCATTTACGTCTGGTCCCCCGGTACGGGCAGACTGCCCGAAACCGCCCAATACTATTATGCATTGTAAAAACGTGATCTCTCGGCTTTCCGATACTTCTGACGGCTACTTTCGCTTTCGCTGATAGCTTGATAACGTGGCCACTATTTGCAAGCGCCTAATATGAATTTGAACGAGATTTCTGGATAATTTTCGGGGTTTTTATGCTTAGTTTTTCGAAATGGATTTCGGCGATTCTTCAAGTGATAGCCGAGATTTTGTTAGGTTCAATTTAAGTGACATTAAAGGGCACGAAGTTGACTATTAATCGGAGCTAGATATCAGTGAAAAGCGTTACTTTGCATTAGCAGTCATGAGTCGGACTTTAAAGAAAGTGATTATGATTCTGAAAATGTGTTTGTAAATTGCCGTATAGATGACTGAAAATCACAATGTGCTGTATTTCGTAAATATTTGTGTTCATATATGGATTACCGATAACAATCACGTGAGTAACATATTCTGCATGCTTTTCCCTTCATTGTGTTGTTTATTTAACTAAAATCGGTTGACTAACACCTTATTTGTGATGATTTTACCGAACCTGAAAAAATCTTGCCCGTTCAGGGCTAAAAAACGGACAAGCGTCTGCCCGGTAAAGGGTTAAGGTGGCTACTGATTTCCTTGCATTTATTCCTACTGATGAAGGTAAACACAGAAGAAGAAGAAAAAGATCATGGATTTGAACAGATTTATTTTTAAAATTCATAATTTTTACTTACCAAAACTGAGAGCTTCTGTGCACATGTCAGAAGGGCATTTGACATTCTTCTGCTGCAAGAAATATATACAAACATATGAACAGTGAATTCAAATATCTCTATAAATATGAATAGTGAATTCAAATATCTGTGTAAAAAAAATATGAAAAGTGCATTTGTATATCTAAACAAAAAGATGAACAATGAATTTAAAGATTGTAAACAAAACTGAATAGTGAATTCATTTATTATAAACAAAGATGAAAATTGAATTTGTTTATCTTAAGCAAAGATGAACAGTGAATTTGTATATCTTAAACACAGATGAACAATAAGTTTATAGATTGTAAACAAAGTTGAATAGTGAATTCATATATTGTAAACAAAGATGAACAGTGAGTCTGTCTACGTATAATACCTTCCTCAACCTTTTAGATCATGCTCACTGAATAACTTAGTACACACATGTTGGTATAATTCTGTGACTCCAGCCACATGAAAGAAATAAAAAAAGACGAAGTGAAATATTTCAGCCCAGTTAAAAGACTTAACACTCTTATAAAAACCATACTGAAGGGTAAGGTTGACGGCAAGTGAGCAAGAGGTAGATAACGATGCAAATAGGAAGATAACAACAAAAGATGGAAGCACAGCAGTCTGACAGAATGTACAATGAAGGTGAGAGAGAGTTGGAGATCCATTGCAGCCAACCTTCATTGTGGAGACAGCAGCTGATTAATTTATGCTCAGACTGGCAACCCAGTCTGTGGATGGACTGCACTACAAAGAGGTGCCCAAAGGTCCTTGATATCTCAGTGGCCTACCAAGGTTGATCAATACCCTCTTTCAGCCCTGAGTGATGATTCTACAAACAGGATGTATAATTGCTGTCTAATTGAGAGAGTAGGATTGATTAAGTAAAGGCAAATCAGGTTAGAAAAATATGCTGAAGTGGAAAATGTTGGTTGTGGTCAAAAGGTACAGCTTCACTGTAAACAGACAGAGCTTTGTTATAAACAGACAGAGCTTTGTTATAATCAGTCTCAACTTTACTGTAAACAGACAGAGCTTTGATACTCATATAAACAAACAGTGTTGTTATAAAGACAGAGCTTTGTTATAAACAAACAGCATTGTTACTTGT
The DNA here is from genome assembly GCA_963921405.1 of Cepaea hortensis. Taxonomy (NCBI): domain Eukaryota; kingdom Metazoa; phylum Mollusca; class Gastropoda; order Stylommatophora; family Helicidae; genus Cepaea; species Cepaea hortensis. Next base: position 159,844,791 of record OY992876.1, read on the forward strand.
ATAAACAGACAGAGCTTTATTATAAAAGATGGAGCTTTATTATAAACAGACAGATTTTCATTGTAAACAGACAGAGCTTTGTTGCTCGTATAAACAGACAAAGCTTTGTTATAAACAGACAGAGCTTTATTATTTGTGTAAACAGACAAAGTGTTGTTATACATCATTATCATTTACATGGTGAACTTGTAAGCACACACACACACATATATATATATTGTAATGATTCATCGACCAGTATGGTCACTGCCAAGGAGGAAACCAATGGCAAACTACCTTCTTTACATATGTCCAGAAAATCATAATTCAACAAGAATACCATGGACAGACAAATGAAAACTGTCAATGGATCAGAGAAATTAAACACAAAGACAGTCAAGATTTTGGTCACATTAGGAGGAAACAAGAAAGCAAAGATATAAATAGTTGGATGGCTTGGTAACATGGAATAATTCAGACAAGAACACAGACCTGATCCATGATTGGTGATGGTGTGAGATGGCCGACCATGACCACCCACGCATGTTAGATTGGCAAATGAAATTCTGATGTACTACGCTAGTATACAATTCTGATGATCTACTACCTAGTAAAAAATCCTGATGATGTACTACGCTAGTATACAATTCTGATGATCTACTACCTAGTAAAAAATCCTGATGATGTACTACGCTAGTATACAATTCTGATGATCTACTACCTAGTAAAAAATCCTGATGATGTACTACGCTAGTATACAATTCTGATGATCTACTACCTAGTAAAAAATCCTGATGATGTACTACGCTAGTATACAATTCTGATGATCTACTACCTAGTAAAAAATTCTGATGATGTACTACGCTAGTATACAATTCTGATGATGTGCTTCGCTAGTAAAAAATTCTGATGAAGTTCTATGCCAGTATCAAATTCTGATGATGTACTATGCCAGTATAAAATTCTGATGATGTACTATGCCAGTATAAAATTCTGATGATGAACTACACTAGTTTAAAATTCTGATGATGTACTTCTCTAGTATAAAATCAGTACTGACCTTAACATCACCAGTAAGTATGACCTTCACCTGTGGTTCCAGACATGTGGTGCAAATATTATGACCCTTGTAACATTTGGCCATCTTTTTGCTACAGACAGTCTTGCAGCAAGCAGTACATAACATCTGGATCTCTTTCTCGGCTGCCTCCATATTACTCTCAGACACAGATCGATGGACGGTGGGTTGTATTCCTTTTATTAATGATTCTCCTGCCTCCCCAAACAAACTTGCTTGGCGTCTGATGATGCTCTTCTTCAAGCCAATGTTGCATGGATTGTACGCAGTTGACATCTTGAGGTGTGAAGCCGAACTTGATGTTGGTGGAATCATTTTTAGTTTGATCTTTAGGTTAGGTTTTTCTTCTGCTGATGTTTCTAATAGTTGTTGTTTTCTTTTGGGATGTTCATCATTCATTATGTCAAAATGAGATCCTCGTTTCTTTCTAGGTGTTTCTGAAGATACTATCTTCCAGTGGGCTGCACCAGTCACTGGAGCTTTTGTATTTAAATGTTGTGAGGCAGATTTGGCATTTATTTTATGTGAACATGTGATTTTATGTGAACATGTATGTAGCAAACTGTCACAGCGTCTCACATGATTCAGCTTATTTTTCCTGTGAGTTAATTTATTCAAGTAATGCATCTGTTTATCATATTTCGTGGCAATGCAATGATCCTGAAAAGTACGCTTAGAAGACAATGAATATTCAGTGATGGCAGACACTTTACCTGTTGGCATAATTCTGTGACTGACATGGGCAGAACTAACCAGCTTTGATAATTTGTCACCTTTCATATCACTGTTATTAGGTGCATTTACACTTTTGTCAAATATGTTATGGTTATTATTAGTTGGATGATTATCAAAGAAATTAATCAGATTAATTAAATCTTCGGGATTGAAAATATCCATGTCTAACGGCAGGGGTGAGTCACTGGTACTGGATGAAGTTATTTTCTCAGAAAAGCTTAATTTTAATCCTTCTGGTGCAGACACTGAACCATGAAAATCATCGTGGGCAGGATTATGACGTGACGTCCCTGGAACTGGGTCCTTTTCACTGGGGTATGTCATGCCTGGTGATGTGGATTGTCTTGAATGGTTGGACTCTGAAGTTATGCTTTTTACAAGTTCAACTGAGTCATCTGAAGGGGAAGATAATACATCTGAAGAAAATGACACAATCCTATCAAGACACAGATTGTCAATATTTATTCCATTAGTGAATGTAGCACTGTCGCTTGGTGTTTTTGGGGTGGTCGTAAAGAGAGAGTTATCTTGGATCGCACAAGAGAAGGTACTCTTCTCTGAGCTGAGATGAAGTTTATCATAATTGTTCACAGAACAAAGCCCAGCATCATAAGTTCTTTTAACTTCCTGTTGCGGTACAGAGCTGGTAGGCGCCTGCTCGATGAGAGTAAAGTTTGTACTGGTTGATGCTGATAACGCATCTGTTCCTAAGGTCACAGATTCTGCATTGTCAAGTGGTCGGAGGATACTATCAATGGAGCTCAGAGACAAAAACGCAGAATTTAAGATTTGAACATCAACTGGCGAAACGGTTAAGCCACCATTAGTGTCAGCTGCTGAACTACTTGAAGGTCCCAAGTCTTTTTTACTGTTGTTCTGTAATGCAGAAATGTTAAAAACAACATTGAATTCAGTAGGGGTTAAGTCTGACTCACATACACACACATTGACAGACATACACACATAAAAAGAACAAGCAGGACTGAAGATTTACCACATTATTTTGTTAGCTGTGTATGACCTGGGAAATGGTGGAAGTTAAACTTAGAGCTTGGTAGAATATGAATGGTTAACTAGCTCTCATATACACACACATTGACAGACATATACACATAAAACGAGCAAGCAGGACTGAAGATTTATCCATTATTTTGTTAACTGTGTATGACCTGGGAAACACTGGAAATGTAAAAACTTAAAGCTTGGTATAATATGAATGGTTAACCAGCCCACAAGTGGGACAATCAGCATCACGCCCATCAATTTTTAATGGAAAACTGAGCATTCATGGACTTGCCCTGAGTGCATTGGCATCAATTCCTCATGATAATCAGTACATGTATGAGTGCTCATAAACAAAGACTGGCTTACCATGGTTTTGACATGGAAACTGAAGAAATTCCAAGAAACGTGACTGGCTGAGTCATAAATGACATTTTTTCTCTCTCACTCGCTTTGAACTCAAGTGTAGTCCATACATGTACGACTACTGGTACACTGGACTGATTTTAGCATGTGGATTAGCTTTCCCTATTACCAACGTCCCTCGCAATCAGGTGAACCCACTGTGACTTCAGAGGCACTTGGAATTTACGCCCCTAAGTCAAGGACAAGAAGTTAACATTTTAGTCCAACTGTCTGGTGTAGAGGTTGAACCCGCTACCACGCTGATGCTGTATGATACCACAACATTTAAGTTTGAGAATGGAGGTGAAGGCAGTCACTGCTGGCTGGAGGACAAACAGTACACATGTGTCCTGACTGTAACTGACTCACAGAGCATGCAGAGAAGGGTAAAGACAGGTGGCAAAGTGGTCAAGCCATTTGCCTTGCGCTCCGAAGGTTGTAGGTTTGATTCCGGGCTATGTCTTTCGGTTCATGAGTGCATTTTTATCAGAAACTCCTGTGGGTCGTCACTGGAGCTACGGAGTTCATGCTTTGTGCGACGCTTTCGGCTGGTTGCTCTGCGGAAAGAGACTGAACCATATGGGATAATGAAGTCGATCCTGTAAACTTTGAAGACTGTTTTAAAGGCATGTTTCAATTAAGAAATTTAAGATAGGGAACATCTGCTGGATCTATTTCCCAGGGCATGCTGGTGTGTTAAAAAACAAGCGGGTGGACAAATTGGCTGAGTCTGCACAGCTGGTTGGGGTATTGGTGCACGATAAGGCAGATGTGGTTAGGATTCTATGGGTTGATGTGTATAGTATTGAAGAACACATACCATCATTGCCCTGACATAATGGTGTGGCAGGGGGTGAGTAGAGGATATGGCAGACATTTAAGTAATCAAGCCGGTCTCCCTGGCCTAGGAGTTAATTTCTTTCTCTGTAGTCCTGTATACAGTCGAGTCCACTTAAGTCGAACAAGTAGAATTTTGCTTAAGTTGAAGTTACTGGCTTAGGGCCATTATCCTTCTTTATCATTGCATAAAATGTCCTGATTCGGTTAACTCGAATTTTCGGATTAGTCAAACAAAAATGAACACCGACTATATAAGTGTTCAGGTTTAAGTCGAACTGTTCATTTCACACCAAAATAAAAAATTGTTTTGCGAAAGAATTATTTTTAGTCAGCCCGGAGAACAACAATCTCGCACATACGATATCTCGCTACATGTCAACAATGGCGACTAGTAGATGAAAGCTTACTACTTTAACTTTAAAAAGAAAGATTGAGCTGTTGGAAAAGGTTGATCATAATGGGAAGAAGAAAGTGAATATAGCTAGAGAATTTGGTATTCTAACATTGACACTTTCCGGCATTTTAAAGCATAAAGATCGCTTCAAAAAATTGTTTTTCGAATGTCAAATCGACAGTGATAGACCGCGAGCTAGAACTGCCGCGTGTGATTTTGTTGATGATGTTTCTACTAGTGCCACTCTTTCAAGCACTGATATTATAGGGCTATGTATGCCAATCATTCAACCAACAGACCCTTCCAGCCCTGACTCTGATGATGAGGATGACTGTGGGCTGCAAGCACAACCTGTATCGCAGTCAGATATTTTGGCACGGATTGACAAAATTAACGTTTACATGATGCAAACTGGATGTTCAGATGATGCAGCCTCACCATTTTATGCCTTTAAACAGGCCATGGGAAGACATTTTTCACAAGTCAAGAAGCAAAGCAAAATCACAGACTTTTGCTTTAATTAATTTGGAAATGTTCATATGACTTTAATGTTTCGCTTTCTAAAATAATTAACCATTTCAGATATTGTATTGCTATTTATTTGTTCACTAACTGTGTTTCCTAAGTGGTACAATAATTTTACTCAATGCTACTGCATCGTGTAAGTGTAAATGTGTGCAGTCTGGATAAGTTGAATTTCTGATTAGAACAAATTCCTTCGGCCCCTGTGACTTCTACTTATCCAGATTCAACTGTATTCTCGTGAGTAACGTAACCTGCATGAAAATCAGTAGCGGTTCTCGTCGCGTTGGTAACTTACGGAGTATGTGGGTCGGCCGCTCAGAAAGCAATGGCAAACTACTGAGCATAATCTTGCCTAGTACACCAACAGCAGCTGAAAAATGCTGATGTTGACTGCAACATCCTGTAAGGGATATGCAACAACAACAAAAACAAACAAAAAATAATCAAAGGAAAGGCCAGGCGGACATTAATCTGATTGCAAAAGTGGTACTATTATTATTGGGACTCTTTGCATATGGAAATGTCCCGAGTGATGTGATGCCAGTTCTTGACAAAGACTCTACTCATTTGAGACATTTGTTGGGTAATGTGGCCAGCCCTGAACTCGCCAGACAATGCACTGATGTTTATAAGACTGTGTCCACTCTAGAGCCATGCTGTCACTTCGAAACTGCTCAGATCAAACAGGACTCAAATCTGAGACCACCAACCAAACAAGTGAGTGTATACGCTACTGCAGCTCCTAACTCATTCTGTGAATCTTCTTCTTCTGTGTTCATTTGGAGTGTTTTTTCAGGCGTAATTGTGTTGTGTCTGGTTATGAGCCTGTGGGCCGACATATGTGAATTTGGTGGGTGTTTGTTGACCGGGTTAGTCTTCCCGGGTGGTTTGTATCTAGTTGTGGACAAAATATCCAGGACAATTTATTTTTTAATCAGAGGCGTTCAATGATGTCATATTCCCTAATGACCACAGGATAGTAGAAATGATGCCACCTTCTCTGATAGGGCCAGAAAATAGGAGATCCTAGCTGAGAGCATCAATAATCCGTAGACCAGTGGTTCTCAGCCTTTTTTGGCCTGTGCCCCCCTTCACCATATTTTCAGAATATCACCCCCCCCCCCCTTTTTTGTATTTTCTACCTAAAAATTTGGCCCGTGCCCCCTTCACTATATTTTCAGAACATCATTCCCCCCCCCCCCCCTTTCGTATTTCCTATCTAAAAATCCTGTCCCACCCCTACACAGTATACGTAATAATGGAAGCTAAATTTAATAGCACATACTAAAACAAGTCTAGGCGTCCACATAAAACATTACTTGTGGGACTACTTACTTTATAAATTGAATTTTAGAAGGGTGAGACGTACAGAACCGTACACTATTGAGGGAAAAACAATATCAAGTAATAGGTTCTTGCATTAACGCAATCTTGAAATAATCTTAATTTCCCCCGCCCCCCTGGAAACCCTAAAATTCCCCCTTGGTTGAGAACCACTGCCTTAGACAATTTAAAAATGAAAGAGTAGACCATATAAGGCTACTGCTCTGGCAAAATTTCAATTATATAAAACTTACTTACAACAAAATATTTAAAATATGTGATGAACAGATAAGGCAAAATATGGTCCTAAAATTCTGTGTTGAAGTTTAATGTTTTGATGAAGATTTAGAAGGGACTGGGGGTGTGGGGGAACTTAAGAGGTAAGATGTCAAACTCTCTGGAGTATGATTCACGATGTAGACTTCATGGATTTTAACAAAATAAGAAAAAAGATAGTATACTTCCTCTTGATCATATGGTAGTGATCAGACATCATGTTTTCTCAGATAAGAGGGGAAAAAACTAGCTTGCTGCATAAGTTAAAAAATCCCTTGGCAGTCAGAAATAAAAAATAACAGGCCAAAGAGGCTATGCCCAGACTAAATGTCATAATTATAAAACCTAACCATATCAAAATAATTATAGCATGTCTTATTTTGGTACTTAAACATATCGGAATCATTTCTGGTGCTATGAAGTTCGTGTAATGTGGTGAGATTCTTCTTGTCTGATCTCATAGGAGACTAAAACCCTAATGGGGGTATCTGTGTGCAATGAAATTGATCCTTTACAGACTAAACCAGAAGTCCCTTGGATTTTTTTTAGATATGTTCAAAGAAAATACTGTAAATATCTTAGCTCCAGAATTAAAACCAGTGGGGACTGATCACAAGAAGTCACAAGTAGACATGCAATAGTAATGCAGAGATGAAACAATATTAAAAACATATTGCACAGAACCAGCAAACATATTAAAATAAAATTGTTGAGAACATACATCTTTTTTGTGGCAACATACAGATGAGAGTCATGGACCATTTTACTGTGGCAACATACAACAGAAGTGAGTGATGGACCATTTTACTGTGGCAACATACAACAGAAGTGAGTGATGGACCATTTTACTGTGGCAACATACAACAGAAGTGAGTTACGGACCATTTTACTGTGGCAACATACAACAGAAGTGAGTGATGGACCATTTTACTGTGGCAACATACTACAGATGTGAGTGATGGACCATTTTACTGTGACAACATACAACAGAAGTGAGTCATGGACCATTTTTCTGTGGCAACATACAACAGAAGTGAGTCATGGATAATTTTACTGTGGCAAACATACAACAGAAGTGAGTCATGGACCATTTTACTGTGGCAAACATACAACAGAAGTGAGTCATGGATCATTTTACTGTGGCAACTTACAACAGAAGTAAATCATGGATTATTTTACTGTGGCAACATACAACAGAAGCGAGTCATGGATCATTTTACTGTGACAACATACTACAGATTTGAGTCACGGACCATGTCTTAATCACTAAAGAAGGAAATCATGGACTTCTGAAAGGTTATAAAAAAAATTGTGATCGTGTTCTAGTAAAGTTACAATATTTCTTGTTTTTGTTGATTCATTCATCAGAATTTAAAAACAAAAAAACTACTACTGATATTCTACAAGATCTGAACATTGAAGAAAGCTGGCTCAGAAACTATGACACATGACAGAAACATTATGACTCAGAAACTATGACACATGACAGAAACATTATGACTCAGAAACTATGACACATGACAGAAACATTATGACTCAGAAACTATGACACATGACAGAAACATTATCACTCAGAAACTAAAATAATGTTGCCATATTAAAAGACACGGTGCTCTAAAAAGAGCAGTGATAGAACGCAAGGGTCTTGGAAGAAAGGGAAACACCTGACCTACATGAAGATGAACATAGAGCATTGCAAACACTTTGGACATGAGGGTGCATGAGGAATGGCAAAGGACCAAGACATTTTCTCAGTGGGATGTTATGACAGCAATGCTCTGCAAAGGATCTGTTTCATGATGATGATAATGATGTTGAAGGGAAAATATCCAGAAACCTCCCACATTCTTCAAGACTGCTCTGCATTATACTAACCACCTGTATCTGTTTAATATAATTTTGTGGAGAATAACATGGTTTTGGTAATAAAACATACTTTCTGATATTTTTATCAGTTCCTCCCACTTTTATCTACATTGCTAACTAAATAGGTAGCCATAGCCACATTGCTTTGTTATAATCATGCAAGTGGATTTGATTGCACATGTGTCCAGTCCACAACAAGAAAACTGATATGAAGCTTTTATACAAAAGTGTTTGTAAAGTCTCACTACACTTTGAATGTAGAACAAATTTGAAATCTGAAGTGCATGATGTCATCAACAAATGTGCTCCATGGTCCATCATGAAGCAGTATGCTGCAGATGGCTGTCATCTGCTGGAGTAATTAACGTATGGAAGAATGTTTTGGGTTGAACAAGTGTTTTGAAATGGCGGTCGATACACACGGAAATAACAACAGACACATTGCAGAAGATATTTGACAATATGAAGAGATGTGTACAGTCATGTCTTGAAGCCAATGGTGGACATTTCCAACACCTGTTGAATACTCAAAACAGCGTTAAACCATAGCAATGACTATTGTAACTAATTTAATGAATTTTCAGCACATTTTTAATGATGTAATGTACTTCATTTTTCAAATTTTTTCTACATACAAAGTGTAGAGACACGTTACACGTATGGTCATGTAGTGTTTGTCATGTATCAGTGTGTGTGTGTTGTTTGTGTGCTAACGAAAACTTTGGTCGTAGCGTCCATTTTGTTACTAGTAATCATATTCTAGTAAAGCTTACCGTCTATTTCTCATTTTCTAGTGATTATTCATTGCACCTAAACAGGTGTACGATTCCGTCTCTTGAAGTGATATTTCACCAAGAGGGATCAGTTTATTATTAGCTTAATTTATTTTCATTATCTCTTTGCATTATACAAACCGCTTGCATCTGTTTAATTCATTTTTATGAAGAATAGCATGGTTTTGTTAATGAAACATACCTTCTGATTTTCTGACTTCTTTCGTAAAGATGATGATTCCTCCCATACAAAAATGACATCATCATTTGTTCCAGCATCCTGTATAACTTTCTCTTCCTTCACCAATACAACATCGTCATCATCTTCATCTGTAATGACATTTTAAACATAAACATGTAATAAAAAAAATAATATATTGTTTTCCTTGTGACTGTATGATCATTAAAGTATATAAAAATATACATTAAAGTATAACATGAAACAAAAGTGTATTTTTACATCCTGAGGACACACAATTTAAAAACACACACACATATATATATATATATATATATATATATATATATATATATATATATATATATATATATATATATATATATATACCTGAAGAATAGGGCCACAGACAAATATAAAAGACAAATACTCATATCAATAAAATAAGTAAGAATAAAACACAAGACAACTGTCCGACAGTCACTACCTTTGTCAAAAACAAAACAAACATAAATATAAGAAAATTAACACAAAATTAAAACACAATAAATGATGTAGGACTATTTACAGAAGGGGAGGTGAATAAGTGCATGACAACCATGGATATCAATAATGAAAAAATAGTGTAATAGTATAATAAAACACACACACACACATTCGCAACTTTCTATCTTGACAGACTATAGTTTGTGCTTCAAAAAGGCTTAATAACTACAACCCAAGGCGGTGGCAAATGTGGCTGATAAGGCCAATTCGCGCTGTAAATGTTCGCCCACAGTGGATGCATGTAAACACATGGTCATTTTTACCCTCATGCACCATTTTGCGTCTTACACGCTCGGTGTGTTAATAATAAAACAAATATCTTTATTATGTATATTTTGTTCTTGACAAAGGTAGTCACTTCCGAAACATCAGGCAGTTGTGTTGTGGTTTGTTCTTACATATTTCATGGATTTTTTTTTTTTGGGGGGGGGGGGGGGGGGGGTGTTTTGGGTTATAGAACTATATCTATAAAAGACGAAGTGTGTATGTATGTCCGTTCTTTATGTGTTCACGAACGGTCCATCCGATTGAGATGACATTTTCTACATGTTTTCTTTTCATTCCAGTGCAGCCAACTGTCATAGTTTGTTATTGTACAATCAGCTATTTACTTATTAAAATTTAATATTTAAATTTACATTATTATTTCTATATAGCTAGGGGACTTAACTTAAGAAAAGTTATTTCAAGGGGCATAACTTTTAATAATATTGCTATATATAGATTGTTGCATTGTTTTCAAAGATTTATAAACTCTTTGTCTACAGTTATTTACAGGCATATGAGTTATAATAAATAATGATATAATCTTTCAGGCATTTTCAAAGTTTTCATAAAAATAATGCATCTATTTAAATAGTGAAAACTTTCTAACTCACCTTTTTAGTTTTCTTCAACAGCACATTAATTTTTTTTTAACATTTCCTCAAAGAGTTACTTTTCATGCATTTTAATGCTTATTGTTCTTTTGTTGTCAAAGAATTGCTTCATAAGAGATGTTGAATGAAAGAATGTATGAGAGGAAATAGAGAAGAAGGGCAGAATGTAGGACGGGCCTGCGAAAGATTTTCGTTCGTTAAAAAAAAAAAATTTTTTTGTGAGAGAAAGTTAGTTGTATATCGTTTGCAGTACTCAGCAGTCAACCCACCGCCCACCATTTATTGGCTGTTTGTGATATCTTGGTAAGTTTACTTTAGATAGATCTCTTCCAATCATATTTTCTACTATCAATTCTTCTATTCTATCTATATTTTTAACGGGAACGGGCCAAACATAGATAGACAGACAGACAGTCGGGAACGGGAGCTTATATGACTACTTATATGAATTAAATGAGATGCTCCTCACCAGGGCCTGGGCGAAGTCGGGCCGGGTCAGACAGACAGACAGACAGATAGTCGGGAACGGGAGCTTATATGACTACTTATATGAATTAAATGAGATGCTCCCCACCAGGGACTGGGTGAAGCCGGGCCGGGTCAGACAGACAGACAAGCAGACAGACAGACAGATAGATAGATAGATCGCCAGGGCCTGGGCGAAGCCGGGCCGGGTCAGCTAGTGATATAATAAAACAAATATCAATGAAATATGTAAGAACAAACCACAACACAACTGCCTGATGTTTCGGAAGTCACTACCTTTGTCAAGAACAAAATATACATAATAAAGACTTTTTAGAGTTCAAATTGTTGGTCATAGTGAAAATAGTTTGGTTGTTGTGTTGAGAGATCATCAAATGTTCATGTGTTTGTCACTGACTAAATTTTATATCTCAATGCAACAAATGCTTTACCAGGTGACTAGGTTACCAACTAACAGTATTCAGTATTATACCACAAGAGGCAGACCACGTAAACGATGGACAGAGGAAATATAGCAGAGTCCATGGGAATCTTGATACATGAAGCCCATAAACAAGCACTCTCCCACTGTTTATACTTCACCTCGACACCGCAAGGTACAAGAGGAACAAGATGAGATGAGATGACTGCAACAAAAACCAAAATAATGACAACCAATAAAACAAATATGGTAACACCGCAGAAGTCGGATGTGCTGGCCTAATAGCGCAAGAATGCAGCTCTGCTGTAAGCAGGCACAAAGCAATCATGTCCGAAAAAACTGACCGAATGAATGCAGCAGAAGAAGAAATATGGTAACAGATATATTATCAGAGAAGAGAAATTAAAGAAAATCTGCAGTTTGTAGTTTGATAATCACATATTAAATACTGCTAACATTACACTGTCTTGACTATCCTAGGCAAGATCAGTCAGTTAGTTGAGCTAGTTACCAAATTATCCTTACTGCACATCGAACCATTTTGTCCATAAGTGCTATGATCCCCTTCTTAGTATCCCCCTCAGCATGCAGCGATCAATGGCATTAGCTCTGTGTTAGTTAAATGGTAAGGCGCTAGTCCCATATTATATTATTAATATAGACCAACTGGCACTCAATGGGGGATGAGGCCATTATCATGCCCATCAACTTTACTCCCCAGAACATTTCCTGTAACACATGTTGTTGTTAGGCTGGGTCTACCTTAGAGCCCAGGTAACATGTTTTAACATCCTTTTACTTGTAACTTAGTACACTCTACAAACACAAAACTACAACCACTCACTACCCTGCTGGGACCTCATGATGAATGAGAAATGATGATCATGATTGCTGCTATTAATATATTATCTTATTATACAAGTAAATGGGAATATTCTTCAACAAGTGAATATGTACAATTATCTCGGAACAGTAATAACATCTGATGTGAGATGCTTTGAAGGGACTAGAGCAAGAATCGCCATGGCAAAAGTAGCCTTTAGCAAGATGAAAAACATACTGACCAATAAAAAGATGTCAACTGAAACAAGAAAAAGAGTGTTGAGGTGCTAAGAACCCGTACTTTTATATGGATGTGAAGCTTGGACAATTAGCAGTCACGCTGAAAAACATCTGATGGCTGTAGAAATGTGGTTTCTGGGGAAAATGCAAAGAATACCATGGACAGACAGAAAGAGACCAATGAACCAGTCCTTCAAGAAACAAATGAAGATCGCAAACTGATTAGAGACATTAGACGTAGACAGTCAAAATTTTTTGGGCATGTTAATGAGAAGAAATGAATTTGGTGACATTTACATTAGTGGCAACTGGTAAGATAGAAGGGAAGAGACCAAGGGGAAGACCTAGAAGCAAATACCTGGATGGCTTGGCCACATGGCATGGTCGAGACAGAAACAAGGAGCTGATCCACGACTCTGGTGATCGAGTGAGATGGTAAAACATGACCGCCCAGGCTTATCGGCATGGCACATGATGGATGGATGGATTACTATACTAATTCATTTTAATATGCTGCCTAAATAAAAATTAAAATAAACACTAATTTACTAATTACTTTACTTTATTATTATAGTCACTAACTAATACAATAATATTAATAATGAAGTTCAATACACTACTATTTAGTATTTTAGTTACGAGTGAGTTATTTGAAAAACGTGGGTCTGAAATCACATCAGATCACCATCATCACCAACAATTAATTTTGTTCTAACTACCACCAGCCACTAACTTAGTACTACTGAGTCTACTGATCTACTGCTGCTCTCACAGTAACTGCAAAAAAGACTTAATATATACTTTGGCTGAACTGTACATTTCAACGTTTCACTTTCAAACCAGCATAAGTTTCGTTTAATTTGCCGTTGACTGTAGAGAGAGTAGAGAAGACAAAACGCAAAACGAAACTGTCGGAAACTGATCTTATGACAACTGAACTACTAAGCTGGCAACCCCAATGTTCAGTTACTTGAAAGATACACTGTGCGGTTATTATTGAAATATTTCTACAGCTGATAAAACTTACCTTCTGAAGGTATAATAATTGGGCTGTCGGTGCTGATACTACTAATAACATCCATACTGACACAATCTCGAGTTTGTGAAGAAATGCGTCGAGTCATTTACCGTCTACCTTCGGATGTCAGAATGAGGATCGTTCTCTTCCTGTTCGCGTTCTCAGGGAAGTGTTCTGGGGACTGACTGACTGACTGTTCTCATGTACAACTAGGGCAAACAAACGGCCGGGGCTCAGCGGCTCAGCCTGGCGTGCTGCTTGCCACGGCTTGCTAGTGTTATCAATGATAATGTGTTAGTATCACAGCTTATATTTAGAAGCAGATCTTCCACGAAACAGTTTCAGAATTCAACTTTCAATACACAGATTATAACGTAAAAACTATGAATGCTTAGCAAGCTTTACAATTAAATGAAATCGATGGAGAAAGTAATACTACTTTGCGAATTCACGTTTTATTTCTGAGAAAGTGCGAGTTAGCGCTAAGTGGTAACTGCGGAGGAAATAAATATTACTGCTGCTGTCAGCTATGAGCTATATCATCATATCTTTCCCGGGAATGCTTATGTTTGCAAGGTGTGTCTATCTGTTGTCACTACCATATCTATTGGCAATAGTTTCTTGATATTTTAACCGATATGATGATCCCAGTGGAAAGCTGATAATTTTATTTAATGTCCACATACGTCAGGTACGCCCAAATTGAAATAAAAGTATAGTGTCCATCGGAACGACTTCCCGTTGTTTAGCTGAACTGTGTAAATTATAATTGTGGTTACGTGGCGGGTATTGCGTCTCTTTTTGTCCTTTGTTCTTGTTTTCTTTCCCTATTGATTTTGTATCGGGCCACTACTTGTTAAATGTATTGTATTTATACCAAAAACATCCTGTTGAACCCGTCTAAGTAATAATTTTTATATATAGTGTCTATTGTTATTTTGTATAAGGGATGTTTGTTTTTAAATGTGTACTTTTGCTATTACACGTTGTGTATATTATATAATTTTATCTGTTTGAAAGAGTCTTTCAAACAGTTGTGATATTTACATTGTGCTTGATTGATTAATTTGAGAATGGACACCATAGCACACCGGACAAACCCACAGGTGCTTCGCTTCATCACCCGCATTAAATGTAAGATGCAGAGCCGATAGTTCCAGTAGCATGCTGGTTGTAACCATGTCGTGTTCCTCCTCACATGCGTCCCTCCTCTCATACGTCCCTCCTCTATACGTCCCTACTTCCATACGTCCCTCCCCTCATACGTCCCTCCCCTCATACGTCCATCCTCTCATACATCCCTCTTTCACAGGCCCGTACATATATCCAAGTTCACTCATCCTTACCGATCCAGTGCCGAAAAATTATATATCGCCACATGTGACCTCCTATTTGGTGATAAGGAGGATATATCGCCATACTAGGGTCTTCGTGTTATGTGTTTTGTTTCGTGGTATCTTCGACAATTTCAATGCCCAGTGAACGGACATTTACGTTATAATACTTGTTTATTTGGTTGTGTGCTATATTTAGTTCAAACTTACTTTTTGTTTGGTATTGAATTAATTAACTATGTATTTCATCTGTCATTATATCTTCAACTAGCGTTCTTTCATAAGTATCTTTAGAATGTTTGGCTTATCTAGTGTGGGTGTCCTAACTACTGGTATTTTTTCTTCTTCTTTCTTCTTCTGCTCTGTATCCACTTTTAGGGCATAGTCCCTCAACCAATCCAGACCACGCCGTCTTATCTTGTGCTATCTCCAGTTACTCTCTCCATGGCCACCCAATATTATTACACCCTGTAATTCTCTTCTCTTCTCCCTGACTGGCATTCTAGTCGCTAATAAATCGACTGAATCGATACCTCACATTCCTGCATGGCCGGGACAGTATATCCTTGTAACGCAGAAGTGCTAATGCTTGGTATCTACTCATTCCACAATTGTCATGTTTCATCATTATCATCATCATCATCGCGTGCCATGCCGATAAGCTTGGTTTTTCATGTTTTCAATATATATATATATATATATATATATATATATATATATATATATATATATATATATATATATATATATATATTGTAGGGGGGAGGGGAGCACGTAATGAGAAGAAATAAGCTGGAGAACTTGGTGACAGCTGGCAAGATTGAGAGGAGAAGAACAAGGGGAAGGTAGAGGGTGGGGGGGGGGGGGAAAGGGGTAAATATCTGGATGGGTTTGCCACATGATATAATCGAGACAAACACACAGACTTGATCAACGACTCTGGTGATAGTGTGAGATGATGTGTGTGTGTATATATATATATATACTGTCTCCGTTTAATGTCTCTGCTCATTGGTTTTTCTGTCTGTCTATGGTATTCTTTGCATGCTCCTCGGAAATCACATTTCCACTGCCATTAGATGCTGTTCCGCATGTCTTGTCATTGTCCACATTTCACATTCATTCAGGTTCTATATAGCACTTCAACACTTGTTCTCGTTGCAACTGACATCTTTTCATTGGTCAGCATGTTTCAACGTTTCTCACTACAGACTGAGAATCAGACAGAATCTATGATTGCCCTAGTAACTATGTTACCAGTTGTCGATCTCAAAGCTGTCCTGGTTGTCTCCACCTCCACTCTTATATTTGAGATTGTTGACCCGTGCGCTCAGTTTTTCTCAGCTACAACCCAGGGTTGCCAGATCACTGCGGTCAAATAAAGCCAAGCCTTGAAATAAAAAAGCCAAATAAAAGCCAAACATTGCCGAATAAAAATATATATTAAAATATATTTACATCGCATGAAAATCTCTTCTTCAAATAAGTATTCCTCTTCATTGTTGAGAAATTCAGTACAGGATTCCTTAGAATATAAAATTTCATCCCTAGAAAACGTAGTAATTTCATTTCTTTTATCGCTGAGGTATCTAACTAAAATACAATAATACTTTTGGGTCGAGACATCAGTGGACTCACCAATGATGAGTGTATACTTCTTGTTTTGCAGATCCAGAATTAGATCAGATTTTAAAGATTTTGAAATAACATTTTTATTAGTGACTAGCTGACCCGGCCCGGCATCGCCCAGTCCCTGGTGGGTATCTATCTATCTGTCTGTCTATCTATCTATCTGTATGTCTGTCTACCTGCCTTCCTGCCTGCCTATCCGTTCGTCCGTCTCTCCCTCCCTCCCTCCCTCCCCCCTGTCTGTCTGTCTGCCTGTCTGTCTAATAATTTATTGTTTGCAGTTAGAAAATTTCGCTTAATGCTAGGATTATTTTTTTTTTAAATGCTGTCGTATAATTTTCATGTAAAAAATAATGTTGTCGTATAATTTTCATGTAAAAAATGATGTGGTGGTATCGAGAACAACCTTAGATAAACGAAGATGAACTTACAAAAAGCATTATAAACTGCAACCTGGGCCTTCGCAGCTAATTTATTGGTTGCAGTTAGAAAATTTCGCTTAATACTAGGATTATTCTTTTTTTTTTAATGTTGTCGTATAATTTTCATGTAAAAAATGATGTGGTGGTATCGAGAACAACCTTAGATAAACGAAGACCAACTTACAAAAAGCATTAGAAAGAGCACTTGAAAGATCTTTACATCTTCCCCCAACAATTCACTTGGGTAAATGGAGCGGCAGCAGCAGAAGAAAAAGGAGGAGGAGGAGGAGGATTATAACACATATGCCTGTAGATAACTGTAGCGAAAAGGTCCACCTATTTGAGAAATATGCAACAATTTTACATATATAGCAATGCTATTAAAAGTTATGTCCCCTCGCTATATATAAATTATAATGTAAATTAAAATATTAAATAATATTAAGTAATTAACTGTTTGTACACTAACAAACTATGACAGTTGGCAGCACCGGAATGATAAGAGACGTGTAGAAAATTTCATCTCAATCGGATGGACCGTTCGCGAATGCATAAATAACATAATACATACTTACAGACATACATTGCATTTTATATATATAGATATGCACTTCGTTCGGTGCAATTTTATCTGACCAAGAGGGCTGCCGCATCCATGGGCTACCATTATTTCACTTAAGTGGCACTATGACAGGCCATGCTAACAGCAATTTGTAACTCTGCTAAATTGACTTTATCATCAATATTCTTACTTGTTTTCATCACTGAAAGTGTTTTTTGTGAAGAAGATTGTTCGCTCCGCTTGTGTTTTTCTGTGGTTTCATGATTTGCGAGACTTGAAAGTCTTGGAACACTATTACACCGGCACAATTTGCAATATGCCGATTCAGAAACATCAGTGGATTTCTTGAGCCACACAAATGTCTTTTCCCATTGATCATTATATTTCCGATAAATATCATAAGATGGTTTCCACTTTGGCATAATAATGGGCCCAATAATAAGAAATACTTGCATGAAGGTATAAATGAATTTGAAAACTTAACTGAACAGTAAGGTGGCTGCGCAGTGCGTGAGTGCGCATAGGACAGTACAAGTAGAAGTGCAGTGGGAAAACCATACGTGTTTAATACTTGTTATAAAAAAATTAAAATTACAGCGTTTGAACTAAAATGTTACACACATATCTTATGAATAAATCACCCAAAAAATGAGAAGTAGATGGTAAGCTTTACTAGAATATGATCACAGGTAACAAAATGGACGCTGCTGTCAAAGCCTTTGTCAGCGCGCAACACACACACACACACTCACACACACACACACACACCAATAAAATTACATGAAAAACAATACATGAAAATATACACATAAAAGTTACTGATCTGTTTCCTTGTTGTGGACTTGATACATGGTTATCAAATCCATGTGTATGATTATAACTCATATTTCCTCAGGAAAATCTGAGAATACTATTGACCAAGAATAAGAAATACTGACATTCTACGAGATATAAACACTGAAAAAATGTGACTCATAAACAGCATCCTGTCTCAGAAACTGAAACACTTTGACCATATTAAACAACATAGTGGCTGGGAAAGAGCAGTGATGGAAGACATTGTGCATGGACAAAGAAGCAGGGGTCGACCAGCATGAAGATGGACACAAGACACTACAGACACTTGAGACATAAGAGAACATGAGACAGAAGAACCGGGAAGGGATCAACAAATGTTTTGGCAGACTATAGTGAGAGCAATATTTTGCAAAGAATCTTCTACATGATGTTGTTAAAGTTATAGTCTGTCCAGAAATGAATGCCGTCATTCACGATCAATTATTTTGAAAACTGTCTGTGGCATCGTTATGAAATTTTTCCTGCCGTCTTATATTTACCCCCACCCAAGAAATATGTCTTTGATAGGTCCAAAAGCAACTTAAATCATGGAAAGCGGCGACATTTCTTTGATGTTTTGGTGAAAAACTAGTGATTTCTCGCTAACAAACTTGTTTTACAGTAATGCCCCGTTCCACGACGCGAGACTCTTGTCATTGGCCAATCCCATGTCGCACGAGAAAATTAACTATTCAACGCTAATGTTTCCGTGTGAAGACGTAATACATTTAATAATGTGCATTTAATCTCTGACCGGTAAATTATATACCGCATATAAACAAACTTTGAAATCTGCTGTACAATCTCCAGAACAACAATTTTTTTTGTTGGGTGGACATAATGATAAGGTTATATGCTAAATCTCATCGTTTTCCCTCAGTTGGTTACTGAGATATGGAATTTTATATTGGGGCAGACAAAAGTAAACAGACTATGGTCATGGGATAGGATACATATGGAGGCGGATTTTGAAAACTGCTCTGGGCTACCAAAAATGTTTTGGTTCCAAGAAATGGTTTAGGAAGTAAAGTCGGTCGGCATGATACTGAACACATAACTATCGATTGGTCTTTTTAAACATATGGGTCTAACACCATACGCACAATGCACGTAAGGCGTGTAGAGAGGTCTTTTAAATGAGAGAATTAACGGCCGCGGAAAGATATAACATAAGGGGACAGAGCCAGGCACAGTAAGCTAAACAGAAAAAAAAGTAACAAATAAGTAAATAATCATAGAAACAGCAGACGATTGGGAATTGAACACAGAAGACACAAGCAATATGATACACGATTATTGCCTGGCATATTTCGCCGCATCTCATCAAGCGCATACTGTAGAATTATATATCATATGAAGAGAATAAATGTATAATACTTTGGCTAAAATATTAGAAACACAGTCACTGATATTGTTTGAATGTGGAGCAACAGTTATCCCTACGATGATCGCAAATTCATTTTTCTGTTTGCACAAAACTGAATGAAACTGCCTAACTAATGATTCGATGTATTTGAGTAGTTGTTTATTGTTCACCGAATACAGTATCGCAGAGCTCGGCGTTTTATGACCTGTCCACTGCACGGGGATTCCTGAAGACTGATTTCCTCTCCTTTCTACCGGTATGTGTTCAGCTACTCGATTTGCTGATTGTCTTTTCGTTCTACCTATGTAAGTTGCTTGGCACTCATACTGGAATTGATAAATACAGTTTGATTTGGTGTTATAGTGTGTCCAGAAATGAATGCCGTCATTCACGATCAATTATTTTGAAAACTGTCTGTTGCATCGTTATGAAATGTTCCCTGTCGTCTTATATTTACCCCCACCCAAGGAATATGTCTTTGATAGGTCCAAAAGCAACTTAAATCATCGAAAGAGACGACATTTCTGTGATGTTTTGGTGAAAAACTAGTGATATCTCGCTAACAAACTTGTTTTTACAGTAATGAATGCCCCGCCAATTCAGATGACGACATAAGGCGTATTCGGATTCGTATGGGAGTGGGTGCAATAAAAGAAGTAGCTTAAAAGTCGACAGGGTCGACTGCATTGCACCGGGTTTTTATCCTGTATGGCTCAGTCTCTTTCCGCAGCGTGGAAAGCGTCGCACAAAGCACGAACTCCATAGCTCCAGCGACGACTCTCGGGAGTCTCCGAAAAAATGCACTCGTGAAATGAAGGACGCGGCCCGGAATCGAACATTCAACCTTCGGAGCCCGAGTCAGACGGCTTGACCACTTCACCACGGAGAATCCCGAGAGGGGTGCAATGTTTAATATGAGTAAAGACAGAGAATTTACAGAGGCATGGGGTAAATAATGTGTAAATTGACAGGAAAGTAGAAGGAATATATTTCTTACCTTATTTTCCATTTCCTTCTTGTTTCTTCAGCTGCTGGTTAATAATATGTACACAAATATTCATGTTAGCTTTGTATATTGAGTTCGTGAAAGCTTCCAAATAGCTGTGCGTTAAAGTGCGTATGGAGTGACCAGAAATGATACCGCAATTTAGTCATCATGTTTCCATTTTTAAGGATCTGTTCAGCTGTCTGTGTAGTTTGTTCACACGTACACGTGGGTGACAGACCCGCTTTGAGTCTTCGTGAAAGATTGTCTACTCTGCAGTTTACCGTTCAGAGACGGAACATGACTACCTGTTTTGCACTATGAAAATAGTTGTCAGTGTCTCTGTAGTGGGCTTTCTTCTTAACGACCAAGATGTTGGTCCTCTTTTCATTGAAGTTTACAGAGTGATTCGTATGCACGTGTGTTGTCCCCTAATTTGACAACGTGTTTGCTCTCACGTTTCTTGTTATGCCACAATATGTCAGTTTCCACCGCAATATTACTCTTCTGTTGGTATGCACAAGGGACAAAAACTGTAGCTTGAAATATGTTTCTGGAAATGGTATATTTTCCCCTCGGAGCCATATCTTTATTGCTTCCTTTGTGCTCGATGCCGTAGGTATTTTGTCTTCTTGGGCAACAACATTGTGATATGATGCATTGTCCATGATTAGACAAGACGGTCTATCAAGGGATGGAAGTACTGTATTCTCGAGCCAATCTCTAAATACATTACCATTCATCTTATTATGATAATCCTTATTGTCTGTATGGTTTGATACGAACAAGAACCCAGTATTCTGTAGTAAGCCATTATGAGTACTACCAGCATAGGCTATGACCAAACGCTGTCCTTTAATACTGGGCACATAACGCTTTATCTTTCCATCCACTGATTGCCATTCCTTTTCACTTGTGTGGTGCGCATTGATCAACGTTTCATCCAAATACACTATGTCATAATTTTTTTTGCGCATTTCCCTTACTTCACGTAGGTATCTGCTTCTCATGGCTCCTAAATGCGGTTGCTCGCAAAGGATATTTATACCTCCCTTGTACTGTCTAAAAGTGAAGCCTAATGTCCTTATAATTTTCCACAAAGTTGTTTTGGATAGCTCTATGTTATTGTTCTTTCTCAACCAAACCCTCAGTTTTCTTAGTCACTGTTTCATTGGCATCCATAATTTTTATAATAACTCGCCTGATGACATCCTTGTCAAAGCTGTCTACAATTGCCTTTCTACCTACCGTTTGCTTATCGCGTGTTGGTTTCATTCCAGATGCTTGCACCCATCGACGAAATGACCGTTTACTCAAACCCAATGCATGCACTGTTCTTTTTTCGGGATTTGTAACAGTATGAAACAGTTTCCTGCGATCAGCTTCTTGACAAAAATATGTGTACTACTTCATAGCGATGCTTTGAAGTGTACACAATTTCACATTCAATCCCATTGAACACTATTCTCACATTCAAATATTAGCTATTAATATTATATTAACGGTAAGATGTATTTATATATTTATTTATATAATCACGTTTCATGAAAGAACACACACTGAAGACACCTCTGAACAATCCAATTTAACTGCGCGCAGTTTGTGTCAAAACGGAAACCACGAGACAATTTTTAAAAAAGTGCGGATGTGTCTTGGTGAAGCTGTAATACTTTTACAATTATGGACTTAATCTCTGAGCCGTAAATTATATACCGCATATAAACAAACATTGAAATCTGCTGTACAATCTCCAGAACAAAAAAATTTTTGTCGGGTAGACATAATGATAAGGTTATATGTTAAATCTCATAATTTTCCCTCAGTTGGTTACTGAGATATGGAATTTTATATTGGGGCAGAAAAAAATAAACAGTTGCATATCCTTTACAGGGCATCGCGGTCAACCCCAGCATTTTTGGCTGTTTGTGAATTCTTGGCAAGTTTTAAATTGAGTACCTTGCCATTGCTTTCTGAACGACCGAAACACATGCCATTGTTTTAAAACCAACGCAAGGTGGTTTGCTGCCAAATCTCTCGCAGCTGTGTTTCGAACGCGTTATGCGGGATTAGGAATTACATCCGTAACGCCTTGGCCACAGAGTCTGTGATTTGGTGTACAATGTATAATATTTATCCCAATTATAAGGATGTTGTTGTTGTGTTTTTTTGTTTTTTGCACTCGCTAGCTTTGAATTCAAGCGTAGTCCATACAGACTACTTTTATTAGTGCTGGACTGAATTTTGCGTGTGGATTACCCTTCCCTATTAACAAAGCCCCTTGCTATCAGGCGAACCCACTCCGACTTCATAGGCACTTGTAATTTACGTCCCAAAGTCAAGGACGAGAGGTCAACATTTTAGTCCAACTGTCCCGTGTAGGGGTTGAACCCCTTACCTCGGCATCAGCACATCGGATGTTTAGGAACACGCGTTCTTATCCATTCGGCCATGCCGACCTCTGGGAGGTTTGAACGAGAAATTGAAAACAAATAAATAAAGTAAATGGCATGATCAGAGATATACTAAGGACTGTGCAGAACATAACAGAACGGTTGAACAGACTGATTGAAGGGTCAATCACGAGAAGGTTAGCGTTTTGTGGTGCTCTTTAAATAACAACGTTGGAAAAGCAGACCTGCCTAGCATTATCTATAAAGTACTGAACGAAGCGATAGGTTACAACACTGAGGTTTGATATTTACTGGTAGCCTGTCATTGAAATCTCACGTAACAGAGACAGCCTGTCTTATTGTTCAACCACCTGATCCCCTCAGTGTCCAATAATCGCCTGGGGATTTTAACATTGCTTCATAGCCTGAACAACTAAACCACATTGAAATTAAAGAATGCGACTCGTCTTGAGTTGTACACTTCAGTCAAAGCAGAGTTGAGTTGTTGAGTTGAGTTAAGAACCGACATCACTGCACTCAGGACATTCCCATACGTGCTTCGTCCCTTCGTTCAACAGCCAGCGAAGAGTCATACTACTAATCGTTCCCACCGCTATCTGATTAAAAATTCTCCTGGTCTTCCCTCTCAGCTTTGAGATTCTTCCAGAACCCCTGCCGATCCACCGCAATCTCATTCTTTCCACATATGGGTTCTCAATCTGTTCCTCCGTCTTCTCCACCTGGTCCAACAAGCGCACGACCACCTCCCTCTTGTCCATAGGCAAACTACCACCAAGAGGTGCATTCCCTGCTAGCCTATCAGCCTGTTTATTCCCCCGTACCCCCGCATGACCAGGTCAAAATATCCATACAATTCTCACAATCTGTGATCTCTGAAGCGACGAGAGCCATTCCACACGAAACATTCCTTTCTCCACCTTACTAAGCATACTCTTTGAATCCGCAATGAATACAACGTGTATTGCAGTGGAATGCCGCTGTTACTGCCTCCACCTCCATTCTCATGCTGGAAGTCGTAGTCTCATATGCCAGACTCTTCTTTTTCAAGACTCGTCCATTAGCCTTTGCAATAAAGCCCCAGCCACTACGTCTGTTTCTCACCACTGACCCATCGATGTAGATGACTATGTCACCTTGATGTGTGTTGCTCTGGATCAGCTGTTGCACTTCAAACTCAGTGCGGCCCGCTGCCCATTCTCTGCACTCACGACCCAGTGTTATTATTACATTGTGCCAGTCCGTGATGTCTTCCGGACCTTCAGCCCACTCTCTTTCACGGTTGATTGGCTCTAGATAACACACCTGACGTATAGAAAGTTCTGCCTGTGCCATCCAGGACCTGCCTCGTCTTAGTCTATGACCCTTGACCATATCCATCGCTGCATGCAACGGGTGATCCCTATCTGCGGCAAATCTCAGGTACCATTAGGCCTGAAGGACCCTATGCCTATCTGTCATTGTTGGTAGCGCCAGGATATGCCTCATGCATATAATTGGTGTGTCCTTTGAGCACCACAGGATTAACCGCATGGCAGCATTCTGTATGCGCTCCAACCTTTCAAGCTGGCTCTTTGATACTGTCAGCAGCCCCAAACCATACTCAATGACAGAAATTATTAACTGCTGAAAGAGCCTGTACAGCATCCTCTGATCTACCCTGGTTGCTGCCATAGCCCTCAATGCCTTAAGTCCCCTACCAGCCTTCACCACCAAGGCCTCCACATGATCCTTAAAAGGCAAACACCTGTCAAAGGTGATACCCAAGTACTTCAAGTTACTCTTTCGACTAAGAGGACATCCATTCAACATAATACATGGGACGTCTGACTGACTAACCAACCAACCAACCAACCCACCCACTCACCCACCAACCAACTAATCTTTATGGGGTTTCTCAGCTGGAGCAAAGGGGGTGGTTGTAGCAGGGTTGCCAGATTGGTCTTAAACGCCAAATCCGATAAATCTGGCTTTTAAAAAACCAGGTTTGGCGTCAAAATATCAGTTTGGCTCTTTTCTTGACTTTAGAAAATTGTAATGGCATCATAATAATTAGCTATAAATGCCTCTTTTTTTAATTGGTCAAGTTAATTTTTTTTTATCTTGTTTTAACACTGTTTAGTTAAAACAAATGCAAAACAATAAGCTTAGCGTATACTGCTTTTGGTTCATTCTCGAGAACGAATAGCTATTATGCTACCGCTGTTTCCCGATCCCAACTCATTAGGCGAGAATCCAGTGATGGTTGCTATTTCTAGGACAACCACAAGAGGCGCTGAAGGGGTTGAGTCACGTATAGCTCTCTGGTTTTGACGATAGCGGTCAAACAATGTTATTATTATTTTTTTTTTTTTATGTTTACATTCGCTTGCTTTGAACTGAAACGTAGTTCATGTGCTATTACTTCTAATACACCAGACTGATTATTTCGTGTGTGTGGATTAGCTTTCCCTATTACCAGCGTTCCGTGCCATCAGGCGAACCCACTCCGACTTCAGTCCTGTGTTGCGCTGGGTTGTAAAGCCTGTGGCTCAGTACACCCGACTTCAACACACAATTTCCCTGGTGTGTTTTCCTAGCCTTTGACCATCCCCATCCCAGCCTACCCATCCCCTTCTCCAATACTGCGTAGTCATTGAGATGTTTTCAACAGCCCAATCGATGAGATGAACTTTTTCTCGACTTCTGGTTAACGTTGATCGCATTAACACGAACTCTTTTGAAATTACTGCGGGGGGGGGGGGATAACGAATGACCCGACCCACATTGGAACTATACCTGTGACTATGTATTTTTGTAAATCTTTCAGCTTTATCGATTTAATTAGTTCATATAATATAAACTCTGCTGTATGCACATGATGAGATGCAGCGAAATATGCCAGACAATAAATCGTGCAACATTTTGTTTGTGGCTTCTGTGCAGTGCTTACATTCACTAAGAGAATACGTTGTTTTGAACTAATTACACATTCAATGGACTCTGACAAAACAATATGATAATCTTAACGTCTTAACATCACACGCGCACGTAATTACACGCAAGATAAATTTTACTAAACACACTTGATGGTAGGTCACAACAATTAGGACGTTAAAAAGGCAGAGTGCCGAGACAAAGACAATGTGACTGAACCAGCTCTCTTGGTGAAACTTCACTTCCAGAGGTGGAATCATTCATCTATTTAGATAGGAATGTATACAAAGATGGAGGAACATATAGAAATATTAAAACAAGAAAGAAAAAGACAGGAGGCGTTGTTTTCATAGCACTTGGAAGCCACATTTTTAGGCTTGAGTGCATGGATGAGTATGTGGTTGTCGTCACCCATCCTCACCCCTTTCCCAGTGTTTCAGAGACTATAAATGGAAGCAGAATTATAAAAATAATAGTGTGTCAAAAGTCATTACCCCACATGGACAACAATCGCCTTCGGGTGATGGACCCTAACTATAACTTCTCCCTGAGGTTGAACGGGGTAGGGGTAATGGTGGAATTGAACGAACTAATAATAGTAACACTATAGCCTGTCATGCATGACGTCAGCGACGACTACGGCGGTTTCCGTCAATGTGTGTTACCGCACGACCCTACAGGGCAGCATGAAAAAGTGACACTATAACCTATTATGTATGCTGTAAGAGGACTAAAGTGGTTTCCGCTCTTTGTAATTAAAACCCTTCAGGGAGGGGTGGGGCGGGGGGGGGGAGAGAAGAATAGTAATTTGTCATGCATGACGTCTAAGGCGGTGTCTGTCAATGTATGGTACCGAGATCCTAAAGGGCAGCTACGAATAATGAAGTTACACTATAACCTATCATGTATGCCGTAAGAGGCAACCAATGAGGTTTCCGCTCTTTTGTAACTAAAACCCTTTAGGGAAAATATAAGAATAGTAACCTGACATACATGTCCTATTGGGTGACAAAGGATGGTTGGACATGGGATTGGCTTCCCCATTTCGTACGAACAAGTTTAGCTGCGAAATCCAACATACCAAGGAGTTTGTTGAGGGCCTAATTCCCAAAGGAGAATTATGGCGAAAGAAGAAGAAGAAGAAAAAGAAGAAGAAGAAGAAGAAGAAGAAGAAGAAGAAGAAGAAGAAGAAGAAGAAGAAGAAGAAGAAGAAGAAGAAGAAGAAGAATCACAACTCTAACATTCTGTATCCACCAACTTACTCCCGGACGAAAGTTATCACTTGTTTCTGCAATATGCATGTTATCTCTATAGTTGTCTCCCTCAATATTACAGTTGGAAAGAATTCCGGCTCTCTTTTGGGTCAACCCTGCCATTGCTACTGTGATTCTTGCACAGTTATCCGAACTTGTGCACACACCCTGGACGCTCTTCAGTGTGACGATGAGGGATTTGGTTCGATGAACAGTGTTTCTATGACAGCAAAACGAGTCCCAGTTATGCATATGACTCTTTATAGGCCACTTATAGCACCTGGTCTGGTCAACATAGGCAGATCTCCTGAGGTGTATAAGAGATACGTAGATGACACTTCATGCACTACCAGGTATACAGATGACCAGTGTTTCCCAACCTTTTTTGTGCTATGCCCCACCTAAGTCTTTCTAAAATTCGTATGCCCCCCCCCCCCAAATATACATTATTTTTAATATTCAAAAATTGAAATGTTCACTAATTAAACTTGAATGATAGGTTTTAGGAACAAATCACTAGGAAATTATTGAGCAAACACAGATCACTGGACCTGGCAGGACATTGTCATATGCCGATGATGTTTTAGTGTATCGTCAGGGTAAGGATAGAGAGCAGGTTGCTGTGGAACTACAAATCGAACTCAATCTCATAAGTACTTGGTGTGATGAAGCTGGGGCAATGGTCAACCCAACAAAGGCAACAGTGACTTGGTTCTCGTTGAATAATCATATTGTCAACATTCCAACACCAACTGTAAAGCTGTGTTCAGAGACGGTGGAAAGAACGCAGGCAATGAATTACCTGGGGATACGGTTTGATCGAAGCCTTGCTTATAATGAGCACATAGACCAGGTGATAACAAAGGCCAAGCGGGGTTTGGCTGCGATGCGGGTGATGGCGGCAGCAAACTGTGAGCAGCGCCATCTATGTCTTCTGTACGAGGGGCTGGTCATGTCTGTTTTGGAGTATGCAATGGCAATCCTGACTCTCATCCGTAAGCAGATAGAAAGGATGGAAAAGATACAGAATGAAGCTTTGCGCATTATTCTTGGATGTACAAGAGATACAGCATGCAGGGCGATGCGCTACCTTCTTGATTTTCCAACCATTGAAGAGAGAATACAAGTTTGCAGGGCACGCGCCTACCTCAGAGTTAACGCAAACACACAACATCCACTGCATAGTGAAATTATGAAGGTGAAGGGCAGCAGGTTAAAAAGAGGACGGTCGTTGATGGATCAAGCCGAAGGCATTCTTTAACAGGTGTGTTCACTTGAGGACTTAGAACCTGGCGAGGAGTGGGTGCAAGTGCCAACAGATTTCTGCACATCCTTTTCAGTTTGCATCCAACTAGATAGAAAATGCAGACAAGAAAATCCGGCTGCTGTAGAGGCTGAAGTACAAGCGTTGATTTTCGAGAATTCGCTAGACAGTGATGCGGTCATCTACACAGATGGGTCGGTCGTCCGACATGTGAGAAGCCATGGGCCTTTACGGCTCGGGCCGGAGGGAGAATTGTGAAGAAGGACTCTGGTGCTTTAAATGAAACCACAAGTAACCTGACCATGGAAGTCATGGCAGTAAGTAAAGCAATAACATGGCTCGAGACACAGACATTCACTAGGGCGTGTTTCCTTAGCGACTCAATGAACATGATCAAGAGGATAGAGGAGGGGTCGATCCGAAGAGAATGGTTGCGGCCTCTGGAGCGGTCTCGGCTGGCAAAGATTACTTTCATCTTCGTGCCAGGGCATGCGGGAGTACAAGGAAATGAGCGGGCTGACAAGCTCGCAGGTGAGGCTACTGTGGAGGGCGGACGCGCCATGGACCAGACTGACATTCTGAATGCTCTACGAGAAGTAAGACTTTTGTGTGAACCAAGCGATGACTGTGAATCTACAACAATGGCCAGACTGCGAGAACAGCAAATTAAAAGAAGGGTGGCCAAACAAGAACACTACGCAGGAAGCCAAAGAAGATTGATAAACCAACACAGAACTGGCGTCGTTAGCCGCTACACGCTGCGGGATTTGCTGAGGAGGGGATCCGAGCACTTATGGACTGAATGGTTTGATGTGCAATGAGGATGATCTGTCGACTAACTAACTAACTAAACACAGTAAGTAAATTTTCAAAACATATAATGGAGAACTGAAATTCAAGTACAAAATAATTTAATGAAAGATTTTTCTATATCATTATAATTATTAGTAATTATTTATTATTTAAATTTAGTGAGATCCTTGCGCTTGATGCTTACTGCAAAGTCATTTTATGTCAGGTTCCAATTTAGTTAACTTCAGTCTCAAGTCTGCCCGTTTTGTTATATCCAGCCGATTTTTCTATTTTCGAATTGCCCCCCTTAACAATCAAATTGCCCCCCTGTGGGGCGTGCGCCCCACGTTGGGAAACACTGCAGATGACGGTCTGGGCATCACTGAAATGTTCAAAGGCGAGCTGAAACAATCCATAAATGTATGTACTGTGATTAATCTTGCAATCAAGTCATATATCTACAACATTCATGAAATTCATTGACTTTAAGTCAGATTTCCACAACATCCATGAAATGCATTGACATTAAGTCTGGTCTCCACAACATTCATGAAATGCATTGCCATTAAGTCAGATCTCCACAACATTCATGAAATTCATTAACTTTAAGCCTGAAGCAGGAACCCACTTACTTAGTGACAACAGTCAAAATTGTTGGGGAAAGTGCAAGGGGAAGGCCATATGGCATAATCGGGACAAGAACACAGAGCTGATCTAAGATTATAGTATGTCCACATTTGTTTGCCTTCATTCACGATCAATTATTTTGAAAACTGTCTGTTGCATCGTTATGAAATTTTTCCAGCCGTCTTATATTTACCCCCACCCAAGGAATATGTCTTTGAAAGGTCCAAACATAACTTAAATCATTGAAAGCGGCGACATTCCTTTGATGTTTTGCTTAACAACTAGTGATTTCTCGCTAACAAAGTTATTTTTACGGTAATGTGAGACTTGCCAATTCTGATGACACACAAAGGCGTATCCGGATTCGTATGGGAGTGGGTGCAATGAAAGAACTAGCTTAAAATCGACAGGGTTGGCTGCATTGCACCGGGTTTTTATCCCATATGGCTCAGTTTCTTTCCGCAGCGCGGAAAGCGTCGCACAAAGCACGAACTCCGTAGCTCCAGCGACGACCCTCGGGAGTCGCCGAAAAAATGCACTCGTGAAATGAAGGACGCGGCCCGGAATCGAACATACAACCTTCGGAGCCCGAGTCAGACGGCTTGACCACTTCACCACGGAGAATCCCGAGAGGGGTGCAATGTGTAATATTAGTAAAGACAGAGAATTTACAGAGGCACGGGGTAAATAAATAGATAGATAGATAGATAGATAGATAGATAGATAGATAGATAGATAGATAGATAGATAGATAAATAGATAGATAGATAGATAGATAGATAAATAGATAGATAGATAGATAGATAGATAGATAGATAGATAGATAGATAGATAGATAGATAGATAGATAGATAGATAGATAGATAGATAGATAGATAGATAGATAGATCCCTGCCAGGAGCCGGGCCGAGCCAGCTAGTTTATTTATATAATCACGTTTCATGAAAGAAGCCACAGTTTGACGACACTTCTGAACTACCCCATATAAATTCCCTCAGTCTGCCAAAAGCGAAAACCGAGCAGACAAATTTCAAAAACAGCGGGGGTGTGTCTTGTTGAAGCGGTAATACTCTTAAAATGATGAAATGAATGCGGGGACAAAAAAAATATATACCGCATATAAACAAACATTGAAATCTGCTGTACAATCTACAGAACAAAATTTTTTTTGTTGGGTGGACATAATTGTAAGGTTATATGCTAAATCTCATCATTTTCCCTCAGTTGGTTACTGAGATATTGAATTTTATATTGAGGCAACAAAAAAAAAAAACACACTATAGTGACCGCGTGAGATGGCGAACCAAGCACGCCCATGCTTACCGCGCGCGCGCACACACACACACACACACACACACACACACACACACACATATATTTTCCCCCACAGTTCCGCGTTCACTTTCGTTTTTTATTTGCTTCCTTTTCTGTATGAGGGTTCGCGGCCAGGGTTGCCATTCTAGATGTTTTACATCTAGATCTAGATATTTTTGCCTGCGTCTAAATGTGTTCCTTGACGTCCAGATGTTAGATGTAATTCTAGATGTTTTTCATTTGGAGTTAGATATTTTAGATTTTTGGTCAGTAAAAATTTAGACTTGAAGAATCTGGCTACAATTCGTACCGATAATGCCTCGGTAATGGTTGGTATCAACAATGGCGTTTATGCCAAATTGAAGGAAGATATCCCATCTTTAATCCTCATAAAATGTGCGTGTCATTCGTTGCAGCAAACATTATCACATACTTGCTTGCTTGTGTTCGTTGGCTTGAGCTCCAACGCGAAGTCCTGTATGTCAGATGAAGACATCCTGTTGTCCAACATCAGTGTGATGTCATACAGGACCTGAGGTTTGCGTGAGTATCCGTTGTCCCATGTCTGGCTTATTGGTGTGCAGACTGGTGGTTCCTCGCCGTACAGGCAGACACTCTCCGACTTCGGAGGAATTATCACATACCTCATCAGAATGTTTATCAAGGAATTTGGAATTACTTATTGCTGAAACACATAAATGGTTCTCCAAATCATCTGTCAGACAACAGCAATGCAATAAATTAATATACAGCATTAAATGATAGTTCTTCACCACTGAAAATTCTGTCATATTGCAAAACAATATGGTTATCAATTCAACCAGCTGTTGAAATAATTGTGAACCAATGGTTGTAGTTGAAGACACTTCGAAATAACAAGACAAAGTGAAAAGTGCTACACGGCTGAAATACTATATATGGAATGTACAGTGATGAAAAAAGTTTGGCATTCCTTCTCTTTTTAGAACCCATTCTAAGTGAAGTGCAAAAAGTTAATAAACTATTTGAATCTGAAAATGTTGATAAAGTTAAATTACTTGACGACCTCACTTTGCTATTTCACTCAATTGGTAAAAGACTTAAATTGCCAAATTCTAAAGCTTACTTGTTCACTTGCACTATAAAGAGCTACTTGGCTCCTAAGCCATACCTGGGACGCCAAATCGAATAAAAAATTTATGGTTTAAAAACAAAAGGACTGTTAACAGAAAATGAAGAGAACAACCTAAGAAAGTGCTGTCAAGATTTTCTTGTCTCAATTTTCAAGCAATTGAAGCAGAGACTTCCTGACAATTTAGATGTATTGAACAATATTTCACTATTTTCTCTTAAAAACAAACTTGAGCCAGTAAAGGACATACCTAAATATTATCAAGTTATGATATTTTTAGGGGCTGCTGATAATAGTGTGGCGGAAGCAGAATATCAGTTAACCAAAATAAATTTGATTGACTGGAGAAACAAAACAGAAACTGAAGCTTTTTGGAGTGAAGTAAGACAATTTAAAGATGCCTCAGGTAACAGTCCATTCTGTGAGCTCTTTGAATGTACGTCTGTCATGATACTACCCCATTCAAATGCTGATGTGGAAAGAGTTTTCAGTGCTATGAATTATATAAAATCTAAACTAAGAAATAGGATGAAACTTTACCTCTTAAATGCTATCTTGACAATAAGATTTGGTCTGATGAGAGTAGGAAAATGCTGTTCAACTTATCAACTCCCTGATCGTGTATTAAAAGAAATTGGAACAGCTAAAGCATACCATAGTCATTTTGAATCCGGAGCTTCAATTTCATCATCCAAGCTAAGTTTATCCTGCTGATCTTGTGAAACAGACATCAATGAAGATGAGGACATGATTCTGTAGGGTAAGTCACATCGATATCTATGTAGTTTCTTACCTTTTACATCTGGATGTTTTTCTAAATGTTTCACCTATACAATCTAGATGTATATACATCCATTTCTGGATGTTTTCTGTCAAAGAAAAGTGGTAACCTGCTCGCGGTTCCCCGGGGACAAAGCGGCCCCATCAGGTCCCCACGTCCCTGTCTGTCACTCAGATAACCGCCTCTGCATACGGCCTTGGCAAGGTCAAACGCAGATACTACACTTTAATTTTGGCCAAAAGGCCGAGAAGCGATCATTTGCTTCCTTTTTGTGTCCCCCCCCCCTTTTTTTTTTCTTTGTTACACTTCCTGGATTTTCAGTCTTATTTTCGGTTTATTGTATTTCTTCGTAATGTTAGAATGTGAAGAAATTGAAAATGTCACAACTTTGACAATCTTGACTCCATCATCAACAACAATGGCCGCTGTTTAAAATCAATCAGACGTAGACTGGTCATAGCCACGTAGAGGGTGACCCTATGGCACTACACCAGCAAACAAGTTACAGTTACATTTGTGAGATTTTTAGTTTAGTTTAGTCGACGGATCAACATCACGGCACACGGGTGTAACCCATAAGTACCCCGTTCTACTTCTAACACAAGTCTTGGTCAGGATAAACTCGAACTCAGTGCACAAACTCCGTAGCACCGGCGAGGATCCTGACTTACTTTGGGTAGGTTTTTAACTCGAAATTTTGTTTTACGTGCGCAAAAATACATACGGGTGTCCGATCTCACTACTCAGAGACCAAGGGAACTTTTGTTACCAGAAGTCCACGTGAAATCATCTCGGCCCTCACCGGGGCTTGAACCCGGGACCGCCAGCACTCGAGGCGGACACTGTACCCCGAGACCACTCAGCCACCTAACGCATATGTGGCAACATAAGGTGAACCATGGGCGAGCATGCAACGGCTAAAGAAGAAAATCGGGGCTTTTGCTCTTAAATATTACAGAAAAGTTCACCGGATAATGTGAACCGAGAAGTTAAATTCTGACATTCGACAAGATCTAAATATCGAACAAAACTGACTCATAAATAGCAAGCATCATGAAATGCTTTGGTTATATTAAATGTTTCATGGCTTGAGTTAAACAGTGATAGAAGGCATGGTTCCTGGAAGACGAGGAAAGGATCGACCAGCACGAAAGATAAACACGGGACATTGTAGACACCATAACCACGAGGGTACATATAAACAGATTGCAACGGCCACCTTTAGCATTAGAACTACGCTAGCTGTTGAAGATGAGGACTGGGCGCTTAAGGAAATGTCCCGAGTGTAGTAATGTCGGTTCTTGACTCAACTCAAGGATAAGGGTGCATGAGGAAGGGAATATGACCAGGGACTGAGAAACTTGTCCACGGACCAAGATGAGAGCGGCGTCATGTTCCGAGTGTAGTAATGTCGGTTCTTGACTCAACTCAAGGATAAGGGTGCATGAGGAAGGGAATATGACCAGGGACTGAGAAACTTGTCCACGGACCAAGATGAGAGCGGCGTCAGAATTAGAATACCGAGGCTATAGCAAATTGG
Organism: Cepaea hortensis; assembly: GCA_963921405.1. Classification (NCBI taxonomy): domain Eukaryota; kingdom Metazoa; phylum Mollusca; class Gastropoda; order Stylommatophora; family Helicidae; genus Cepaea; species Cepaea hortensis. Next base: position 159,879,717 of record OY992876.1, read on the forward strand.
CATACAAACCCGGAGTTATGCCCACAGACAGACTTCACAGTGACTCTTAGATTTCTTTTTTTTTAATGTTGCATATCCCTTACAATGAATGAATCACTGAAAAACAAGAAGTAGGTTGTGAGCTTCACCAAAGCACGACTACAAAAAACACAAAAAAATGTAACGTGCTTTGGTAAAGCTCACAACCTACTACTCGTTTTTCAGTGATTCATTCATTGCTTTTCAAGTTTTACCGCAGTTCCCCTTATTCTTGTTAACCACATATCCCTTACATGACGTTGCAGTCAACATCAACATTTTTCAGCCTTTGTTGATGTACTAGGCAAGTTTTACGTTCAGTACTTTGCCATTGCTTTCTGAACGACCGGCTCCCATACCAACACGTTATAACACAACGCGACACGGTCTGCTGCACAAATCGGTCGCAGCTGAGTTTCTAACGTCTGGCTGATAAGCGGCTCACGAACCGCGTTCGCAAGCCACAGAACCAGTATCATTGACTATGTGTTAAATATCTCAGACAAAATGTGATTCATCAGCTCACTTCATATGATATAGAACTCTGCAGTATGCCAGGCAATACATTGTGCAATCTATATTTGTAGCTTCTGTGTTTGAATTAGAATTCTTCTTTTTTCAGCTATGTTCTTTTCTTCCGTTCTCTCTCTCTCTCCCCCCCCCCCCCCCCAAAAAAAAAATATTTCCAAGATGTCTTGACAAAGTCTTTGGTGGAAACTTTTCGTTTCTTATACATGTTTGTGACTTTCGCTTGTGGGGCTTCTCATTCAAGATTTGCATTCATTCACTTTTGGCAACATTTCTTCTTCATACATCTTCTGACGTCAACATGAATGTATTTAAAGAAAAAAAGCAGTCAACTTGAGCTTACTGTCACCTCCATATAGTTTTTGTTTTGTTTTTCTATAGCTCTCTTTGAACTCAAGTAGAAAGGTATGTTGTTGGAATGGTCACAGTACCTTGCTTTTCTCTCTTTTGTCTTGTTCAGCAGAGTCGGTATTAATCCGGAGTCGTTCTACTAAGCCAGTGGTTCTCAATCTTTTTTTTTTTTTTACCAGTGCACCCCTTCACCATATGTTCAGAATGTCACCCCCCCCCCCCCCCTTTTCGTATTTCCTCCCAATAAATTCCCCCGCATCCCTTAACAGTATACGTTAGTTAGTTAGTTAGTTAGTTAGTTAGTCACGGTTCCAACTTCACAGCAACGGGTCGTCCCCATTATGCTCCGTTCCTGTGCCAGTGAATATCACATATATCCCCACTGCCCAATGTGAAAAGTGGAAAAGACAGGTGTCTCGACAAACAACAGCCCGCACAGATACACTGTGCATAATGCCGCCGCCAGAATGTCAACACAATAGTCCCCCGTGTAACATCCAGTTTATCTCTGATGGAATCGGCAGTCATTTTCCCATCTGGATGTTTCCTAGATGTTCACCCACACAGTCCACAAAAATACAGTTCATCGTCGATGGCAGTAGCAGTCAACCAGAAGCCCAGCAGCCACGCATTTCTGCATAAGGCAAAAACCGGTCAACTCTCGGACATAGCCAGCTGCCATCGCTCCGAACATGCAGTCACGTTCCAAAAAACCTCGGGTAGATTCAAAATCATTTCACACGAAACTCACAGCTCACAGTGTCGCGCCACGCACTCACTCAGTAGCAGGGTGACGGAACCATAGCCTCCTTAGTCGCGTCTTACGACATGCGTGGTAGGCTACAGTGTTGCTATTCTTTGCTTCCCTTATGGGCCCCGGCAACACACGGGATAACAGTATACGTAAAATTTGAAGCTAAATTTGCGGGTCTACTTACGTTATAAAACGAATTTCAGAAGGGCCAGAAGTACAAAACCGTAAAGTATGGAGGGAAAAGCAATATCACGTAATCGGTTCATATTTTAACGCGATCTTGAAATAATCTTAATTCTCTTCCCCCCCCCCCCCCCCCCGGGAATTCCCCACAGGTTGAGAACCACTGTACTAAGCAAAGGACCCTTTTACGTGCCTGAACTGATCCAGTGCCAAGCAAACATTAGTTTTGGACCAGACATGGTGCACAATCACATGAACAAGTATTATCACGAAATAAAACGAATAACACGACGACTAGTGTGGCGATATATCACCCTTCTATCCAAATAGGATATCACATTTGGCGATATATTATCCTTTGACACTGAATCACTGAAGTTATATTGGGCGCATAGTGATAGACCAGTAATTTTATAGACCAATCAGCACTCCGAGTTTGATTAAAACGGATCTAGATTGTAGCAGGATATTAGAGTACATAATGAAACAACAAGTTATTTTTAGATCCTGAGAAGACAAAAACACAGCGATCTACTTATTTGACTAGGGCGTCAAGCCTATGTAAATGGAATAATTAACTTCGGGTCATATATTTGTTGTTGTTGCTTGTGCTCGCTTTTGAACTCAAGCGTAGTCCAATCACGTGCTACTACTCTAATGCACTGGACTGACTTTTGCGTATGGATTAGCTTTCCCTATTTCAAAGTCCTTCGCCATCAGGCGAATCCACTCCGACTTCTGAGGTACTTGTTATTTACGTCCCCAAGTCAAGGACGAAAAGTCAACATTTGTTAGTCCAGCTGACCGGTGTAGGGGTTTAATCCGCTACCTCGACATCAAGAAATCAATGTGTTTGTGTGTTTGTTATTTGACCTATGCTGGTTTAAAAAAAATTATGAAACCTATGGTGCTATCTCAATGGTTTGATACGAATTCTGTCCGTATTCCATAGTTGTAGGTTCATGTGTATGATAGACATGACTAATGAAGACACATTGTTGGAGTGTCTAGTTGGTCATGCGTCGAAGTGCACTTGTTCCTGCAGCGAGGCACCGCCGCCATTTGGAGGTGACAGGTTCGAATCCTGGTCGGTAACTATAGCTTTCAAATTTTATGTTGTCTAACTCTAGTGCGTCCTCTAGTCTCTACTTCTTTCTTCTCCTTCTGTGAGCGCCAAACAATACTATGTGTGTTTATTTATGTGACTACCTCGACATCAGCACACCGGATGTGTAAGAGCGGGCTTTTTTATCCATTCGGCTGTGATGAGTGATGACATCGAATCTGATATGTGTCACTAGGACTTTGTTCCCGCCAACATTCTCATTTGGATAATTTTGTGGGCCGGTGTAGGATTAGTACTGGCTGTCACACGCTGCAAGTGATTTGTTTCCGGGAAAGCCCGTACGATCTAGATCGCAAATTATTGCTGCAAAACCTACCCTACATTGAAGTTACATTCTTCTGGGAAATGTGCACGGCCACGCTCGGGTAATTTACGTTTTTCCCTTTAAACCCCTGATATTTTCGCCGTCTGTGTAAATAGCTTTACGGAGCTACTTTTTATGCTTCCAAGGATCCTGATTAAAAATAGTGAGCTTAACATTGAGGCTTCTGAAACTGGAGTCTTCGGGAGAATGAGGAATTTCTTGGATGTAGAATCGGCAAATTAGGACGTTCTTGAACAACTCTCGGGCCGTGGTAACGTAGTGGCTAGAATCTTGTCTATTGACCCGTAATCACAGATTTGAATTCGTATCATGGCAGATTTTACAAATTAGTTTAGGCTCCCATGTCGACCCAGCCTAAAATGGATGCCAGGAAAATATTCTGGCATATGCTGTGATGATGATAACAAAATATACACAATCTTTGTCATCATAACGTAATACGTCTTATACAGAACGTCGTTTTACATCACAATACGACGGAAAGAGTGATTTAACAACATCGGTACTTTTGCTTTCTTTCACCCCAAACAAAAGGGAATCCCAGGGTATGACGTCACATTCAGGGGTTCCCTGTGTTGCGCCGAACATCCAGGGGTTTCCGTATGTTGCGCCGTAGCTCGGTGTGCAATGTTCTATGCGGCGGTGGTGCGCTATTCTTGCGGTGGCCAGAATCCAACAATGTCCGCAAGAATGGTGTTGAACACATCTAGACTAGCGCATTTAGTCTGTCGGCGCCACATGAATTCGCACATGTGGGACTCTAGTAGATGCCTGCGTGTTCCATTCTGCCTCTTGTTTCTCTCCTTGGCCGTTCTCCACATGCGCTCGATACATTGAGTATATGCACCGGTGGTAGGGTCCACAAAGTTGTAGGAGTGGTTAACTGTGAGATGCGTCAATTCGGGAATACTTCCAATTCCGTCGTCTTACGCACGCCCAGAGGTCGGAGACTACAGTTGTGCCAGGCCGAATGTGGTGTCCTGATCAGCGGCAGCAGAAGCGTTGCTGCTGTTCTATCTGGAACACAGAACCATGAAGCAGTCGGCTGTTTCACGACAGATGCCACCAAACACCACCCACTGTTGTGGCAACACTCGTCCCACGTGATGTTTGCGCCTTGTAAATAGGCTCTCATCTATCTCGACAGTGGGTATTTGGTCCTCCGATTACTACCGGATTGACTAACAGTTTGTGGGCACAAACCTCTCGTAGGTAATTACTCCAGTCAACAGTTGCTGTCGGCGACATCCCCTCAACTGTAACTGGCAAAATGAAATGCTTGTCAACTCTTGAGACCAGCAGTATATGAAAAGAATGATCTGTCTGTACGGGAGACACGAGCCTTGCAGCCATGTGCCTTGTCTCAGCGGGATGTCCTGCCGACATGATGAATGTCGTCGGCATCTCCATCTGTCCTGACGCTCAGTCAGCGATAGCACCATGACATGATTATGAGAACAGCGTCTTGCAGAATGTAAGATGCCATGATGCTGCAGAAAAGCCACGCTACTCTGCTTGTCGTGGACAGTTGCTGCCAGTTCCCAGAAAACTCATGATGAGACAGACACTCACACAGAAACGGTTGCCACAGCCAAAGAAACACTGTGGTGTGGGGCAATTGAAACGCACTGACACGCACTCCAGCCGAACACAGAGGAGATCACCATCGGCGCTAAATATAGCTGGTGACTCTAAATATAGCTCGCAAAGTTTGTTTGGGGTGAAAGAAAGCAAAAGTACCACAATATCTTTTCCTAGGAACCACACGTTCATGACCGTTATTTCTAAACCAGCGCAATAATTAACTGATTCAGTGCCAAGCAAAAAGCAAGTTTAGACCAAACGTGGTCAGTAATCACAAGAACAAGTATTGTGCACATTTCCGCTCACTGAGCATTGAAACTGTTGAAGATACCACGAAACAAAACAAATAACACGATGACCCTAGTAAGTATATATCGTCCTTCTGTACAAATTGGAAGTCACATTTGACGATATATTATCCTTCGGCACTCATCATCATCATCATCATCATCATCATCATCATCATCATCATCATCATCATCATCATATTTATCATCATCATCATCCACTTCTACTGTCAAGCGACGTGGGGAGGAATAATTTTCGCTCTACCGCTCGGTGGGCGGCACTGGATAGCGTCATTCCGTGTGATTGTACGATGTCTTTGATGTCGTCAATCCATTTTCTTCTTGAGCGTCTTCTTGGTCTCGTCGCAGATGATCTTTGATGTGGGGCCAGTGATAGTAGTTGCTGGTGTTGCATTCTAACGACATGGCTGAACCACTTGAACTTCTGTGTTTCAATAAATGTGGCACAAGGTGTTGATCCCACAATCTGTCTGATAACAGCTTTCTTACTCCGTCTCGGATTGTTAAGTTGGCAGCTCTCCTCAGGCATCTAATCTCACAGGTGTTGATTTTGCAAAAGTGTGATTTGGATAAGGACATATATCAAATCCTTCGGCACTGAATCAGTTAATATGTCTAAAGTGTTTCAGTTTCCGAGACATGATCCTGCTTAAGAACCAGTTATCTCCCATGTTCATATCTCATAGATTATAGTGTCAGTGTTTTTCTCAGAATTGCTCTGTAACATTTAAGTGATTAATTGCCATGGGATGATTAATTGTCGTAAGCGACTTCCCGTTTCGCTTCGCTTTTGAAAAGAAAAGATGTTGCGTCCCCGTTCAGCCGTCGAGTTTTCGACTGGTTATGATTGGAGCCTGTATAATGTTCGTTTCTCTGCTTATGTAGATAGGGCTGTGATTTCGCTTCCTGGAGTCAGTGTTTTCTGTCTGTTAGTGAGTTTCAACTTTGGTGGCTTTTCATATATCCGTTCAGAGTCTCACACTTGTAAGTTAGTTAGTTAGTCGACAGATCATCCTCATTGCACATCGAACCATTCAGTCCATAAGTGCTCGGATCCCCTCCTCAGCAAATCCCGCAGCGTGTAGCGGCTCACGACACCAGTTCTGTGTTGGTTAATCAATCTTCTTTGGCTTCCTGCGTAGTGTTCTTGTTTGGCAACACCTCTTTTAATTTGCAGTTCTCGCAGTTCACACTTGTAAGGCCTGGTGTAATTCTTCCCGTAACTTCCATGAGATTATATATCGCCGGAATGTTGTTATTGTGTTGAAATACAACATGCCTACTACCATATTAACATTTTAAGTCAAAACTGTGACACACTCTTACTTCTCAGTTTCCCCTCGTACATTTTTTGGTTTTTGTTTGGTTCAAACCTACTTTTTGTTTATCACTGAATCTGTTAAGTTTAAAAGCTGCTATTTTGACCTGTGTTGTTTGTGAGATTGTCCATGATTTACATCCTTATATCGGCACAGAAATGCCTACAATATTGGGGGAGACATGAGCTCAGCAAACAATGATCGTTAACTCACTCTGCGGGGATCAACATGGCCGAATGGATCAGAGCTCTCGCTCTTACACTTCCGGTGGGCTGATGCGGAGGTACCGGGTTCAACCCCTACACCGGTCAGTTTAAATAAAATGTTGACTTTTCGTCCTTAACTTGGGGACATAAATTACAAATCGGAGTGGGGACGCCTGATGGCGAGGGGCACTGGTAATAGGGAAAGCTAATAAACACACACACACACACACACACACACACACACACACACATCACCCAAATGCAGTAGAAGTAGTAACATGTGCATGGACAACACTTGAGTTCAAAGCCAGCGAAAGCAAAAATCTGTGCAATGCACTAGAGGTAGTAGCGCGCGTATGACTATGCTTGAGTTACACGCCAGCTTACGCATTAAAGAAACAACAACAACTAATTCTGTATCTGTCAACTCATCATACATTGATTTGTTACCCCGTTACTATTTATCAGTGCTAATTAATACTCTACAACTTATTAACCTCCCTAACTGAAACATAAAATCATTTGCGTTATTTTCCTTAAACATGAAAAATTATCAGCAACTCGGAGCACAAACACAGATCTGATCTAAGACTACGCTGATCGTGTGAGGTCTTGAGCCACTCGGAGCACAAACACAGATCTGATCTAAGACTACGCTGATAGTGTGAGGTCTTGAGCCACTCGGAGCACAAACACAGATCTGATCTAAGACTACGCTGATCGTGTGAGGTCTTGAGCCACTCGGAGCACAAACACAGATCTGATCTAAGACTACGCTGATCGTGTGAGGTCTTGAGCAACTCGGAGCACAAACACAGATCTGATCTAAGACTACGCTGATCGTGTGAGGTCGTGAACCGTGACCACCCACGCTTGTCGGTATGACACTTGGTGGTGATGATTATTCAACCTCTGGGCGTTGGGTTGGAGTATTTTTTTTTCTCCAAAGTTGCATATCCCTTGCAGGACGTTGCAGTCAATACCAGCATTTTCAGCTGCTGTTGATGTACTTTATAGGCAAATTTTACATTCAGTAGTTTGCCATTGCTTTCTGAACGACCGGCTCCCATACCAACACGTTGACAATTAAATACGCACAATCCGAAGAGAAACGATACCCGACCACGCTTAACCCCAGCCAGTCAGAACTGCCGCGTTGGATCACGAACTGGTTACAATCTAATAAGGACTCTGCACAGGCGTGAAGGAACTTCACACTTAGGATTTGTAGAGGGATGAGTGGTCTCGGGATATGGTGTTCGCCTCGACTGCTGGAGGTCCCAGGTTCAAGCCCCAGCGAGGGCCGGGTTTCACTTGAACTTCTAGTAACAAAATGTCCCCTGGTCTCTGGGTAGTGAGATCGGACGCCCGTGTGTATTGTTGCGCACGTAAAAAATGCCTTGGCAGTTGGAAATCGAAAAAGAGTAGGCTAACGGCGCTGCCCGGGAAAAATTTCGAATTAAAAATCTACCCAAAGTATTTCAGGATCCTCGCTGGTGCTACGGAGTTCGTGCATTGAGCTGAAATTATCCGGACTCAGGCTTGAGTTAGGAGTGGAACGGAGCAATTATGGGTTATACCCGTGTGGCGTGACGTTGATCCGTCGACTAAACTAAACTGATCTTACGGTTGGTTTCTCTGAGCTTGGAGGGGAGTCTCCATGGCGAAGTAGTTATGTCGTCTGCCTCGCGCTCCGAAGGTTGTGGGTTCGATTCCTGACTACATAATTCGGTTCACTAGTGCAGTTTTCTCGGAACTCCTGGAGGTCGTCGCTGGAGCTACGGGGTTCGCGCTTTGTGTGACGCTTTCGGTAGACCTCCCTGCGGAAAGAGACTGAGCCATATTGGATAAAACTCGGTGCAGTGAAGTGCCTGGGGATGGGCAGGAGAGGGTTCTGCCAACATTTCACGTGGAGATGGTATTTCGGCACCGAGGCAAGGGGAAAGCCTCTACACAAATCTTTCTGCAATAGTCTGAAGCCCCTTTCCGGGCTCAAATGATCTGAATGCCTATTAATCAGACTTAAGAGTTATTTTCCCCTCCCACCTCCTTCCCACCACACCTTGTTCTTGTTCTTCTTGTTCTTGTTCTTGTTCTCGTTCTTCTTCTTTTCTTCGCTTGAAATATCTTGTCTATATCCGCAATGGTGTGTCTTGTATAAACTTCACTGTCTTTTTTGTTTTAGTTTGGTTCCAAATTGCTGTCATAGCTGGAAGTAATGCTAAGGGTGGGCTCTCTAGCTTGACCAAATACCCACAAGGCATGTGATTTTATCGCCGTTGACGGCAAAAGTCTCATTCCTGGCTTTCAGGTTTAAACTAATAAGACAACCGGTGACAACGAGTCTCTGGTGCCGTAAAACCAGACTTCTCTAGAAAGGTACATTCATAAGTATTTAAACTTGAGTAACACCAGTCCACCCCAGCGGCATTTTAAAACCACAAAACCCACTTCTGCCACATGGTCTATACAAGGAATAGGAGAAAGGGGAAAGCAGATAGATGCATGCTTTGCTTGGCCCCGTGGCATAACTGGCACAAGAACATAGACCTGGTTGTCTAGGATTCCGGTGATGATGTGAGATGAAAAACCATGACGCCCACCGTTTATCAGCTTGGCACATGACCAAAATGACCTTATATTAAACAATATTTATTTCTTGTTGTCCTGGTTATGCCCCCCCCCCCCCCTTTCCCCAAAAAATTATAAATATTATAACAATTAACCTGAAACTTACACGATATGAACATTCTAAAGAAGAGAATAATTCTGCGATAGATGTGGGAAATCCTTCGCATCCGTTAATAGCAAACAACAACAACAACAACAACAACAACAACAATAGATTTTTTGTGCGGCGAAGTAAGGGTGTGAATAACTGACGTTATATTCTAAAGATCCAGTAATCAATATACAGGTTTGTGTTTACACACACGTAGCTACACACTCCGGGATAAAAGTACATATGCACATGCGCGTGCTGACACACCACTGAGATATCCCAGTGCATTAAGTGCGTGTAAGTCTTGTCTAATAAAAAATAGCACAAGCAGCTATGCTTAATATATCATTAAGGCAAACTGCAGATAATGCGTTAGGCTCCTGTTTGGGGAGATCGAATGGTACACACGAGGGGTGATGCTGTTATTGCTATGGTAGAGTGAGTTACACTTGGGTTCTCGTCGTTTGGAACAATGCCACATGGAGAGTGATATGCGTTGTGTAATCAGCAGATACCGTTTTGTTCTTTTCATGGAATAACTCGTTCCTGATGTCTGCAAGTGCTGGACACTTAAACAGGTGATTTTCAATAGTTTATAACAAAGCATGTATTCAAAGCATGTGTGCAAAAGCGGACAACCTAGCATGCATTTCCTCGCGGTAATTTAAACGGTATACCGCGGTAATATTAACTGATTAGTGCCGAAGGATAATATATCACCACACACCATTTAGACAGAAGAACGATATATCGCCATACTAGGGTTGTGTTGTTTGTTTTGTTTCGTGGCATCTTCCTCAATGTCAATGCCCAGTGAATGAAAATGTACATTATAATACTTGTTCATTTGAATGTGTACGATGTTTGGTCCAAATCTACTTTTTGTTTGGCGCTGAATCAGTTAAGTTTACTATCGTGTCTTTTTGTTTACACTACAACAGTTTAACTACAATTCAAACCACATGGGACCCAAGAAATAGTTCTTCTTATCCGGAATTCCTCTTATAAGAGTTCAAACAGATAGTGATGCATTTACAGCGTACAATACACTATTGTTCTTCACAACATAAATTCACCACGCCCGAGATCGCCTTAAGCGGTTTGCACTTATTCGGATCGTAACTGCTTCATCATATCTTAACCAATGTACATTTTCGTGAGTTAAATACCACGCTTATTGTTGTGTAAACAAAAAGACATGACAGTCATTGTACATTTTCTTTAGCAATCACTTTAAATTATGTGGAAGCTACGACCAGGTGATATTATAGGAGAATGACGAAAACATCGTGGTCGGATAGAAAGTGTGTGGCACGAAAAGTAACTCAAATAATGTCACTTTAAAAGTACAAAATTGAAAAATACAAAGTATAGGCCAGCTTTACAAAATTAAAAAAGCAACACAGAGGACGTTGCGGTGACAAGCTTTTATCAGCAAACACGACACCAACACAGCAGCATACAGGCAATGAAAATGACACTACAGTGACTACATTAAGGCGTACTAAACAGAATGAAATAACACTGTGGCACTAAACTCGGAGGCGTCAAATGTGAAACAGGGTGAATTATAACAGAAGTCTGGTTCTACGAGGTGCAGTGAAATATGCCATGCTGTAAACTGTCCAGTTTATTGTTTTGTTCTTAATTATACACATTTTCTCAGTGGGAAAATGTTTGGCACTCTTCCAACAGACGGGTCTAAATAGTTCTGCAGTGAATAATTTTATATAACTAACACTAACCCTAACCCTAAACCCTAACTTATTCACTGCAGAACTATTTAGACCCGTCTGTCGGAAGAGTGCCAAATGTTTTATACAGCAGACAGCCAGAGGATTCGCAGTAATACGGTGGGCGGTAAAGGTCTAGTGAACACCACTAGAAAGTGAGTAGTGAGGGGAGAGGAGTGGTCAACGAGGAGACTGAGCAAGGCGGAGCGAGGCAAGAGTATTATAAATAATATGAAGATTTTATGATAGCCAGAATATGACTCTCTGAGAAGTATCATTTTGTCTAGCATTTCGCAGACACATTTTTGCGGGTTTTCCTTCATAGCTTTTGGTTGTCCAGCCTACCTACAAGGCAACAGTTGGTTGTGTCTATAGTTACACGGTCCCTATCCCTTGACCTAATAGTAATAGACATGGAAATGAACGAACGAACTTTATTTTCAAAGGATGACAAATTGGGCAGGCTTACATTCTGTCTTACATTCTTTCTGCCCTCCCAATCACTGTATTGAGTCCTTTGTAAGGTATGTACACCGTGCCTGTGTTTAGTATGTTTCTTCTTTTCGCAGGAGCTAAATATACCTTATTGTTTGCAATTCAATCACTGATCTTTCGTACATCAATTATCTATTGTGCATGTTACATTCACATAGGGGGAAATAACCCAACCAGCAGCCATCCCTCCTATCAGCATAGCTCGTGGGGTCAATGGGGCACGCATTCCTCTCTGTCACTACAACGTGGTAACAAGAAGAACGGACATAAATATACTTTAAAAAAACGCTGGCTTGTTTGGTCACATTAAGTAAACAAACTGTTGCTGGCGTTCCCAGAAAATCATGTCCTTTTTGGCAGGCTGGTAAGCGGTGCATGCGAGCGAACGAGAACGCACACAACATGATGCTACTGATTGGACAATTTTCTTCCCCAGCCAGTCAGCTAGTGTTATTTTTATGCGCACTTGAAAATGAAGACACGAATTTGATCGAAACGTATTTTGTCCATCTACATTTTCATATGCCACAAGACAAATGTTCAAATTCAAACTGCAGTGGAAATTATAGACACACCAGTTTAAAAATAATGTTGTGTTATTTCACGGTATCTAAATGGACTAAAGTTTGCCCTATATATAAATAAAGAACTAGGATTTTGGTGGCCACCTCGCTTAACAACAAATAATCCTGGCCCATTTTATGAGGTTTGGTGGTCCCCTGAAATCTTTTACTTGATCTTTACCATCGTCTAGTCATCTAGTGTTTTGTTGGAAAACCAATGAGCAAGTCCCACAAGAGGCAACTGAGAACCGTAAACTGATTAGAGAAATTAGACGTAGACAGTTAAAGTTTTCGGGACACATTATAAGAAGAAATAAATTAGAGAACTCACAAGATTGAGGGGAAAAGAACAAGGGGAAGGCAGAGAAGTAAATATCTGGACGGCTTGCCCACATGGCATGGTCGAGACAGGAACAGAGAGCTGGTGCAAGATGGCGAAACATAACCGCCCACGCTTATCGGCACGGCACATGATGACGATGTCCACTAAAACCTTTATAAATGTTTTGCGTATCCTTTTACAGGACTTAGCTGTCAACAGCAGCATCTTTCAGCTGTCTGTTGATCTCTTGGCAAGATTACGCTCAGTAGTTTGCCATTGCTTTCTGAGCGGCCGGCTCAGTATCCGCAAGTCACGAGCGGGGGTCGAACCACCTCAGTTCTCGCTCCGCTGCGAGACTCTGCGTGATAAACGGGATTACAGAGAGAAAGTGTTGTAACCCCACAGCCAGAGAGACCGGCCTAAAACCTTTACTAGTTCAATATCATCGTCTAGCGCAGTGGTTCTCAACCAGTGGGGAACTCCCCCCCCCCCCCCCCACAGGGGGGAATTTTAGGGTTTCCGGGGGGGGGGGGGGTTAAGATGATTTCAAGATCGTGTTAATACAAGAACCAATTACTTGATATTGTTTTTCCATCCATACTTTACGGTTCTGTACTTCTCTCCCTTATGAAATCTTAGCCATAATGAACAAGACGCATAAAAACATATCTCTATCTATGGAACACGAACACAATGAAGCGTTTCTAGATATTCTAATAAGACGCTGGGCAGACGGCACAATTCAAAGATTGGTGTATCGCAAAGAAACATGGACTGGCCAATACTTAAATTTTCAGAGCTTCACACATGTCCAGTACAAACGGGGCTTAGTACGGACCCTGTTTGACCGTACTATGAAGATATGCGCCCAGGACACACTGTCAGATTCTCACCCAGAGGTGCAACGCGTTATCGGTACCAACGCCTGAAGATGCAACTGGGCGCAGCTCTGAGCGAGGTTAAAACTCGCCTGGTACAACGCGGCGTGTTCGCCGACGCCAGAGAAGTCCAGCCAGCCTCAAGTATGAGCAACGCTAAGCTCGGCGTGAAAGTTGTGGGTCACGCAAGGGGACTTTACCCCAACTGAGGAGAATGCTGAGCGACTCCTTAGACTGGCTTGGGACGTCGTATCGGACAGACGTGTGAATGGTTGAGCGTGGATTGAGAGCTAGCTGGTACGAGTGTTAGAGACCGACTGCCTGTGTTATTAACTTGTAAGTCTATTGCATTGATGTATTGATGGCTTGTATATATTACTTGTATAATGAATTGCGATTCTGTGAAACATGCATTGAGTGTGAAGTGCGTGTAGCGAGAATAAAGTGTTTGCATTGTTGGTATCGTGTGTCACATTGAGTTATTTAGTGACAGTAGTTTGTATCCCACTTGTCAGCCAACGAGCCAGAATCCTTGCTGCTGCAAGATCCTGACACACACTGACAGAGGAATTTGAAACTCTGAAGAATGTCTTAAACCTGAATGGGTACTCCGCAGGATTTATAAAGCGCCACTGCCAACATCCTGCTATAATGCCTGTATCTTCCATTACTGTTATCATTACGCTCGTTGTCCTCACACAAACACTGTAACAGATCAATGGGAACCAGAATTCCAACTGAACTTAAATGATCTCAGTAACGATAATGTTCCACGTCAATAAATCTTTATTGCAGGCGATCATTCGACCAGACTAATACAGGACCGATCCCATGTTAATGGGAGGGGCTGTCCAAAATATAATACATAATAATTACTAAATATTTTAACTTAGCTGTCGAACTTGATCCCATGTGACTATTGAAATAAATGACGAATGCAACTCATATTCTTTATCGTTCCGTGACTATTTGACGTTTCTGGTTGCTAAACAATAATTGACAGAATTCTGTGTGCAGCTGATTCTATGACTTGGAGCTGACATTGAACCGGCATATCATGACGCCATAAACTTTATTATTTCCTCGGCTCTACGCGTCCTTTTTCCAAGCATCCTTCTTCCTGCAGATTGTGCCGTTCTTTCCTCTTCTTGTTGTAATATCAAATGTTATATCTATAAGGTTCTTCAGTTGGCTATTAATGTAAATGTACAGGTGTTGTCATTTTGTGCGCCCTTCATCCAAGATGTTTCCAAACTTCTCTCTGTGGTAACGTAGTCCCCTGTGACGTCAAATAGCAACATTTGTATTCACGCGCCTCTCGGTTTAACTCTCCCTGCTCTGTCTGCCACAATTTTCATGTCTACGTCTAAATAATTGATTCTTGCCTCCGACGCTACATGGCACAGCCCAAAAACCAAAACCAGACGAAACTACAGTCCCTAAACTCGAGGTATTCATCCAGCTAACCTTTTGAGGGGATGACGTAAAGCAACATCCACAAGACCGGCTCATTACAGCAGTAGGCCGAACATTCTGTGCTGCAACTCCAGTCATTATGTACAGAACCACACCGATTCCTGTCCCAGCAGTAAAAGAGCCTGTTCCTCTGTACGCCCAAAAAAAAAAAATTGTATTTACCAATTCACATGTAGGTGTCGGTCTACCTACATCGGCAGAATAGAGCGGCAGTTGAACAAAAGAGTGTCTGAACACATACCTCAATGGATCGACAAGATACTACACACAGGCGATGGGAGCCTAGTGGGGCCGACACACCGGAAGCTTTCCGCTTCATCAATTGCTAGGCATATGCTGGAAAGCGGCCATGTGATCTATAGAGACAGGGCCTTTCGCGTGTTGTTTAGTTTAGTTTATGTTTATGTTTAGTCGATGGATCAACATCACGGCACACGGGTGCAACCCATAAGTGCTCCGTTCTCCTCCTAACTCAAACCTGAGTCTGGAGAAACTCAGCTCAGTGCACGAACTCCGAAGCACCGCCGAGGATCCTGAAAATACTTTGGGTAGATTTTTAACTCGAAATTTTGCCCGGGCAGCGCCGTTAGGCTACTCTTTTTCGATTTCCAACTGCCAAGGGATTTTTTACGTGCGCAACAATACACACGGGCGTCCGATCTCACTACCCAGAGACCAGGGGAATGCTCGCTTGTTAAAGTTTGCAGAAGCAATAATGATTAGTCATCTTATAATGTAAGTAGACCCACAAATCACATTTTATGTAGACGTCTAGACTTTTTCTAGTATGTGTTATTAAGTTTAGCTTCCATTTTTATGAATACTGTGTAGGGGCGGGGGAATTTATAGGGAGGAAATACAAAGAGGGGGGGGGGGGGTTGCGGCGTTCTAAACATAAGATGAAGGGGTGCATGGGCCTAAAAAGGTTGAGAACCACTGGTCTAGCGGTTTGTTCTAAGCAGAGATTTAATCAGTCTTTCGAAATTTATCTCTAACATAAGCTGGTTCGGAGAATATTCAAATGTGTATACCAGAACCATAAAAAAAAAACTGAACGCCTTAAGGCGTATTGGGTATATGGTGCTAGCCCATATAGACCAACTGGCACTCAATAACTTCTAGGCCTTCTGGCTAAGATCAAAGTGTAGTATCTGCCCTTGATCTTGCCAGGGCCACCAGCAGACGCGGTCATCCCAATGACAGACAGGGACTTGGGGACCTAATGGGGCGGCTCTGGTTCCTGGGAGAACCATGAGCTCTTATTAAAAAAAAAAAATAAAAAACATTGACACTCAATAAATGATATAGTCAATGTAAAACTGGTCCTATTTACAATCCTGAACATTTCCTGGCTTCTGATTCTAATTTTTTTTTTTTTTTTACTGACCCCCCCCCCCCCCCCCCCCCCCCCCCCCCCCAAAAAAAAAAAGAAAGTTTGTACCAAACGTGGTACACAATAAAATGAACAAGTATTATACTGTATTTTCCGCTTACTGAGCATTGAAATTGCGAAAGACACACGAAACAAAACAAATAACACGATGACAATAGTTTGGCAATATATCGCCCTTATGTAAAAACAGGGGGTAACAGTTGGCGATATATTATTCTTTGACATTGAATCAGTTAAAATTTAAAAAAAAAGACTGCCCAGAAACAAAACACTTATAACATGCCTGATTCTGGTATGTCAACCGCCGTGGCGCAGTGGCTAGCACCTTAGGCTCCCGGCCTGGTGACCATGTGTTCGAATCTACACCAGGGCTGATCTTTTACACTGACCCGAGTTCTCAGGTCGAGCTAGCCTACCAGAAAATGTTCTGGAGTGTAGAGACAGCAGGTAGACAGCGATACAACTGGGAAGATAACATCAAGAGATGGACTGACATCAGTCTGACAGGATGTACAGTCAAGGCGGGGGACAGACAGTGTTGGAGATCCATTGCAGCCAACCTTCATTGTGGAGACGGCACCTGATTGATTGATTGATTGATTGATTGATTGCAAAGGCAGCCGGCGTGATCCTGATCACATCAATAACCGAATATCGATTAGTCTATTAACATATGGGGCTAATAATACAACAAATAGTCCTTCAATAACCGAATATCGATTAGTCTATTAACATATGGGGCTAATAATACAACAAATAGTCCTTACTGTTGGTTGTCCATCCCTCCATCATGTGCTATACCGATAAGCGTGGGCGGTAATGTTTTGCCATCTCACTCGATCACCAGAGTCGTGGATCAGCTCCGTATTTCCATCTCGACCATGCCACGTTGCCAAGCCATCCAGGTATTTACTTCTCGGTCTTCCCCCTGGTCTCTTCACTTCGATCTTGCCAGTTGTCACCAAGTTCTCCAATTCATTTCTTCTCATAACATGCCCAAAAAATTTTGACTGCCTACGTCTAATGTCTCTAATCAGTTTACGATCTTTATTTGTTTGTTGAAGGACTTGTTCACTGTTTTTCTGTTTGTCCATGGTATTCTTTGCATTTTCCTCAGAAACCACATTTCCACAGCCATCAGATGTTTTTCAGCTTGGCTGCTCATTGTCCACGCTTCACATCCATACAAAAGTACAGGTTCTATGTAGCCCTTCAACACTATTTTTCTCGTTTCAATTGATATCTTTTTATTGGTCAGTATGTTTTTCATCTTGCAAAAGGCTACCTTAGCAATGGCAATTTTTGTTCTAATTTCTTCAAGGCATCTCCCATCACAAACTACTGAGCGTAATCTTGGCAAGAAATTAACAGACAGCTGAAAGATGCTGCTGTTGATAGCGATGTCCTGTAAAGGATATACAAAACAAAAACAAAAAATCTCCCATCAGATGTTATGACTATTCCGAGATAATTGTGCCGATTCACTTGTTTAAGAATATGCTCATTTACTTGTATATTACATTGTGGTGTTTCCTTATTGTTGGTTGTACCCAAGATTATATTTGACTGAAGACAGCGATAAAACATTCTGGACAATCTTGTGTCGTGACACGGAAGGGAGTCAGCACATGTCGTTGGGGATCGCAAGATGTGGAGGCGCGTGATCGCCTACGCCAGTGGTTAAGGCTCTTGATGAAGATGATATCCGGCTACAGTGTTGCCGAGCACGAGTCTCTTAAATAAACAGTTCTCTTTAATAAACAGGATGAGGATTTTATGAAGATAACACACCGTATGCAACATTTTTTTAAAAGTTAGTTGCATATCCTTTACAGGGCGTAGCAGTTAACTCCAGGTCAAACAATTAATAATAACCAGGAAGAAATGCAACATATTTTAAGTGGTTTTATTTGGAAGTAGGAAATCAGGTAGGATAAACAAGTAACTTTCACATGCGTTTTTTTTTTAAAATATAGAGATTTCAAGCTAATTTTAACAGGATACAAGTTAACAATCTATACTATAGCATTTCAATAAGGCGTGTAATTTTACTTTTATATACAAGGAAACGGAGGTTGGCATAGCCGAATTTATCAAAGCGCTCGTTCTTAAACATCCGGTGTGCTGATGCCGAGGTAGCGGATTCAATCCCTACACCGGATATTTGGACTAAAATGTTGACTTCTCGTCTTTCACTTGGGGACGTAAATTACAAGTAACTCAGAAGTCGGAGTTGGTTCGCAAGAGGGCAATGGGCACTTGTAACAGGGGAAGCAAAAATCTGTCCAGTGCACTAGAAGTAGTAGCACGCGTATAGATTACGCTTGAGTTCAAAGCTAGCGAACGTATTTACCAAGTTTGTAAAATTTCACTACACTTTGTATGTAGAACAAATCTGGAAAATAAAGTACATGACGTCATCAAAAAATGTGCTAACAATTCATTAAATTAGTTACAATAGTTACTGCTATGGTCTAACGCTATTTTGGGGAAGCTGGAAAGTACCAATGAAGTATTCATTATAACAGGTGTTAGAAATGTCCACCACGGGCTTCAATACATGACTGTACACGTCTCTTCATTTTGACAAATACCTTCTGCAATGAGTCTATTGTTATTTCTTGAATGGTAATTCTGATTTTTTCTTTCAGGTCCTCATTTGTGTATACATTATTTTTGTAAACATTTCCTTTCAAGAAACCCTACAGATAATAATCTAGTGGTGTTAGATCTGGAGAACGAGCAGGCCAAATTCCACATGCTATTGTGCGATTTACGAAAATTTCATTTAAAAAAAACAAAACAAAAAAAAACGCAGTGATTCTTTAGCTATGTGTGCAGTTGCACCATCTTGCTTGAATCACGTTTCTTCAATTTCACGTTCATTCAGCTGTTTTAAAAGTGGTTCAAGAATGCCAGTATGGTACCGATCGGCATTTATATTGTTTTTGAAGAAAATTGGTCTAATAAAAGTGTTCTATTGACGGTACACAATACCCCAAATTGTCTCATCGTGTAGAGGCGCTTCACGAAATGCATTGAGATTAAAAGTGGTCCAAATACGATTATTTTGGCTATTAGCGTATCAAGATAAATGAAACCATGCCGTATTAGAGAATAATGTTACATTGAGAATTGGCTCGTCTTCTTTAGCTAAAGATGCTTGAAACTACGTGGGGTAGTTGACTCTTGATTTATTATCATACTCTTTTAGTTCAGACACAACAAAAATCCTGTATGAATGACAATTTAATCGTTGTTTAAGAATTGTATGCACTGTGCTCATTGATACGATCATTTGTTACGACATGTTACGACTTGCTTGAACTTTTCAGAATTCTGCCTTGGATATCTAGACACAGCAGGCCTACCAGATCGCGGAGCATCATGCACATTTTCCCTGGAAGAAACTTATTCAACGATTTCTAACCGTAATTTGATGAGAAGGTTGTTTATGAGGAAATCCTGCGATAAATATTTGAACAACCATCCGTGTGTATAGACTGCCAATTCGAAACACTTGTTCAACCCAAAAAACAATACTTTCTTCGTTTGACAACACCATTCTGTTATATATATATATATATATATATATATATATATATATATATATATATATATATATATATATATATATATATATATATATATATATACAAGGAAACAATATCGGATTGAAAAAGTGGGGTTCCATTTGCTTACTTCCCTTATCCGTATGGCCGCGGCATTTATTCTAGGATGTTGGTTAATAAAATATGGAGTTCAGGAAAGCCACTAGCGAGATAGCCTTCCTGCATGTGACAGTTTTAACAAGCTGCACGGCATTTGCAGAACGTTGGCGTCAATCCCGAGTTGATTTTCTAGACAGTTGTATCCTCATTTTCATTAGCTTGTCATTAGAGATCAACATGGCCTGTAGGATGAGACCTCTCGCTCATACACTTCCGGTGCTGACGGCGGGGTAGTGAGATAGTTTCCTACACCGGTCAACTGGAATTAAAAGTTGACTTCTCGTTCAGAAAGCAATGATAAAATTACCCTAGTAGGTCAACCTGGTGTTGGGGTTGATCTCAAAGTCCTGCGAAGGTCATGTAACGTTTACATATTAAATTTCCCATTGCTGTCCGATCAAGAAATCAACGTTCAAGTCCAGCTGACCGGTGTAGGGAATGATCCTAGTACTCCACCATCAACGAACAGGACTTTTCAGAGAGAAAGCTTTTATCCTTTCGGCAGCACAGACATGTGACAGCATTGTAGATTAAAATGTAGTTTGATGTCAATGAAGATAGAAGTTGGAAAGTGAAATCTCAGTATGAATTATTTCTAGACATTGTCATAAAATTCCTCTAATTTATCAAACAGCGAACGGAAGTTTAAGCGACAACGCTTGCAGGGTCGTGCCATGCTATGAAATAGAGAGGCGGTCGCATCAGGTGGCACTGTTAGGGGGCTTCTTAAGGGGGCGGCATTTTTAAAGAAAAACAAACATGTAAGGGGCGGCATTTTGAAGACTTGCATCATACTGAGAAAATCTACCGCACGGTCCTGAACGCTCGCATAGACATGTGGCAGTATTATAGACTAAAATATAGTTTCATGTCAGATATTGTCGGCAAAAGTCAGAAACTGAAGTCTCAGTCTTTGGAACAGTGAGTAGAGAAAGAGATACTTTGAGATGGCTGCTGAATTGGAAGACTGGGTACGCATGAGAATACCCAATGTGCGGGGATGCCCATCGTGATAACTTAACACGACATCGGCATGAAGATATCGTGTAGGTTGTAGTATAGGGTGTATTTTTAATGACTCTGCAGTGTTTGAAAATATTCCCGGTCCAGGTTTTGTATTTACCCTCTATAAAGTTCATGCAACATAATAGGTAAATATTGCTTTCAGTCTGCATCCAACTAGACAGAAAATGCAGACAAGAAAATCAAGCTGCTGTGGAGGCGGAAGTACAAGCTTTGATTTTCGAGAATTCGTTAGACGGTGATGCTGTCATATACACAGATGGGTCGGTCGTCCGACATGTGAGAAGCTCATGGGCTTTTACGGCGCAGACCGGAGGAAGAATTGTGAAGGAGGACTCTGGTGCTTTTGCTGAGACCACAAGTAGCCTGACTATGGAAGTCATGGCAGTAAGTAAAGCAATAACATGGCTCGAGACACAGACATTCACTAGGGCATGTTTCCTTAGCGATTCAATGAGTATGCTCAAGAGGATAGAGATAGGGTGGATCCGAAGAGAGTGGTTGCTGTCTCTGGAGCGGTCTCGGCTGGCAAAGATTAGTTTCATCTTCGTGCCAGGGCATACGGGAGTACAAGGAAATGAGCGGGCTGACGAGCTCGCAGGTAAGGCTACTGTGGAGGGCGGACGCGCTATGGACCAGGCTAACATTCTGAATGCTCTACGAGAAGTAAGACTGTTGCGAGAACCAAGCGATGACTGTGAATCTACATCCATGGTCAGACTGCGAGAACTGCAAATTAAAAGATGTGTTGCCAAACATGAACACTACGCAGGAAGCCAAAGAAGATTGATTAACCAACACAGAACTGGTGTTGAACCGCGAACCGCTACACACTGCGGGAATTGCTGAAGAGGGGATCCGAGCACTTATGGACTGAATGGTTTGATGTGCAATGAGGATGATCTGTCGACTAATTAACTAACTAATAGGTAAATATAAAACTTGGACCGGCAATATTTTCAAACACTGCACAGTCATAAAAAATGCACCCTTTTATAGATACTAGTGACTTTAGCCGCAGCCTCCATGTTATCACTTGTGATTGTGTTCTTGCCATGTTGACCAATTCCTCTTCTCGTGTTTCGTTGACTCTGGGGCGAAAAGTTATGAATGCAACTCGCAATCTCACATACCGCGTTCGAAACACAACTGCGGGCGATAAGGAAGCAGACCGCCTTACGTTGGTTTCCATACATATGAGTATCCTGCCGTTCAGAAAGCAATGGCAAACCACTGAACGTAAGTATGCCAAGAAATCATAAGCAGCCAAAACATTCTGGAGTTGACCCCGACGTCCTATAAAGGATATGCAGCTAATTCGTTCACTAGTAATATTATAGCATAACATACTATAACTAATAAAGTGATGTTGAAATTGACAGTTCGTTTTTAAATCAGTAATTAACTGATTCAGTGACAAACAAAAAGTACGTTTTGACCAAACATGACACACAATCAATTGAACAAGTATTATAATGTAAATTTTCGATCACTGAGCATCAAAATTGCTGATAATATACGAAACAAAACAAATAACACTATCGCCCTAGTAAGGCGATATATCGTCATACTGTCCAAATAGGGGATCACATTTGGAGATATTATCCTTTGGCACTGAATGATTTAATGAAGTAAATGCTATTTTCATACTCCTTGAAGCTCACCCTGCATGCGGTTCTAGGCCCATATTTGTCAATACCACTCAGCACTCGGTGGGTGTTATGGTCAGTATCATACTGGCCTTTACTTGCCAAGACATTTCTTGATACCCGTTTTAGGTCAGGCTGTAAAAATCCGGATCCCAGCCGAAGCGGATGGAAACTATAACCACCGGGTCGGTTGGTCAATGCCTAACCACTCCCGTTTTTAAATAAGCATTAGGATAAATAGACCTGGCTTCGCTTCACTCTTGACAAGATCGAATATAATACTTTTAAAAAAATCTAGTAAGTGAAATAAAGACAAAGTATCCCTAAAAGAACCTCTCGTTTCCGAGAACAACTGATAACTGTTGATGTGAGCTTGCATACAAATTCCTAAAATCTTCGGGGCATGTCAAAAAAACAGGTGGGGTAGAGAAATCATGTGTAATAAGGTATGGGAGTCGGCGGTTCATAAAGCAAATGAAAACTAACAGTTAGTTGTTGCACATTCTTTACTGGATGGTGCAATCAATTTACTTGACAGTTTTACATTAGGTAGTTTGCCATTGCATTCTGAACGGCCGATGCTCATATTGATTTAAACTTTCTGTTCGGAACTTTCTTATTGAAACTTTCGGTAAAAGCCGTGCAACTAACTTTTAATGCTATGTAAGGCAGACAAAAGACGACAAACAATCAGATTATTGACAGCTTAAACAGCTATGCACGCGAAGAAGAGGCAGAAGGCGGTAGTTTCAAGCAGCTAGTAATATAGGTAGGGTGTATTTTTAATGACTGTGCAGTGTTTGAAAATATTGCCTGTCCAAGTTTTGTATTTACTTATTGTGTTGCATGAACTTTACAGACGGTGAATGCAAAGCTTGGACCGGCAAACTTTTCGAACACTACACAACCATTAAAAATACACCTTATATAATTGCCGACGTCGTGGCGAAATGGTTACGAACGAAATTCACAATCCCGCATTCCGCTTTCAAAACACAGCTGCGGGAAAACTGGAAGTAACCGCCTTGCGCTGGTTTTTATACAATGGCTATTATGCCCGTCTTTCAGAAATCAATGGCAAATTACTGAACGCAAA
Organism: Cepaea hortensis; assembly: GCA_963921405.1. NCBI lineage: Eukaryota > Metazoa > Mollusca > Gastropoda > Stylommatophora > Helicidae > Cepaea > Cepaea hortensis. The sequence goes on from OY992876.1 coordinate 159,903,500, forward strand.
CGTGCCTGACGAGGTGCAGTGAAATATGACAGGAAAGAAATCGTGCAATAATTTATTTATAGTGTGTGTGTGTGTGTGTGTGTGTGTGTGTGTGTGTGTGTGTGTGTGTGTGTGTGTGTTTAAAATCGCAAACAGCGAAAACTGCATGGTTTGTCTGCGATGTCCTGTAAATGATATGCAGCTAACTTTATTAAAATAATAATAATTATTATTTCTGACAGCAAATATATCCCCCGTGAGTTAACCCGTTTGTTCTCCATTCACTTTATTTATAACACTGAGACAGAAACATTCATCTCGGCTTAGAACTAACTTCAGTCTTTAATGGGGTTCGTTGGACTAAGTTTTTCAATGACTATACAGCTGTAGAAAGGATTCTCCTTGAATATCAAGAAAACGGTAACGATGGTGATATCAAAGAAAAAGGTTACACCATAATGTGAAATGGAAAAAGAAGGGACAATTCTTAAAACCAAGTGGATAATTTTAAATACCAACGGGCAATTATAACATCAGATGAACGATGCACAGCAAAGACTAAGAACATAATAGGACAAGCAAAAGCTGCATTTTAGAACATGAAAAGTATTTTATGCAACAAATCACTATAATTGAATGTAATAAAGAGAGTGCTAAAATGCTATATAGAACCTGTTTTGCTGTATGGCAGTGAATCTTGGAATGTAAATGAGAAAATTAGGAAGGACTTGGAAGCAACAGAGATGTGGTTCCTCAGACGAATATTGCGAATTCCTTGGACTGCCAGAGTAACTAACAACGGATTGTAAACAATTATATATATATTTAGCTCCCACGTAAAGATCTTTTCGCGGGAGCTAAATATACATAATTGTTTCCAGTCCATATTGCTATATCCTGCTGCAGCCGCTGCTTCTTGTGTTCAATAACTAACAACGGAAGACTGAGAGAGGCTAGTGACATTAGAACATTATATACAACAACTAGCTGGCCCGGCCCGGCTTCGCCCAGTCCCTGGCGGGGATCTATCTATCTATCTATCTATCTATCTATCTATCTATCTATCTATCTATCTATCTATCTATCTATCTATCTATCTATCTATCTATCTATCTATCTATCTATCTATCTATCTATCTATCTATCTATCTATCTAATCTATCTATCTAATCTATCTATCTATCTAATCTATCTATCTAATCTATCTATCTAATCTATCTATCTATCTATCTATCTATCTATCTATCTATCTATCTATCTATCTATCTATCTATCTATCTATCTATCTATCTATCTATCTATCTATCTATCTATCTATCTATCTATCTAATCTATCTATCTATCTGTCTGCCTGCCTGCCTGCCTGTCTGTCTGTCTCTCGCCCAGTCCCTGGCGGGGAGTATCTCAATAACTAACAACGGAAGACTGAGAGAGGCTAGTGACATTAGAACATTATATACAACAACTAGCTGGCCCGACCCGGCTTCGCCCAGTCCCTGGCGGGGATCTATCTATCTATCTATCTATCTATCTATCTATCTATCTATCTATCTATCTATCTATCTATCTATCTATCTATCTATCTATCTATCTATCTATCTATCTATCTATCTATCTATCTAATCTATCTATCTATCTATCTATCTATCTATCTATCTATCTATCTATCTATCTATCTATCTATCTATCTATCTATCTATCTATCTATCTATCTATCTATCTATCTAATCTATCTATCTGTCTGCCTGCCTGCCTGCCTGCCTGCCTGTCTCTCGCCCAGTCCCTGGCGGGGAGTATCTCATTTAATTCATATAAGTAGTCATATAAGCTCCCGTTCCCGTTCCCGACTATCTGTCTGTCTGTCTGTCTGTCTGTCTGTCTGTCTGACCCGGCCCGGCTTCGCCCAACTCCTGGTGGGGAGCATCTAATTTAATTAATATAAGTAGTCATATAAGCTCCCGTTCCCGACCATCTACCCGTCTGTCTGTCTGTCTATTATTAGAAAGAGCACTTGAAAGATCTTTACATCTTCCCCCAACAATTAACTTGGGTAAATGGAGCGTCTCATTTAATTCATATTCGGCCCCTGCTCCCGTTCCCGTTCCCAAAAAAGACGACCCGGCCCGGCTTAGCTCAGTCCCTGGCGGGGAGCGTCTCATTTAATTCATATTCGGCCCCTGCTCCGGTTCCCGTTCCCATATAAGAAACCCGGCCCGGCTTCGCCCAGCTCCTGGCAGGGAGCGTCTCATTTAATTCATATAAGTAGTCATATAAGCTCCAATTCCCGTTCCCGGAAATATGGCGAACAGATTGGAAGAGAACAATCTTCATCCCAATAACTAAATAGGGAGCAGGGGAGGAGGAGGAGGGGGAGGAGGAGAGGAGGATGGGGGAGGAGGAGAGGGAGAGGGAGGAGGAGGAGAGGGAGGAGGAGGAGAGGGAGGAGGATGAGGGGGGAGGAGGAGGAGGGGGAGGAGGGTGGAGGAGGAGGAAGAGGGAGAGGAGGAGGAGGGGAAGGAGGAGGAGGGGAAGGAGGAGGAGCATGGTGGAGGAGGAGAAGGGGAGGAGGCGGAGGGGAGGAGGAGGAGGAGGGGGGTGAGGAGCAGGAGGGAGGAGGAGGAGGAGGAGGGAGGAGGGTGGGAGGAGAAGTAGGGGAGGAGGAGGGGTAGGGAGGAGGAGGGGTAGGGAGGAGAAGGGGAGAAGAGGGGAGGAGGAGGATCGAGTGGAGGAGGAGGAGGGGGAGGAGGAGGAGGAGGGGAGGAGGAAGTGGAGATAGGGGAGGGGGAGGAGGAGGAGGAGGAGAGGGAAGGAGGAGGAGGGGAGGGGAGGAGGATGGGGGGAGAAGAAGGAGGAGGAGGAGGATTATAACGCATATGCCTGTAGATAACTGTAGCGAAAAGGTCCACCTATTTGAGAAATATGCAACAAGTTTACATATATAGCAATGTTATTAGAAGTTATGTCCCCTCGCTATATACACATTATAATGTAAATTAAATATTAAATAATATTAAGTAAATAACTGTTTGTACACTAAAAAAAACTATGACAGTTGGCAGCACGGGAATGAGAAGAAGACGTGTAGAAAATTTCATCTCAATCGGATGGACCGTTCACGAACGCATAACATACATACATACATACATACATACATACATACATACATACATACATCCATCCATCCATCCATCCATCCATCCATCCATCCATCCATGCATGGCAGGCAGGTACCAGGCAGGCAGGCAGGCAGGCAGACAGACAGGTAGGCAGGCAGGCAGACAGACAGACAGACATTCTATTTTTTATATATATATTTTTTTTTTACCCAGGCAGGCAGGCAGACAGACAGACAGACATTCTATTTTTTATATATAGATAAGAAAGAGACAAGCAGCTTTCTTTGACCGTGTGATGAGAAAAGATGCATTGGAGAATATCGTGACAACTGTACAGTTCAAGGCGAAGAAGGCAGACCAAGAAAAATCATGCTGGATGAATGAGACGGTGGCATGGCGGAACATTATCAGCAGAGTTGATCCAGAGCACCAAAGACTGAGATCTGCAGAGAGACATAAACGCCTACGCTAGCTGGCTGTGCACTTGTTGATGATTATGATACAGAAGTGCTGGTTTCATTACTGCGCCATACAGTTATGTTAAGTGCAAAATAACTGCTCCGTTTGGGCTTTGTCAAACCCGGGGCGCGTCTGTGCGGATCTATTCTTGCCGTCGCGTGTTCAAAATAAAGTGAACCTTTCCTAGAATGTTAAATGAGCCGGTTTGCTCGTTCTGAGAATGAGTATTTTGTATTATCTACTTTTGTCACGGGTTGAAAATATGATTTGTTCTTTGGAGGCGCGGCAGGAATTTGTTATCACGTGAAGTTTTCACACGCGTGTAAATCATTGCGGGGTCGTTGTTGAATGATTGTATCGGTTTAAACGAGCTTGGCGGGCTTTCAATCGTGTTCTATTTGTTACTCCAAGGTCATTTCACATTTAAAACGGACGCTTTCTGTGTGTACAAAACTGGCTGGAACCGCCTAATAACCAACGCTTCACTATATTTGGGATAACAATTGTTCTACGTTCGAACAATACCTGCGACTGTGTTTTAAATATTTCAGCCAAAGTATTCATTTATTCACTTCACCTGTGTAGGTATGAGACTTCACAAACTGGAACATGTTGTGATAACCGGAAAGATTTATGGAAAGAGACATAGGAGAAGACAGGGAGAACAATTATTGACAGTCTTGTGTCATGACACGGAAGGGAGTCAACACACAAATTGGGCCTGCCGTCGGAGACCGCAATTTCTGGAGAAGCATGTTCGCCATCTCCAGCCGGCAAGGCACTGGATGATGATGGTAATGATGAATGGTAAAAATCCGCGGCAGGGCAAGCACGACAGGAGTATTCCGATCATCAGAAGGGTTCCCACCTCGCCGAATGTGTTGGCCCCTTTACCTTCCTGACATTCTCAGGGGATGGGCCCGTCACCGTCATGACCCCCAAGCGTTTTTCTCCTGTCGTGCGTATCCACCTTCGAGATGTTCGTTTATCGTTCTTAAGCCATTTCGACGTAGCTAAGTGAGTCCTCCCAGAAGCTATCCCACCCTTGGAGGGCGACCATTAGGCACCCGGTGCATCCACCAGCGCTAACACTGCACCGTTTCTGACCGCGGGAAAGCCAGTTTCTTTCCCTTCCACTTTGCCTGTCTTCACCTCCGCCTCGGTGGCTAGATACGACCTTGTATACATTGTTGCCATATTGCCTTCTTCGTATCCCGTTCACAGCTTACGTACCCGCCATTCTGCACGTTCACAGCGATAGCCAGCTCTTTCTCTGGGCTAATTCTATTAACGCTTGGACCCCTTCTTGACCTCGCTACCTCTGCGAGGCGCGGTCCTTACAAGACATCCTATTCCACCCATATGATTTAAAACTCTGCAGTATGCGCCTAATGAGATGTAGCAGAATATTCTATGGCGAATGTGTTATGAATGCAATTCGCAAACCCCGCATACCGCGTTCGAAACACAGCTAGAGGCAACTTGTAAGCAGACCGCCTTGCGATGGTTTTCATAAAGTGTTGTAAGTTCCGATCGTTCAATAAACAATAACTATTGAAAGTAAACTGGCCTATAAATCGCAAACAGTCCACACACACAAGAACGCATACACGCGCGCGCGCACACACACACACACAACTGCGACGTCATGTAAAGAACAGACAACTAACTTTTTAACTAACTTTAATTTATTATCATATTTCTGACATTCACCACGGTTCCTCTTTTATAATAAAATAAGCAATTCTAAGCTGTAGCCTCGCCAATTATTTATTTCAAGAAATATTGATTTTAATTAACTGATATGTTCTTGAGGAGAGCTGCCAACCTAACAATCCGAGACCGAGTAAGAAATGCTGTTATCAGACAGACTGTGGGATCAATACCCTGTGCCACATTTATTGAAAGACAGAAGATCAAATGGTTTGGCCTTGTCGTTAGTATTCAACACCAACAACTACCAACACTGGACTTACATCAAAGATCATCTGCGACAAGACCAAGAGGACGTCCAAGAAGAAAATGGATTGACGACATCAAAGACATTGTACAATCACACGGCATGACACTATCCAGTGCCACCCATCGGGCGCCGGAACGCAAATTATTCCTCCCCACGACGCTTGACGGCAGAAGTGGAAGATGATGATGATGATATGTTCTTGTCGGAACGTTCAACAATTTGTATACATGTCTTTATTTCCAGATTTGATTTCACGTTAGCATCCCTGCTTCTGTTATCCTTTGTAAAGAACTTTTAACTGATTCAGTGTCGAAGGATAATATATTGCCACTGGTGACCTCACATTTGCACAGAAGGGCGATACTAAAGCGCCATACTACAGTCGTCGTGTTATTTGTTTTGTTTTGTAGTATCTTACCCAATGTCAATGCTTAGTGAATGGAAACAAATTATTTTATACAGTGCAGAGCTGATAAGGCGAACTCGCCTGGGACCCAAGAAATAGTTCTTTTTATCAGAAATTCCTCTTATAAGAGACAAGAGACAAAGAACACAAATTGCCGGGGATATCGACATTGTTCTTCACAACAGAAATTCGCCACATCCAAGATCGTCTTTAGCGGCTTGCACTGTAATACTTGTTCATTTGATTGTGTAACATGTTTGGTTCAAACTTACTGTTTGTTTAGCACGGAATCAGTTAATATCATTTTTCAAAAATCAGAGCTACTCGTAGTTTGTTATTATTTACTCTGCTCTTCTTTGTTTCTTAGTCTGCCATTTCAATCCCATCGCCGAGGCATCGTGGTTAGTGCACTTGCCTACCAAGGCAGTGGTCCTGTTTCAATCCTTCGCAGAGGCGGGATTATATAATATTTTTCCGACCGTACGTCTCTAGAGTCGATCCAGTCTCATAAACATTTTCATAACAATTGTCATAATTTTCTGGCAACTGTCGGGAGAGGAAAGACGACGAAGAAGGTATCTGGCCACTATTCTCATATATCATGAGCTATAACACTTGAAGGCCTAACACTATAAAGACAGTATATGCTGTCATCGGACTACCGTTTACCAATTCCTAAATGACACGAATCCTGAGGGCGAGGTACTCATTATACAGATGAGCCTATTAGACATGCGAGAAGCTTCTGGGCTTTTACGGCTCACTTCGAGGGGAAAACTGCGAAAGAAGACTGTCGTGACTTTGTCTTGGCGGCAGGTAACCTGACATCGAAGGTCATAGCGGTAACTAAAAAAAAAAAAACACATTAGCTGCATATCCTTTACAGGACGTCGCAGTCAACACCAGCATGCTTAGACTGTGATTTCGTAACAAGTAGTTTGCCATTGTTTTCTGAACGACCAGCACTCATACCATTGTATGAAAACTAGCGTACGGCTGTAATCTTCCAACTCGAAAGCGTTATGAGGCTTTTTGCGAATTGCATTTGTAACTTCTTCACAACAGCGCCGATCAGTAACTAAAGCAATGGCAATAGTCCGTCATCTGGAGACAGACTTTCACTCAGGCATCTTTCTAAGTGACTCAATGAGTATGCTCAGGAAGATCCAGATGAGTAGGTCTCGAAGACAATTCGAGGGAAAAAAGTGGGGGGGGGGGGGGGGGGGTGTTCCCTGAAAAGGTTAATGCTGACAAAGATCAACTTAATTTTTGTGCCAGGCCAAGCTGGTGTAAGAGGAAACGAATAAGCTGATACGGTGATAAGCTTGTGGCCTGGGCTACTGTGGAATGCGGACTAACAATGGACCGGGCTGATGTTGCTCCATTTGAACTCGATCGTAGTCCGTAGACGTGCTGCTTAGTAGTAGTTGTTACTGCTAGTGCGTGAACTAGACTTATGTTTGAATGAAGTTAGTTTTTCCTATTACCAGTGTCCCTAAGCATCAAGCGAACCCTTCCCCGACTTCAAGGGTACTTGTAATTTATGTTTCCAAACCAAAGACGAGAAGTCAACATTTCAGCAGAATTGACCGGTGTGGGGAATGAAATCATTACTCTACACAGCAGTCACCAGATAAAGCTTAAGCACAAGCTCGTTAAACCTCTCCGCCACGCCGACCCCAGCTGATATAATGAATGTCGTTCGAGAGACAATCCGATGCTTGCTCGCTTGCGTTCGCTGGCTGTGAACTTCAGCGTTAAGTCCTGTATGTCGGATGAAGACATCCTGTTGCCCAGGACGCGCGACTAGGACGTGTTAGTAGGTCTTGGCCAGTATAGAACCTGGTCCTGGTGCCTTGGAAACACCTCTACGTCCCAGACAATCCGATTAAACAAATCAAGAGACGACAGTGAATTTGCAACCGTGAACAGGACGCAAGAAATCAAGTCACAATGTCAATGGATAAAGCCAGACAAGAGCGCTATGCAGGGGGACACAGAAGAATAGTCGGCCAACCAACCCAATACAGAACTTGTGTTGTCAGCAGTTACACGCTGAAAGAGATACAGAAGAGGGGACCAGAGCACATTTCGATGTTGAGTGAGGATAATCTGAAGACTAAGTAACTAAGTCACTAACTAACCAACTCCTATGCGCGAGAATCGCGTAACTACTCTGTATGCGAAACATAAAAGGAACGAAACTTAACGAAAATCATTGTGGCCCCTGAATCTATTGTATCCGGTATTATGTTTTGGCTTCGGGGGACGTGATATAAAATGTACCATAATCTTCGAAAGATGCACAATCAACTAGGTGGAATATAGTATTATAGAGGCATTAGAACATAATAGAACTGTGGATTGAATACAGCACCATGGCACTGAAGCAAAAACTCAAGTCTCTAATGGGAGGCAAACATCAAGTAAGTTGAGTCAGTGAAGGGGAAGCTGTGTTGATGTTGACAAAATGAAATTGACAAAATAATAATATTATTTTAATATTAATTACGTCTGACGACTGCTAGTTTAGGTAATTTATGATGTGTAACATAAACTGGATTCAGTCATTCAGTTGCCACAAGTGACTCGGTTAAAGCTGTGTTGGTTTGGTACTCTGTTACTGTTCGTATACTAATAAAATATATAATGTTTTGTTTTTTTGCTTGTGGGTTAGTTTTCCCTATGATCACCAGTGTCCCTCGCCATCAGGTGAACCCACTCTGACGAGGTATGGTATGTGAATCTTTTGAATTAAGCTCCTACAATGGCTTGTGTCAGGATGACGTTGTTGTAGTTAGACTGTAGAGAATGTACTTCAAAGTAAGATGGCTATATTAAACTAAAAGTACTGTAGTACAGTGGTACCTCGGTTTACGAACCTCAGGTCACGAACAATTCGGGTTACAAACAACAACTTCAAAAATTTTTGGTCCAGGGTAACAAACTGTGCCTTGGGTTACGAATGAAGGCGAGAGAGAGAGAGAGAGCAAGGTTTCTTCTTCTTCTTCTTCTTCTTCTTCTTCTTCTTCTTCTTCTTCTTCTTCTTCTTCTTCTTCTTCTTCTTCTTCTTCTTCTTTGTGTTCATCTGGAGTGTTTTTTCAGATGTGATTGCGGAGTGTTGTTAACCCTTGGCATGTGTTCTAAGTGCTACAAGGATTTGAAGCAGCCGCAGCAGAATGTGTCGTCGGATCAAAGGTGAAACCCTTGGGCCAACTCATCCGACTTCTGTGTGCGTTTTTGACCAGGTTAGCATTCCTGTGAGATTCTTACTTTTGTGGTACCTTCCACATCTCAGCTGGTCAAGATAGAACAGTCGAAGACTTCACGGTCATCCCTCAAGGGAAGGCAGGGACAGTCCATGGCATTTTCTGCCATCCAGGGTGGCTTCCATAGTTGCAGAGCCGACACATAGCGCCCTGGTGCTGGGCTCACTGAGGGAATCGTCACGTCCTGCTCATGGCTGCTTTAGTTCCTCACTTCAATATATCAGGCATTTTGTTCGCTACGGGCCGTTCCCGCACAAACCAGGCCGGTCTGCAGATGGTATCCACTCAGCGAGTTTTCAATTTGGACATGTGCTTGTCGTTGTGCCCGTCAGAGCTGTTCCGGGCACGACGGACATTCAGGAAACTACCTAGTCAGAGCTGTTCTGGCCATGAGGGGCATTCGGAAAACTAGGTAGTCAGAGCTGTTTCTAGCACGAAAGACATTTCACTCAGACGTTTATGCGTTGTGCCTGATTTATTTGCACCCTTAGGCCAGCACATCCGACTTCAGCGGACATTTTTACGGGTTTGCCTTCCCGGGGTTTTGAGAGACGTTAGAATTTTACTGCTGTGGTGTCACCCACATCTCAGCTGGTCAAGGTAGAACGAACAGAGACATCACGGTCAACCTTCAAGGGAAGGCAGCGGCAGACCATGGGCATTCCCCGCTATCCAAGGAGGCGTCCATAAATGCAGAGCCGGCACATAGCGCTCTGAGACTGGTGGCTCATCCGAGGAGTTGGCACATCTTGCTCGTGGCTGCTTTAATTCCTCACTTCCATGTATTGGGCATTTAGTTTTGCCACTGGTCGCTCCCCACACAAACCAGGGATGGACAGTCTGCGGACGACATCCACTCATATAGCTTTCGCTTTGGACTCCATCATTGACTACTCTCACTGTATGGGTATAGATACAGACTTTCATCGTAACCACTTCGTGCGACTTTGCAACCTTAAGGTACCGCTCACGAGGTAGGCTACATGTGCTGCCAGCTCAGCACCTTACCTCCATGCAACATTGGGCAAGTAACGGCCTGGCCCTCTCATCCGGAGATCCCTCTATGAGTATATTTACAGACTTTCATCGGAACGTGCGACTGAGGTGCTTTTTTCACCCTTTGTAACGCTCTCGAGGTAGGCTACATGTGCTGCCAGCTCAGCACCTTACCTCCTTACAGCAGAGTGCGAGTATCAGTCAGGCTGTCTCATCCGGGGATCCCTCATATCCCCCAGCTGAGAGCCTTCTAACAATATCTGGACTAAGCATGTAGCGTGCTTAGCATCTCACCTCCATTTTGGAGTAGGTGGGGATCGGCCCGGTTCTCACTTCTGAGGGGCTTATAGCTTAGAGGCGTTCAGCCATATCCCTCAGTGGAGAGCCTTAGAGTTTGTGTCCGGACCAAGAATTTCTGACTTCGTACGCCTGATTCGAGCTTTTGGTTTAACGTTGGAGACAAACGATCGCATACAGTACAAACGAAGGCCACATAGCACTAACATCACTTAGCACCAGCCTAGTAGCCTGGTTTTGCACGCATGCGCAGCCTCACTTTCATTGGCCTTACTACACAGCAGTAAAAGATTTCTTAGCAGTGGCACTGTGTTCAGTTTATCTCTTTCATTATTTTCCTTGTTAACCCCATCAATTATGAGTTCGAAGAACGGTAGTGGTGCTGCTAGGAAGCAGAAACATAACAGTGGAGGTAAAGAAGGAAATTATTATGAAACATGAAAATGGCGTTCGTGTGTGTGACATCGCTAATGAGTACAGCATGACAAAATCAACTATCTCCACTGTCGTAAAGAACAAAGAGTTACTCAAATCAGTAAATGTGGCTAAAGGCGTAATTAAGCTGCAGAAGCAAAGACCTCAAATTTTAGAGAAAGTTGAAAATCTTCTCTTGATCTGGATCAATGAAAAGCAACTTGCAGGAGACAGTGTTAGTGAGGCAATAATACATGAAAAGGCAAAGCTGTTGCACAGTGATTTATTATCAAAATTGCATGGTAAAAGTGCTGAGACTGATGATTTTAAGGCCTGCAGAGGCTGGTTTGAAAAGTTCAAAAAAATAAGTGGCATTCGTAGTGTAAATAGGCATGGAAAGGCTACAAGTTTTACCGAGAAAGAAGCAGAAGCGTTTAAGGTGGAATTTGATAAGATCATCAAAGAGGAAGACTATGTTCCACAAAAAGTCTTTAATTGCGATGAAACGGGTCTCTTCTGGAAGAAAATGCCAAAGAGGAACTTTATCACCCAGGAGGAGAAAACACTGCCGGGGCACAAACCAATGAAGGACAGGCTAACTCTGCTGTCCTGTGCCAATGTAGTGGATGAGATTGTGTCCTTGGGCAAAAATATGGGCCTGGAAGTCGATGGCAACGACTTGGAGGAGCTGATTGAGGACCACAGTGGAGAGCTCACTACAGATGAGCTTGTGGATCTTCAGAATGAACAGCTAAAGACATTAAAGGAGGAGCAGTCGTCCGATGATGAGGAGCTAGTGACCGTTTCAACTGTCAGGATTAAAGAAATTTGCAGCAAGTGGGTAGACGTCGAAGACTTTATTGTGAATCATCATTCAAACAAACTTGTTGCTAATAGTAATAGGGCAGTAAACCTGATAAATGATAACATGATGGCCCACTTCAGAAAGATTCTCCAGCAAAGAAAGCGACAAATTTCCCTTGATAGTTTCTTGGTGCAGAAATATTCCCAGTCAGCTGCCAAGAAACAGTGACAAGAAACTCCTGAAACTAATGATTCAGAATAGCAAAGAAAGTGACAAATTTCTCATGATCTTTTTCTTGGTAAGAAAGATAGACTAAATCTTTTTTTATTTTACATTTAATTTATTTGGTTGTTTTCTTTCTATTTTTTTAATACGTGAAGTACACATATTCTTTGCGTTTTGTCAGGTAAACGACCGGATGTTAATATAAAAGAACGATTCTTTCATCTTGAAACGAATTGTCTCTATTTCATTGATTTCAATGTTTCGGGTTACAAACGTTTCAGGTTATGAACCGAGTTCTGGAACGAATTAAGTTCATAACCCGAGGTACCACTGTATTCTATTTATTTGACAAGTCCCTTATCCTTTGCTAAATATTGTAAAAAATATCAGCCCACAGATAATTGATATTATGGCCCTGCAACAACAGGATTTCTGTCTAATTCTGTGCTTTCTGATTTCCCAGCTTATTGTCCGATTATAACCCACAATCTACGACAGTTCCAGCAAATCGGTAGGGAATTTATTTGTACTATTGTTCAAGAATTATGGAGGAAATTGAAAGAAAAACACTCTTTACTCCAGATGAAACTTCTTCTTCTTCTTCTTCTTTGCGTTCATCCAGAGTGATTTTTTCAGATGTGTTTGCGGTGTGTCTGTTATGCGCCCTTGGGCCGAAACCCGTCGGCCAACACAACCAGCTTTAGCATGCTTTTTTGACCAGGAAGCATTCCTGGGAGACTCTCACTGTTTGGGGTACCGTCCACAACCCAGCTGACCAAGTTGGAATGGTCGAAGACAACAGTTATCCCTCAAAGGAAGGCAGGGACAGTCCGTGGCATTTTCCGCCATCCAAGGTGGCTTCCATAATTGCAGGGCCGGCACATAGCGCCCTGGTGCTGGGCTCACCGAGGGAATCGTCACGTCCTGCTCATGGCTGCTTTAATTCCTCACTTCAATATATGGGGCATTTCGTTCGCCCCGAGCCGTTCCCGCACAGACCAGACTGGTCTGCAGTCAATATCCACTCAGCGAGTTTTTCGGACATGTGCTTGTCGTTGTGTCCATCAGAGCTGTTCCAGACACGTCGGACAATCGGAAACTACATAGTCAGAGCTGTTCCGAACAAGAGCGGCATTCGGAAGCTAGGTAGCTGTTCCTAGCACGAGGGAAGACTAGTTAGAGCTTTTCCGGTCACGAAAGACATTTCACTCGGACGTAATTGCGTAGTGCCATTTTTATTTTGCCGCCCGTAGGCTGGCACTTCCGACTTCAGCGGGCATTTTTGATGAGGTTAGCCTTCCTCGGGTTTCGAGACACGTTAGACTCTTATTTTGACTTCCACACAGCAAGCTTTTGCTTCGGGCTGCCACGTAATGGATTCGCAAGACAGGCGTTCCATTTCGTGTCAACGAGACAATTTTCCACCTTTGACTACACTCACTCCATGAGTACAGTTACAGACTATCTACGGAACGTGCGACCGAGGTGTTTTTCCACCTTTAGTACTCGCTCACGAGGTAGGCTACATGTACTGCCGGCTCAGCACCTTACTTCCGTGAGTCTGTGGGCGAGTAATGGCCAGGCCCTCTCATCCGGGGATCCCTCATATCCCCCAGCTAAGAGCCATCGAACAAGTATCTGCGCCAAGCATGTAGCGTGCTCAGCACCTCACCTCAATTTTGATGTAGGTTTGTGTTGGCCAGGCTCTCACTTCCGAGGGTTTATGGCTTAGAGACGTTCAGCCACACACCTCGGCTGGGAGCCTTAGAAGTTATGTCCAGACTGAGATTATTGGCATCGTTTGTCTGATTTAGACTGCTATCCTCAGTCTACCTGCAGAGCAGCAGGTTGTGTCTCTCTTAGTCTGGTCCCTATCCCAAGAGCTGTCCAATATGTAGTTAATATCCATCGGAATAGCGCTTGGGGTCAGTGGGACACTCAAGCTCCCCCACCACGGCAAGGTGGAGACACATCGGGGGAGGATGAAACAACTGATCCACAGGAAATAAATGTACTTTTATTTGCAGACGATCAGTGCCTGTTTTATAGCGACAAGGGCAGACTGCAAAATCATTTTAATAATCTGAGTTCAACATGCAGGCGATACAATATGAGTATAAATACATCCAAAACCAAAGTAATGCGAGTTAGCAGATTGCCGGGCCCACTAAGTATACAGATAAATAGCACAACTCTGAAACAAGTTAAAGAATTCAAATGCCTTGGAAGTATGATCACAGAAGATGAAGGATTGGACAGAGAAATTGAAATCAGATGTCAAAAAGCTAGTGCACTTATATATCAACTATCACCCTTACTGAAACATCCAAATATACCCATGTCTGCAAAATGACAAATAATAAACAGCATATTCACACCAACCCTATGCTACCAATCTCAAACCTGGACTTTATCCAAATTACACCTTCGCAAAATCAACACCTTCAAAATAAGATGCCTGAGGAGAGCTGCCAACTTAACAATCCGAGACTGAGTAAGAAATGCTATTATCAGACAGACTGTGGGATCAACACCTTGTGCCACATTTATTGAAAGACAGAAGATCAAGTGGTTTGGCCATGTCATTAGAATGCAACACCAGCAACTACCATCACTGGCCTTACATCAAAGATCATCTGCGACGAGACCACGAGGACGTCCAAGCAGAAAATGGATTGACGACATCAAAGACATTGTACAACCACACGGAATGACACTATCCAGTGCCGCCCACCGGGTGCTGGAACGCAAATTATTCCTCCCCACGACGCTTGACGGCAGAAATGGATGATGATGATGATGATGATGATGATGAAGAACCCACAATCTTTCACGAGGACGTCTAAGAAGAAAATGGATTGACGACATCAAAGACATCGTACAACCACACGGAATGACACTATCCAGTGCCGCCCAACCACGTGTTCACATGCACCCACTGTGAACTGACATTTACAGCGCAAATTGGCCTTATCAGTCACACTCGCTACCGCCATAGTTAAAAGTTATTATGCCTTTTTAAAGCACAAACTATCGTCTGTCAAGACGGCAAGGTGCCAATGGAAAGTGCCGCCCACCGGGTGCTGGACGGCAGAAATGGAAGATGATCATGATCATGATGATGAACCCACAATCTTTCACGGATGTAAAAACAAGTGATCTGGTATTTGGAAACATGTATTAATATTGGTTGTTTTTCAAAAGAAATTTGTTTTGGGGACCAATGACCTAAAGTTGTGGAGCACTAGCTAGTTTTAATTAACATTAGAGTAAACAAAATCCTTAACAAAAAGTTTGGATAATGCAGGAAAAAATACGGTCACCCTAGCATTGCCAGCTTACTAGGGAAGGGGCAGGGGATGTCCCTCAGGAGTCCACTCGCCTGGTGCTGCCCCGCCCGCATACCAGACGTTCCATGTTCACGACCAACTCACCCGTGACCATTCAGTCCTCGGCACGTCGGTCCACCTTAAACTTAGGGGTTTATAATCGGAGTTTTCCATCTCCTAGATTGGCCGCTTTAATAGCTAACGGGCCCAATCTACCCGGGGAAAAGAGGTTCCAGCGCCTCATTCCTGGCGAAAACATGTATACAGGGAACAAAACAAATGTAATAAAAAAATCTATCAAATTGTAAGTACACACAATGGAAACATAACTCTCATCACCAAACGAAGCAGTGACGACAACAGTAATCTGGTTAACTATATACGTTGAGCTCTGTAGTACGACATGTGACCAAATTACACACTGACAACCAGGATAACCCACATGGCTTCTGCCGTATGTCAATAGATGAGGTGGTATTTATTATTATGATGATGATGATGATTATTATTATTATTATTGTTATTATTATGAGGATGGGGACGGAGCGCTTATGGGAATGTCCCGAATGTTGTGATGTCGGTTCCTAAATTAATCAATCAATCAATCAATCTTAACAAAAAGTGAGGTTGAACCAAACAGAAATTGATGACAGAAAATAGGAAGTAGGGGTGTGTCGCAATAACGATGTAAAAATTGTTAAAATGGTAGTAGATATATTGTATCATACATCAAATAAAAGGAGATTGCACAAGGAACATGTCAATGTTATTATTTTGAGAGAGGTTTGAAATATAATAATAATAATAATATAATTTGTAACATAAATTTAAATTAAAGGGGTCGCTTGAAAAAAGTCGCTTAAAAGTCGACAGGGTTGACTTCATCGCACCGGGTTTTATCTCATATGGCTCGGTCTCTTTCCGCAGCGCGGAAAGGTCGCACAAAGCACGAACTCCGTAGCTTTTAGCGACGACCCACGGGAGTCTCCGAAACATTTAACTCGTAAACCGAAGGGTGCGGCCCGGAATCGAACCCACAACCTTTGGATCACAAGTCAAATGGCTTGACCACTTCGCCACAGAGAAAAATTTTTTCACTTTCCAAAGCGTTATTTCTGATCCTTTGAAGATAATCCTGTTAAATTTACTGAATAATGATAAACACACACTTTTTTCTTCACCAATATCATACGAATTGCTCCTTAAAAGCATCCAAAAATAATTATAACTGCATATTTTGAAGCATATCATTTTCACACAAATTTGAGAAAATTAGGAAAAAGCTTGGCGGATTTATTCTCAGTAGATTGACAATTAATATATACAGGGAGGCCCTGCTATAAGTCGCTTTGGTTTACGTCATTTTCGCTATAACGTCGTTACCACATAGGGGACATAACTTCACTTTACGTCGCTATGTTCCACCATAATGTCGTTTTGAGGCTGCCGATCGGGCTGTTGATATTGGTAAAGTCCACGGTTTACCTCCAACCACGGTAAGGACAATTCGCGCAGGTGCTGACAAAATCAAAGAGGGTGCTAAAAACAACGCCTTTGGCAGAGTCGCCAACCGTTATGGCCAACCGCCGCAGAGGGGTCCATGGCAGCCGGATCATATAGCGTCTTGAAATACATTCTTAACTCAGAAAGCAAACAGGAGTCGAACGGTAGCTGTAATTTTCAAGGTGAAAGCAACAACATTTAAAAACCCTTGAAAACGTAGAAATATGTATAAGCCAGTCTCCATAGAATTTAGGTTTTGGCATCCTTTATTGACTTCTGATACAAATAGGGTGGTTCCAAGACGGCATATCAAAATAGCATAACAAATATGGCCATGTCACTTAGTTACTGTACAAAAAGAAGGCATTTAGTTCATTCTCGATGTTGCCTCCAAAAAATCATTTCTTTTGTGGTTCCTTTTGCCTTAGCCCTTTCCTCCCACATTGTTAAGTGCTTAAGTAATTGACGGTTTAAATAATACTAGATGGAATCAAACCGTTCCTCAAGGACCAAGCGTCTTACTTAATCGCTGGCTAGATGGCTTCTGTCTCGTACGTTGATTGTTGTCAACATACGTAATAGCCGTTGCATCATCAAGCAATTGTGCTTGACCGTGCGCTGCTTACTAATACTTGGATTGCACAGTAAATATCTTCAAAATTTAAGTTTCAGGCCTGACTATGCCATTTGAAGCACGACCGTCAACCGTGCAATTGCTATAACATGCTCTGTTATACCCCCTTGAGTGCTTCCAAGATCACTCATACCAGAAGTACTTTTATGGAGAACAAGGAAGCACTATTGGCCGTCTGGATTGAAGATCAGAACCAAAGGAATATGCCTGTGAGCAAGATGGTTATCCAAGAGAAAGCAAAGTCTCTCTATGAAGATCTAGCTAAGAAAGCGGGTGAGAGCAGTACTAGTAGTGCTGATGATAGTTTTAGAGCGAGTCGTGGTAGGTTTGAGTGCTTTAAGAAGCGTTCACACCTGCACAACATTCAGACAACAGGTGAAGCGAGGAGTGCTGATACTGCAGCTGCAGAGTGTTTCCCTGTAGAGTTAAAGGTCATGATTGAGGAGGGTGGTTACTCTCCCAAGCAAGTCATCAACTTTGACGAGACAGGGCTTTATTGGAAAAGACTGCCACCAAGGACTTATATTTTGAAAGATAAGAAGACTGCACCTGGCTTTAAAGCTGTCAAAGACAGGCTTCCGGTTTCAAGATGGCGACGGACGGTCGTGTTGTTTTGTGTTCGTTAACTTTTTCGCGTAGGGGATGGATTTATTCATCTCTTGCGTGTAATTGGTGTGCCAGGATGTAAAACCAGGAGTTTATACTCAAGATCTGCGCGGGTGCTACGGAGTTCGTGCATCGAGCGAAGCCTTCGTTGAGTGAATTTTCAGCAGCATGTGTGGTTCTCAGCAGTCTGTGTTTACGTTTTTTCAACATGGCGGAACAACGTGTGTTTTCCGAGGGTTCAGCAGTCAACATAATGAAGCGGCGTGGTAGCCGCGCAGGGAGGAAGAAACAAGGTAAGCGCGGTGGTTTGAGGCGTTTTAGACTCAAGTGTCACCGTCTAGGACTCAGGAACATCCGTATTCTATATTGGAACTGTGCCAGTGTAAAACAACGGGGCTCTATTTTAGAAACCCTAGTTTACAGGAACGACATTGTAGCACTCCAGGAGACGAGACTGGGCGATCAGCCACTCCGAATTGCCGGCTTCAAATGTTTCTACAACAGACGACATCTGGGAACGGCGATTCTCGTTCGCGACAGCATGGTGGCGTCAGAGCTAGACATGTCCAGTTGGGACAGTGACGATATACAAATACAGGCGGTGAGAGTTCATTCCAGTATACCATTCGTGTTGGTTAATGTTTATGCCCGCAATGCGAGTGTGGACGCACAGAAGTGGCAGTGCTTAAGTGGCATATTAGGCCACGAGAGGAATGTTATTTTCTGTGGTGACTTCAACGCTAAAGGCAGATCATGGGGAAACACTTCCTCCAATACACAAGGGGAGGAGCTCGAGACTGCACTGGAAACCATCGACCTGGTTTGTATCAACAGTGGCTGTGTCACCAGGACAGCAAGCCGTCCAGGCGATGAGGACAGTGCTATTGATCTGGCGCTAGTTTCACCTTTACTCACTACAGTGTGTAGATGGGGTGTCCTAGGACACCATGGCAGCGACCACCACCCTTGCAGCATATTGGTGGAGAAAGGCAGAACCAGGCAGCACAAGCTAAAGGTAAAGACGTTCCAGTATGACAGTACAGGGCAAGATGTGGTGAGTAAAATAAGACGTGACAAGCGCAGAACGTTTCAGGGCAGGAAAAAAAGCTGGGAGCAGCCACCGTGGTGGAGTTTCGAGGTGGATAAGGCTTGGGTGGATAAGCGTAGTGCTGTAAGGAGATGGCAAAATGCCAAGAAGAACAGAGCTGGTCATCCTAGTCCCTGCTTGCACTTAGAAAGAGAGATGCACACAAAAGTAAGCTATTTCAAAAAACTGGTCACGGTGGTTAAAAGGGAAAAATGGGCAGAGGTGTGTCAAAGGGTAAGCACAGACAAGTCACTGAAATTGTTCTGGCGACTACATAAAAGCATGAGTGGTGTAGTCAAGAATAAGAGCATTTCTGACTTCCAAGGTGCTGACCTCATCTGGCAGAGGACTGACGAGGACAAGGGCAAAGCCCTCTTTGAACGCTACCTTGAGCAGAGCAACCAGACAGACATGGGAGGTCGAAATCTGGCCAAGGAGGTCACCTCAGACAGATGCAAGGCCCAGAACACTTCGGATGAAGACACAGTGACAGTGAAAGAAATCAAGGCTGTGCTTCGACGATCAAAAAACAGTGCTCCAGGTCCTGATGGCATAAGATACGACGACATAAATAGGTGTACCGACAATGAGCTAGAGAAACTAGCAGACATGTACAACAACAGTATAGGGAGTGCTAGCATCAAGGAGGAATGGTTACACAGCTATCTGATTCCCTTGCCGAAGCCTGACAAAGACCACAAAAAAATTCAGGGATATCGAATTATAACCATGCAGAATACAATAGGCAAGCTGCTGGAGAAGGTAATTGCCAGGAAAATATCAAGCCAACTAGAGAGGCAAGGTGTTTTCCCACCTACCCTGGGTGGGTACCGTCCAAAAAGAGAAACCTGGACCAATGCAGCAGTCTTTGCCCAGGATGTCTATGAAGGTTTCCACTCAGGCACTGAAACCGTTGCTGCAGCGATTGATCTTGAGGACGCATACAACAGAGTACCATTGGATTTTTTAATGTTTCAGCTTCTTGAACTAAACGTAAGCCCATTCCTCCTTAGTTGGATCGCTGCAGCCCTCTTCCAACGGAAAGTAGTTTTTAGATGTGGCAGTTGGACTTCGGAACCAACAACAATATATCCTGGCCTACCACAGGGATCACCATTATCTCCGGTACTGTTCAACGCCTACACAGTGAGAATCACCAGTGAGCAGATCACTGGACCTGGCAGGACATTGTCATATGCCGATGATGTTTTAGTGTATCGTCAGGGTAAGGATAGAGAGGAGGTTGCTGGGGAACTACAAACCGAACTCAATCGCATAAGTACTTGGTGTGATGAAGCTGGGGCAATGGTCAACCCAACAAAGGCAACAGTGACTTGGTTCTCGTTGAATAATCATATTGTCAACAATCCAACACCAACTGTAATGCTGTGTTCAGAGACGGTGGAAAGAACGCAGGCAATGAATTACCTGGGGATACGGTTTGATCGAAGCCTTGCTTATAATGTGCACATAGACCAGGTGATAACAAAGGCCAAGCGGGGTTTGGCAGCGATGCGGGTGATGGCGGCAGCAAACTGTGAGCAGCGCCATCTATGTCTTCTGTACGAGGGGCTGGTCATGTCTGTTTTGGAGTATGCAATGGCAATCTTGACTCTCAGCCATAAGCAGATAGAAAGGATGGAAAGGATACAGAATGAAGCTATGCGCATTATTCTTGGATGTACAAGAGATACAGCATGCAGGGCGATGCGCTACCTTCTTGATTTTCCAACCATTGAAGAGAGAATACAAGTTTGCAGGGCACGCGCCTACCTCAGAATTAACGCAAACACACAACATCCACTGCATAGTGAAATTAGGAAGGTGAAGGGCAGCAGGTTAAAAAGAGGACGGTCGTGGATGGGTCAAGCCGAAGACATTCTTCAACAGGTGTGTTCACTTGAGGACTTAGAACCTGGCGAGGAGTGGGTGCAAGTGCCAACAGACTTCTGCACATCCTTTTCAGTTTGCATCCAACTAGATAGAAAATGCAGACAAGAAAATCCGGCTGCTGTTGAGGCTGAAGTACAAGCGTTGATTTTCGAGAATTCGCTAGACGGTGACGCGGTCATCTACACAGATGGGTCGGTCGTCCGACATGTGAGAAGCTCATGGGCCTTTACAGCTCGGGCCGGAGGGAGAATTGTGAAGGAGGACTCTGGTGCTTTCACTGAAACCACAAGTAGCCTGACCATGGAAGTCATGGCAGTAAGTAAAGCAATAACATGGCTCGAGACACAGACATTCACCAGGGCTTGTTTCCTTAGCGACTCAATGAACATGATCAAGAGGATAGAGGAGGGGTCGATCCGAAGAGAATGGTTGCTGCCTCTGAAGCGGTCTCGGCTGGCAAAGATTAGTTTCATCTTCGTGCCAGGGCATGCGGGAGTACAAGGAAATGAGCGGGCTGACAAGCTCGCAGGTGAGGCTACTGTGGAGGGCGGACGCGCCATGGACCAGGCTGACATTCTGAATGCTCTACGTGATGTGAGACTTTTGCGAGAACCAAGTGATGACTGTGAATCTACAACAATGGCCAGACTGCTAGAGCATCAAATTAAAAGAGGTGTGGCCAAACAAGAACACTACGCAGGAAGCCAAAGAAGATTGATAAACCAACACAGAACTGGCGTCGTTAGCCGCTACACGCTGCGGGATTTGCTGAGGAGGGGATCCGAGCACTTATGGACTGAATGGTTCGATGTGCAGCGAGGATGATCTGTCGACTAACTAACTAACTAACTAAAGACAGGCTTACTTTTCTTTTAGGTGGCAACGCTGAAGGAGATTTCAAGTTCAAGGCCTTACTAGTGTACTTGCACGTTATATGGCATGCCAACAAAAAGGCTTGGATAACAGGAACGTTATTCTAGGAATGAGTAACTGTTTATGCTATTCCTGCTGTAAGGGAATACTGTGCTAGAGGAAGCCTAGCATTTAAGATATTACTGCCATTGGATAACGTCCCTGGTCATCCAGTCAATCTGGACGACTTGTCCGAGAGCGACAAGTTCGTATTCATGCCACCAAACATGACTTCATTGATCTAGCCAATGGACCAAGGTGTAAGTGCACCTTTCAAAAGTTATTATTTGCATAGCACGTTCTCACAGCTCACCAAGGCTACGGATGGTAAAGGTAAGCCTACCATTAACGAATTCTGGCGAGATTACAACATCCTCAAAGCCATTGACAACATTGCGGATTCATGGAATGAAGTAATGTCAGCATGCATGAATGCTGTGTGGCGAAAACTGTCCAGAATGCATGCACAACTTTTGTGAATTTGACGATGCTATTTGACGACAGATTGCTAACTTAGCCACTAAAGCTGGATTTGAAGGTATGGAGGAAGCTGACATTGATGAGTTGCTTGCATCACATGGAGAAGAGTTGTTAAATGAGGACCTAATGCAACTCGATGTGCAGAGAGCTCAGCAGGAAGAGGAGCACCCTGTTGCAACCCCCACCTCAAATGTTGACAGCTGAACATTTGTCACAATTCTTTTGATTGATGTGGCAATGGACATAATAAATGAGGATGACCTGAACAGAGAATGGAAGTCCAAAGTGTCGAGGGCAGTAACAAGCACCATCAACTGTTACTTTATTTAGAGAAAAGGAAAAAGGCTGTGCAGCAGACATTGGACACAATTTTTTGTTCAAGCAGAGAAGAATCAGGAAAAGAGGCAGGAAGAGATTACAGTTTCATCCTCAGATGAAGAGGCAGAATTTAATGCCTCTACGTCCCAATAACTCTACCACTCGCCCTCCAACCCACCTCTATTTAGCCAGTAAATTTCAACAACAATAAAAAAAAATATAACATCATCATCATCAAGTGCCGTGCCAACTAGCGTAGGCGTTCAATGACTCTCCACAGATCTCTGTCCTTGGTTTTCTGGATCAACTCTGTCATTGATATTCCTCCATGCCACCGTCGCAATCCATCCAGCATCATTTCTCTTGGTCTGCCTCTGCCTCTCTTCCCCTCGATCTTTCCAGTTGTCACGATGTTCTCCAGCGCCTCTCTTCTCATCACATGACCAAAAAAAGCTGTTTGTCTCTTTCTTATTGTTGTATATAATGTTCTAGTTTCGCCAGCCATTTTAAGGCATTCGTCGTTAGTTACTTTGGCAGTCCAAGGAATGTGCAACATTCGTCTAAGGAACCACATCTCTGTTGCTTCCAATCTCTTCCTAATTTGTTCATTTATATTCCAAGATTCACAGCCACACAGCAAAACAGGTTCTATATAGCACCTCAGCACTCTCTTTCTTACATTCAATGATAGCGACTTATTGCATAAGATATTCTTCATTATTTGAAATGCAGCCTTTGCTTGCCCTATTCTGCTCTTGATCTCTGTTGTGCATCTTCCATCTGATGTTATAAATATCTGTAGATATTTAAAACTATCAACTTGGTCTAGAATTTTCCCTTCTATCTCTATTACATAATACATAATACACTGTATTTCATTTAATTCTATGGGAAATAGTGTTTCGCTATTCGTCGTTTCACTTAAAGTCGCGTTTTCCAAGAACGTAACCCCGGCGTTAACCAGGGCCTCCCTGTACACATTTCTGTTTATTGTTATTTACAATACTGCTAAGCTTATTTGTGATAGGCTGCAAAACAAACTTTGGGGCACAAGTGTGGCCTATTAGAGCAAGCATAATTCGACATGATGACGGACTTTCACTGTTAGTTTTGTTTTTCATTATGACCGCCTGCTAAATGATTTTAACTGATTAACCACGTGCTATCATTTTAGAATCTTTCACAAAGTCCTTTAAATCAGAATAACTATAATCTAATGTTTGTTTAAAACTATTATCTAATGTAAATATGCTAGGTCGAAAACCAGAAGGCGTTGCCATTTCTAAAATCGTAAAAGTAACTAAAATTTAACTAAAAATTTATGCTCAAATCTGAGATACTTGCTTCCTCATGTCCGATGTTTAGGAATGACAGACCTTTTTCCGGTGTAAAATGTCATTTACCGGGCATTAAAATTGCGGAAGATTTGCGAAATGAAACAAATAACCCTGGGAAGGTTAATTCGGTCAAAAAACACCCGCAGAAGTCGGATGTGTCAGCCTAAGGGTTCAAATAAACTTGGCACAATGCAATTACATCTGAAAAAACATTCCGGATGAACGCAGAAGAAGAAACAAATAACGAATTGTCAACATTCAGACGATACAGTGTCCCACGGCAGGACAGGGTAGTTCCATTAAGATGATATAGTGTCCCACGTCAGTGAATCAGTTAATAATCCATTTTTGTACAAGCATATTCTTATAGATAAAACGTACTTGTGTAATGGTTTTAATTCATGACCTACTTATTTATGAACATTTTTTTTCAGTGAAAGGTGGGTAATTAATAGAAGACAAGTCTTTACAGTAATATTTCAAATAATTGTGAGCTCTTACAGCAGTGAATCTCGTATGCAGACATGTGCCAGGCCAGCTTAGTGTGTGATACTAGGGGTGTGACGTCTGACACAAGTTGACCAACCAGCTGCAGCGTTTATTACTCTGTTTCAGTTGCTTAACTAGAGGACCACAATTCATTAAAAAAATTAATGTCAACTTATATAATTGTCATAGAGGCTTAAATTGGGTACCAATGGATCTTACTTTGTTAGCTTTCTACGTGTATTTTCGGTTGAAAAAAACCGAGAAAAGTAATCAAAATACTTGAAAAGTATTAACTTATTGTTGCTGACACCTTCTGTTGATACTGAAGAATTCATGATTAGTTTGGTTTAGCATCTTTTAGTTTTGTTGATTAATTCGCTGGTGATCATATATTGGAGGAGCGGCTGGCACGAGTGATTAGAAAGTGGAGTTTTCCTTTGGGAAACTCAGGTTTGAATCATCAGTAAGGTGTGGATTTTTGTCTGTCGGGGGCAAAAAGAAAACCCTAACCTGCACAGTTCGCGGCGACTGCACTAGCCAGGCGGCCTTACTTCCTCAGGCTCAAGCCCCTCTGTCCTACAATGTAAGGTACTTTAGGCAGTAGATGACAGTCATGACAGAATATATAGAGAGGTCGAAAACCATATTGTGCCAGTATTAGCCAAATCTGAGGATACGGAGGGAACTGCAGGAGATAGCAAATGATAGCTTGGTTTGGCATGAGTTGGGTGAGTTCCTATGCTCCAACTGGGCAGAAGGGGAAGAAGAAGCAAATCTAGGGCACATTATTTTCCTGTTCTTTTTAACACTCTCCTCTGGAGATAACAAGGCAAGGCAGAGAGAGGGATCATGCTGCATGGGTAACACATGTTCTCTGATGTAATGCCCAGGCATTGTGTTTTGGAATTCTAGCTCTGTTCCAATTCACATACTTTCGTCTGCAAAGATGACAAGGTGCCACTTACTTACTTAACACACTGACCCATTCCCTCAAGGCATTGGTTGGAGTCTGTTGGCAATGGATACCTGAAACCTGTGGAGGAGACATGACCAACTTGGCCACTTGTTTCCCCCCATTCCCAGCCATTCGATATTTGCTGTGTTCATTCATACATTGGCACCTTGCCGTCTTGACAGACGATAGTTTGTGCTTTAAAAAGGCATAATAACTTTTAACTATGGCGGTAGCGAGTGTGACTGATAAGGCCAATTTGCGCTGTAAATGTCCGTTCACAGTGGGTGCATGTGAACACGTGGTCATTTCCACCATCATGCACCATCTTACGTCTCAAACGCTTGGTGTGTGACTTTTCTGCAATAATTTTCTCCTTTGACTTTATTCCATTTCTGATATTTGCCCTCCATGCAACACGTTCAGCGGCAACTTGCTCCCAATGTGCATTATCAATGCCTGTATCAATCATGTCCCGCTTACACACATCTTTGTATCGTAGTAGAGGCCGACCCTGAGATCTCTTACCCATCTGTAATTCACCAAAAAAGATATCCTTTGGTATTCTACCATCATCCATCCGCCTAATATGTCCTATCCATCTAAGTCTACGAAGACTGAGCATGGAATAAACTGTCACACAACCTGATCTTTCCAATACTTCAGTATTTGTGATTTTGTCTTGCCACTTAATACCAAGAATTCTTCGCAGACACCGCATATGAAAGCTGTTTAAATTGTTCTCTTGGTGTGAGTAAGTTGTCCAGGTTTCACTGCCATAGAGAAGAGTACTAAGGACACAGGCTTGATAGACAAGGACTTTTGTTTTGGCAGTAAGCTTCCTGTTCTCCCAGACTCTTTTTCTTAACCTGTTCATTGTTGTTGCTGCCTTACCAATCCGGATGTTGATTTCCTGATCTAGGGATAATTTGCTATTTACCACCGATCCTAGATATGTAAAATGGTCTACTATCTCTAGTTCGGCGTCGTCAATAAAGATTGATGGTACCCCATGTGCACCTTGTGACATAATCTGTGTCTTCTTTTTGCTAATTGTTAAACCAAATTCAGAACAAGCATTGGAGAATGCAGATAGTAGACATTGCAATTCTTCCTCAGAGTGGGTCGTAACTGCAGCATCATCTGCAAAAAGCAACTCTCTGATCAGTACCCTCCTAATTTTGGTCTTAGCCTTCAATCTCTGAGCATTGTAGAGGCCGCCATCTGAGCGTGAGTGAATGTATATACCACCATCCTGATCACGAAATGCATATTTCAGTAGAAGTGAAAAGTATATTCCAAAGAGGGTGGGAGCTAGTACACAACCTTGCTTAACTCCACTCTTGATTTCAAATTCTTCAGAAGTTGCACCATCAAACTTGATTATACCCTTCATGCCTGTGTGGAACGATTCCACAATGGACAGAAGAGTTGGTGGGCAGCCAATCTTCTTTAGTGCCTTGAACAGACCCTCACGACTGACCAAATCAAATGCCTTTGTGAGGTCGATGAAGGCAATAAACAGTGGTTGATTCTGTTCACGGCATTTTTCTTGCATTTGTCGCAATGAGAATATCATATCAGTGGTAGACCGGTTCTGTCGAAAGCCACACTGTGATTCGGGGTAGACTTGATCTCCTAGGACTTGAAGTCTGCGCAGAACAATTCTGGCAAATACTTTTCCAACAATACACAGAAGTGAGATACCCCTATAGTTGTTGCAGTCGCTCCGATCGCCCTTGTTCTTGTACAGTGTTATGATGCTTGAATCTTTGAAATCCTGTGGGACTTGTCCTTCACGCCAGCATAGCTCTATTAGCTGGTGGATCTGTATAGTGAGTGTGTCTTGCCCACTCCTGATAACCTCTATTGGAATCCCATCCTTACCTGGAGCCTTGCCAGATGCAAGTTCATTTATAGCACACTTAACTTCTGTTATGGTGGGAAGTGTGTCCAGGTGGTCAAGAGTTGGTAGAGCCTCTATGGCGTTGAGGGCATTATCCGCTAGTTTGGTCTCACTTGAGTAAAGCTCCAAATAGTGCTCTACCCATCTGTCCATCTGCTGTTTCTTATCAGTGATGACTTCTCCAGTCAAGGTTTTCAATGGTGCACTTCTTTTGATCACTGGACCACAGGCTTTCTTTATTCCTTCATACATGCTTCTTATGTCTCCCTTATCACTTGCGATTTGAATGGACTCACATAACTTGATCCAATAATCATTTGCACACTGCCTGGCAGCCTTTTGCACATCCTTCCTAGCTTGCCTTAGCTCACTCAGAGTGTTACGCGTTGGTCTTTCCTTGTTTCTTAAGAGAGCTTTCTTCTTCTTATCAATCAAGGGCTGCAGAGTCTCGCTGTTGGCCGCAAACCAGTCCTGCCTCTTATGATCCACAGTGCCGTAAACCTTTACGGCAGTTTTACAAAGAGTTTCCTTAAGTTTATTCCATTTATCATTTACTGTACAATTTTCTGGTGTATCAGTGAAAGCGTCTTCAAGTTGCTGTTGAAACTGAAAGCACTTTTCAGGATCATGAGTGTTAATAATATTAATCCTGGGGCTAGATTTGTGTTTAGCTGTGTAGATTCTCTTTGGTCTCAGTCTAACCCTTGCAACAACCAAAGAATGATCCGTATCACAGTCAGCACTGTGGTAACTACGAGTCAATGATATATGGTTCAGATGTTGTCTCCATGTGATGATGAAGTCCAGCTGGTGCCAATGGCCGGATCTTGGATGTTTCCATGTGACCTTATGCATCTCTTTTGTTTTAAAAAAAGAGTTTGTAATACATAGGTCATTACTGGTGCAATGCTCCAGCAGCCTTTGCCCATTTTCATTCATGCGACCAATGTTGTATTTTCCAAGGCACACTGGCCATGAACTCGAGTCCTTGCCCACACGAGCATTGAAATCACCGAGCATATAAATGTAGTCGGATTTTGGAACTGCCTTGATCACAGAGTCTAACTCCTCATAGAACAAATCCTTCACATCATCAGAGGAATCGAGTGTCGGTGCATATGCAGTAATAATGGTGGCAAACCCACAAGAGGTTGCCAAGCGCAGGGATAATAGTCTTTCATTTCCTCCTGCTGGAATTTCAATCATTCCCAGTAGCGAATTCTTCACTGCAAAGCCCACACCGTGTTGCCTTTTTTCTGCCTGCCCTTTACCCTTCCAGAAAAAGGTGTAGTTGTTTTCCCTGAGTGACCCTTCCTCAGCGAGGCGAGTCTCCTGCAGGCCAGCAATATCAATGTTAAGACGATTGAGTTCGGCATCAATCACAGCCGTTTTTCTCACATCGTCAATATTGGTCAAGTCAGTGGAAAATCCTGGACACATGGTTCTCACGTTCCAGGTTGCAAGCCGTAGCTTGAGGTTTCTATTTATATTTTTGTTTGTACCTGGTGCATTGGTTTTACAGCCTGCGATTCAGATTTTGTCCTAGCCCCAAGCACCCATTGAAGCAGGCAGGCTGTGGCGGATCAGCACCCAATTGGCTGGGTGCTGCCCAGCTTGAGGCGGGCGGTAGCTGATCAGTGACACCTATAGGTGTCTCCCACCGTCAGAGGCAACGCGTGGCGCCCCATGTCTACGCCAACTGACAAGGACTTATAACCCGTAACAGTTGCCTCTCGCTTTGATTCCGAGACCAGTTAAGACCAGGGATGGAGTTATTGCCTCTCCATAGCACAAAGCCTGGGCTAAAATATAGAGATCATATGTTGCCCATGCAGCATGATCCCTCTCTCGGCCTGCCTAGTTGACTCCAGAGGAAAGGTAACACCCCTACATCTGGAACAAGACAAGCTGCAGAAGCTGCCGGATCAGCAAAGCAATGCTCTAACTGTCCGCCTGTCGGAGCTTCGATCCTAGACCAGTCGCCAACCAAGGCTTAGGGCCTGGTCTGCCCTGCCATGACAATTTTGTCTTTAGCTTGCATTTCCTCGCACCAGGGTAAGGCTTGTACCCTCCCAATTGCGCTCTTCCGCCCGAAGCCGTTGGCACAATGTGGGGTGTCGGGTTTGGTAAGCGCCGCCCAACGTTCGGCGCTAACAGAAACCAGGTAGTACCGTCTACTGTTATACGGTAGCTCAGTCATATCTGACTAAGACCTGACCTGTGTTCATTCATGGCCTGATTAAACATGCTAATATGCCTCTATGATATGTGACTATTCATGAAATCTTGGGGAGATAATGTGGTGGTTGCCCCTTGTCTTTCACATCCACATGGGGGGGGGGGGGGTCTTTTACCTCTGCCTTTGACAACCATTTCCGGCTGTTAGGAAAAGTGAGTGCCCTTCTCTGCATAGCTGCAGATTTGTCCACTTATCTTGGTGGATACTCTGTCCCCAGGGTTGTGTTTGCCACACTGTGGTGTGTTTCCCATCCTTTACCACTGGGAGGTGCAGTTGGATATTTCCCTTCCTAAAGTTATGGTCTATGATAGCCAAAACTCTCCAGTACTTTTAGAGGTCATGTGATGAGAAGAGAGGCATTGGAGAACATTGTGATGACTGGAAAGATCAAGGGGAAGAGAGGCAGAGGCCGACCAAGAGAAATGATGCTGGATGGATTGAGACGGTGGCATGGAGGAATATCAGCAGAGTTGATCCAGAACACCAAAGACCGAGATATGTGGAGAGACATGAACACCTACGCCGGCTGGCATAGCACTTGATAATGATGAATATGCCTCTCAGTTGATGTGGTGTATCAGTACTGGCCATGCACACCTTGCTTCTTTCTGAGCTTGGAGAGGGAAAGGAGAGCTCTGGAGAGATGGTACTTTGGGACCGGGCCTGGAGAAAAGTCTCTATACCAACATTACTCAGATAGAGGTACAGATGAGGTACAGACTCTGATAGATCAAGCACTTTTCCGGGTGCAGATGTCCTGAATGTGATTGCACATGACTTACAAGTTACGTTTCACTGTCTTCCTGTCTGTGGCCAAGTGATCAGGCATCTGTCTCACGCTGTGAAGGTTGTGGGTTCATTCTCAGACTCCATTGTTCAGACCACTAGTGCAGTTTTTCCTGAAACATCTGGGGGTTATCTCTGGAGCTATGGAATTCATGTAATATTCTCAGCAGGCAACTTGCCTTTCATCACAGAGAGGCTGAGCCAGATGGAGTTGAACCCAGTGCAATGAATTTGATCCTCTTGTGTTTAGCTTTTAGTCTTCCAGAGAATTTACAACCAGCCAACCATCTGACCCTGTGACCCAAGCTAGCAGGTGAAGTTCTTGTCCTGGTGAATGGGGTGTTTGCTTTTGTCAAAACTGGAGTCACAGATGCAGGCAGTTGGTGTGCAACAATTGGTGCGTGCTAAAGCTTCTTTTTCTTCTGCCCTATATCCCTTATGAGGCACAGGTCCCTAAACTAACTTATGCTAAATTGTCCTATCTTTTGCTATCTCCTGCAGCTCACACTAGGTCCTCCATATATTATTAATCTCTGTTTTAATTCTCCTTTCAATGTGTTTTTAAGTCTCGCTCTATTTCGTTTGACCTGTGAGATCCAGATCCAGACCGTCAAATAAGTATGTAGTCACTACCCTATCACGCTTCCAACACAGAATTAGCTGGCAGTTAAACAGTGACCTTTTCTAGCATTGAACTTAAGGCATATCTCTGACCCTTCATGTTTAACGAGCACATTTTTTTCTTTTATCCAGGACAGTCTTCAGTCTCCAGTAGAGGAAACTACATCAGACTTTCTTACAGTTGGAGCAGCAGTAATGAAGAACAAGGTCAGAATGTTATTGTAATCTTGATCATTACATTATAGTTTAAACACAGAAGCCACAAACAATATGTTACACAATTTATTGCTAGGCATATTTCCCTGCACCTCACCTGGTGCATACTGCAGAGTTATATATGTTATATATCATATGTAGTGAATAAACAAATAATACTTTGGCTGAAACAATTAAAACACATAGTCATAGGTATTGTTTGAACATAGAGCATTTGTTATCCCCACGGTAATTTCAAATTTAACACAGACTTTTTCTGTTTCCATAAAACTCCCTGGAATTGCCCAACTGGTAATGCCTTACTGTATTATAATCATATATATATATATATATATATATATATATATAATCATATATATATATATATATATATATATATATATATATATATATATATATATATATATATATATATATATATATGATCATCAGGCTATATTTATTTGTTATAAGATTATATTTATTTGTCATCAGGTTATATTTATTGTCATCAGATTATATTTGTTTGTCATCAAGCTATATTTATTACCATTAGATTATATTTATTTGTCATCAGGATATATTTATTTATCATCAGATTATATTTATGTGTCATCAGGTTATATTTATTTGACATAAGATTATATTTATGTGTCATCAGGTTATATTTATTTGACATAAGATTATATTTATTTGTCTTCAGATTATATTTATTTGTCTTCAGGTTATATTTATTATCATCAGATTATAATTATTTGTCATCAGATTATATTTATTCGTCATCAGATTATATTTATTTGTCTTCAGATTATATTTATTTGTCTTCAGATTATATTTATTTGTCGTCAGATTATATTTATTCGTCATCAGGTTATATTTATTTGTCGTCAGGTTGTATTTACCCCGAGAGCTATGCTGGCGGTAGCGTAGCTACCAGCAGGGCCTCCCAAGCCGGACAGGTCAAAGGGTAGAGAACAGACAAAGAGAAACACCCTGGTCCTCCAGGTTGGGGGTTGAAGCGTGGGGTTAACATCCCCACCTTTGTAAAAACTATTTTGTTACGAAACAGATACATAAGCCTCGAATTCGAACTACCAATGAGGAAATGTGCAACACATGGAAAGAATATTTTGTTGAATTACTAAATTGTGAAGCCCCAAGTAACACTTTCCCACAGGAAGAGGTTCTAACGTGTGAACCACAAATTGAAGAACCTGCATTTGAAGAAATCCTATATGTAATCACACGACTTAAAAACAATAAGGCAACTGGGGCTGATGGAATTGCTGCTGAATTTATAAAGGCAGGTAGCCATGCATTACATCTAAAGCTATATGAACTAATAATAAAAATCTGGAGGACAGAAGAATTACCCCATGACTGAAAAGAGTCATTATTGATACCTATCTTTCCCCGGGAAGGTTAACCCGGTCAAAAAATGCCCGCAGAAGTCGGATGTGTCGGCCTAACGGCACAAGAACGCAGCTCTGCTGTAAACAGGCACAACACAGTCACATCCGAAAAAAAACCTCAGGATGAACGCAGAAGAAGAAGAAGAAGAAGATACCTATCTTTAAGAAAGGAGACAAGTTCCAATGTGAAAATTATAGAGGAATATCACTACTGTCCACAAGCTATAAGATTCTATCCACAGTATTACTGAATAGACTAAAACCATATTCAGAAGACATATTAGGTGACTACCAGGCGGGTTTTAGACAAAACAGATCAACAATAGATCAGATATTTGTCTTACGACAAATAGCCGAGAAAAATTGAGAATATAAAAGAGATCTCCATAACATTTTTGTGGATTTTAAAAAGGCTTATGATAGTGTCCATAGTCTATGGAATGCTATGCAGGAATTTGGAATACCAAGGAAGTTAATCAACATAACCAGACTATACATGGAAGATACTTATAATATAGTAACATTATAAAGGCAGGAAATCAGACCCTTTCCAAATAACATCTGGCTTGAAACAGGGTGATGCGCTACTCTTCAATCTGGCTCTAGAGAAAGTTGTAAGGAAGGTAAAGGAGGAATGTGATATTGGAGGAACATCCAAGCTGCTTGGTTATGCAGATGATATAGATATTATAGGGGAAAATGAACAAAAGACATTAGAAATATTGACTCACTTAAAGGAAAAAGCCCAACAGATGGGGCTGGTTATCAACCAAGATAAGACAGAATATATGGTAATTTCAAGAGAATAAATGGCTAAAAACTCTGGCCACATACAAATAGATAATATGACCATTAAAAGAACGGAAACATACAAATACCTGGGTACAATCTTCAACTGCTGCAACATCATAAGGGAAGAAATACAAACTAGAATCAATTCTGGAAATAAGATACACTACAACATGCACTACAACATCTACTAAAATAAAATGCGCTATCTCGTAACACCAAAATCACAATATACAAAACACTGATCAGACCAGTTGTGCTGTATGGCTCTGAGACCTGGAGTACAACGAAAGGAGACGAAGCCTTGTTACAAACCTTTGAGAACAAAGTTTTAAGACGCATCTTTGGACCCATTTGGGATACACAAAGTGGAAAAGAAGAAGTAACAAAGACATTTATGATCTGTTTAAGTCCCCGCTAATCACTGGTATCATGAAGTATAATAGACTACAATGGCTGGGGCATACAGAAAGAATGGAAGATAATAGGGAAACAAAACTCGCTTACACTCAGGAAATAGATGACCGTAGACCCCGAGGTAGACCAAGAAGATGGTGGAGAGATAATATATATACAGACCTACAAGCACTTGGAATCAACGACTGGCAAGAGAAGGTCAACCGAGAGACGAATGGAGATGGATTGTATCTGCAGCAAAGAACCTCAATGGCTCGGAACGCTGAAGAAGAAGAAGAAGGTTATATTTATTTGTCTTCAGATTATATTTATTTGTCATCAGGTAATAATTGGATAGATACACAGTAGGAAACTATGGTTTAGGAGAGAGAAATGAAAGAGGATACAGACTAGTAGAGTGGGCAAAAGAACAGGAAATGATTGTAGGAAACACCTGGTTCAAGCAACACCCTAGAAGATTATGGACC
This sequence comes from Cepaea hortensis, assembly GCA_963921405.1. Lineage (NCBI taxonomy): Eukaryota > Metazoa > Mollusca > Gastropoda > Stylommatophora > Helicidae > Cepaea > Cepaea hortensis. The sequence continues at coordinate 159,937,801 of OY992876.1, forward strand.
TGGAGGAGTCCTGATAGCAGGATTAGAAACCAGATTGACTACATTCTCATTAGCAGAAGATTTAGAAACGCCCTAACAGTAGCAAAAACAGTTCCCAGTGCTGACTGTTATAGTGACCACAGATTACTCACAGGAACATTGAGGATAAAGTTGAAGAAAGTCAAGTATACAACAGGGAACACTAAATATGATTTGTGTACATTGAGTAATGACAAGGAAATACAAAACAAATTCAACATAGAAGTACAGAACAGATTTGAAATATTGTCTGATCTAGAGATCCTATTCCAGGATGTGGATGATCAATGGGAAATGTTAAAGAATTCAATCAATATGGCTGCAGAAACAACTATTCCAAAATTAAAGAAGGTGGGTCGTAAGAAATGGATGACTGAGGAAATTTTACACTTAATGGAAACAAGAAGACTCAACAAAAATAATCCTGCCAAATATGAAGAAATTCACAGACAAGTCAGAATATTATGTAGGAAGGCAAAAGAATCATGGCTTGAGGAAAAGTGCTTAGAAATTGAAAAACAACACAACAGTCAAAATACCAAATTAGTGCACAAAAGGATTCAGAAACTTACTAATAAAAGAACAAGTACATCAACAGGCTGTCTAAGAACTAAAGATGGCAAAATCATAATAGAAAAAGATCAGATTCTACATGTATGGACAGATTATGTGAAAGACCTGTATAATGATAACAGAGAGGAACAGTATGCTATTAGATTTAATAATGAAGGACCAGCAATTTTAAAGATGGAGGTTCAAAATGTTCTTAAGCATATGAAAGCTGGCAAGGCCCCCGGTGCAGATAACATCACAACAGAAATGATTAAAGCTTTAGAAGAATTTGGACTAGAGCAAGTCACTAGACTGCTGAACACATTATATGATACTGGAGATATACCTTCTGAATTATGTAATTCTGTATTTATTGCAATCCCAAAGAAATCAGGAACCTTAGAATGTGATCAACATAGAACAATTAGTATAATGAGTCACATCACAAAGATTTTGTTACAAATTATCATGCAAAGAGTGAGGAAGAAAATACAACCTGAAATAGGGGAAGAACAATGTGGTTTTGTAGAAGGAAAGGGTACAGTAAATGCTGTGTATATGCTGCGAACAGTTATTGAACGTGCTTTAGAAGTAAACAAGGATATACATCTTTGCTTTATTGACTACACAAAGGCTTTTGATAGAGTAAGACATGTCAACATTGTGGATATGCTTGCAGATCTACAAATTGATGGGAAAGACATTAGACTTATAAAAAACATATATTGGAAACAACAAGCTGCCATAAGAATTGATAATGAAGTAGGACAATACCAACCTATTAAGAGAGGTGTTAGGCAGGGATGTGTAATGTCTCCAGATCTTTTTTCCTTATACAGTGAAAATATTTTCAGAAATGTAGAAGACCTAAATGGAATCAGCATTGGAGGACGAAACATAAATAACATTAGATATGCAGATGATACAGTATTGATTGCAGACAATGCACAGGATCTGCAACAATTAGTAGACGCTGTGGTTGTACACAGTGAGCAGCTGGGGTTGGAATTAAATTGTAGGAAGACACAGGTTATGGTCGTCACTAGGAAGAACGAAGTACCACAATGTAATATACAAGTAAATGGGAATATTCTTCAACAAGTGAATCGGTTCAATTATCTCGGAACAGTCATAACATCTGATGGCAGATGCCTTGAAGAGATTAGAACAAGAATCGCCATGGCGAAAGTAGCCTTTAGCAAGATGAAAAACATTCTGACCAATAAAATGATGTCAATTGAAACGAGAAAAAGAGTGTTGAGGGGATACATAGAGCCTGTTCTTTTGTATGGATGTGAAACTTGGACAATGTGCAGTCAAGCTGAAAAACATCTGATGGCTGCAGAAATGTGGTTTCTGAGGAAAATGCAAAGAATACCATGGACAGATAGAAAAACCAATTACCAAGTACTACAAGAGACAAATGAAAATCGTAGATTGATTAGAGAAATTAGACGTAGACAGTCAAAATATTTTGGACATGTTATGAGAAGAAATGGACTGGAGAACTTGGTGACAGCTGGCAAGATCGAGGGGAACAGACCAAGAGGAAGACCGAGAGGAAAATACCTGGATGGCTTGGCCACATGGCATGGATGAGACAGGAACACTGAGCTGATCCACGACTCTGGTGATCGAGTGAAATGGCGAATCATGACCGCCCACGCTTTCCGGCATGGCACATGATTGATTGATTGAATAATTGTTCATCATCAGGTTATATTTATTTGTCATCATATTATATTTATTCATCAGGTTGAAAAGAAGCCTGTAAATCCACACGAAGAACAGGAAATCATTGACGGTATAGAGGATACTTACTTCAACAATGAATCCTTCGATACCAGTTTGCATGAACTACAGGTATTGACTGTTGGTTATTTTTTGTGTGTGCTTTCGCTCGCTTTGACCTCAAGCATAGCCTATACTCATGCTGCTACTTCTGGTGCACTGCATTGATTTTTGCGTGTGGATTAGCTTTTCCTATTACCAATGTCCCTCACCATCAGGTGTACCCACTCCGACTTCAGAGGCCATCATCATCAAGTGCCATGCCGGCTGGCGTAGGCATTCATGACTCTCCACAGATCTCGGTCTTTGGTTTTCTGGATTAACTCTGCTGTTGATATTCCTCCATGCCACCATCTCAATCCATCCAGCATTATTTCTCTTGGTCTGCCTTTGCCTCTCTTCCCTTCTATCTTTCCAGTTGTCACGATGTTCTCAAATGCCTCTCTTCTCATCACATGACCAAAAAAGCTGTTTGCTTCTTTATTATTGTTATATATAAGGTTGTAGTTTCATTAGCCTCTTTCAGACAGTCTTTGTTAGTTACGTTTGCAGTTCAAGGAATTCGCAACATTCGTCTCATGAACCATGTTGTTTCTAGTCTCTTCCTAATTTGTTCATTTACATTCTGAGATTTACAGCCATACAGTAAAGCAAGTACGTGTAAATTTATATCTCCAAGTCAAAGATGAGAAATCAACATTTTAGTCCAACTGACCAGTGTAGGGACTGAACCTGCTACCTCAGCTTCAGCACACTGGATGTTTAAAAATGAGTGCTCTTATCTATTCAGCCATTCTAGCCACCAGACTGTTGAATATTATATGTTCTTTTGCCTTTCATGTCCCAATAAAGCACAGGTCCTCAGCCAACTCAAGCCCCTTTGTAGACTTGTTTATGATTGGTTAGATTTTGCAGGTCAAGTTTTCTATGGGATGAGGTGGCCAGGATGTGCATGGTAGGTTACAGTGTTGTTATTATGTGCTTCCCTTTTGGGCCCTGATAACACACGGGTGGTAGTATAATCTGAATGAAGGTAAAATATAACCGGGAATCTCGACGAAAGGAAAAACACACAGATAGAAGTGGAAGTTCCGCTCAAAGTCTAGGTTGATGAACAGTAAACCGGCTGCATAGAACTGCGTGCTCTATTTTCTAAACCACGTTTTCACTTCACATTCAACTTCGGCATCACTCGCGAAATGTCTCCCGCCAAAGTGGGTTTTCAATGGACTTAGCCCCTAGCGATTTCTCGTAAAGCGGTGCATAGCTGGGTAAAAAAAGTTACGAGGGCGAGTCAATAAGTAAGTCGTACAGTTCTGTGGGATGGCAGGTAAATGAAAACAAAGCACTCAGTTCTATGCAGCCGGTTTGGGAGAACTGATAAAATGATGGGATAAATGCATCAATGTTGGTGGAAATTATGTTGAGAAATAAAAGGTCAATGCATGTATAAAAAACTGGTTTCAAGTTGTTATCATAGTTAGTCATTTTTCTACAGCCATTTGTGACTTACTTATTAACTTACCCTTGTATTTGCTTCCCTTTTGGGCCCTGTTAACACATGGGTGATGGTATAATCAGAATGAATGCAAAATATAACTGGGAATCTCAATGAAAGGAAAAACACTCAGGTAGAAAGTGAAAGTTTCAATCAAAGTCTAGGTTGATGAACACACACAAATATAACTACAAAATAAGAATAGTTAGCTGGAAACTGAAGTGTCCCAATCACGGAAAATAATACACATTTTTCATCTAATCCCCCTCTCATAATGCCTCAACATTTTCAAACATAATGTTTCCAATCCTTCATTCATAATACCTCCAATTCCTCACTCATAATGCTTCAGAATCCTCACGCACAATGCCTCCAATCCTTGACACAAAATACTGCCAAGTTCTCACTCATAATTCCTCAAAATCCTCACTCATAATGCCTCCAATCCTTCACTCATAATGCCTCAAAATCCTCATGCATAATTCCCCCAGTCCTTCACTCTATATATTACCAAATTCTCATGCATAATGCCTCAAAATCCTCACTCATAATGCCTCCAATACTCCACTAATTCATTAATTCATTCAGTAGCATGTCCTTTGCAGAACTGTAACAGAGAACTACAGAACCTCACTCCCATAACAACCTTCCAGAAAACTTCTCGGTCATAAGCAAGATGTCACCGTCCGATACACCTATCTGGAGATCATCTGCCACATCCTACACCCATCTTCTCTTTGGCTTTCCTCTTCCTCTCTTCCCAGACATATACCCCTCCATTATTGTTCTCTCCAAACTTTCATGTCGTATTCAAGATATTCTTAGAACCTGTCGATAACATTTATATTCAAAGGAATTTATGCACTGTTCAGCTTTTTCATTAAGTGTCCAGGTCTCACAGGCGTATGTTGCAATGGGGAAGATGCATACTCTTAAAAATCTTATTTTTGTAGGTCAATCCATCCCATGCCACAATTTATTCAGTTGTTTTGGTTTTTGAAGAGCAATAGATATTCATATTTTAATTTCTTTCTTTGTGTCACCATTGTTGGTAGTCAATGACCAAAGTTATTCAACATTTTCCACCACCTCCAAATTTTCCTAATTAACATATATTTCTTTCTCCGTATTAGTTTTATCTGTATGCATTATCTTTGTTTTTGCTATGTTAAGATATAAGTTGTGATTTTCACTGTTCTTTTTGGTTGAGGTTTTTCTATACCATCCTGTGATGTGGATAGTAATACTGTATCATCAGCATATAGAATCTCTGGTAATCCTCATGCATAATTCCTCCAGTCCTTCACTCTATATACTACCAAATCTTCATGCATAATGCCAACTGATTTCACTACCAAATTTAATCTTATATAAGATGTTCTGTGTTCAGGTTTTTTATCATGATTGTATCTACATTAATGTAACTGGATGGAATACATTATCTTCTTTAAGTTCTTCAGGAAGACTCACTGCTTTTGCCCTTGATCATTCTTGAAAGACATGTTCTCCTTCTGCCTGAAAAGATGTTGGTCACATTGTGTCTGTGTAAATTACCCAAGCAGACTAATTGATCTTGCCTCTTATCATTCTTCTAGAATATATTCTTCTTTGTCCCCATTTACCCTGAACAGGATGTTGGTTACTCCATGTCTGTTTACAGTCTTCTTCTCTTCTTCTGCCTTTCATCTGCCAACGGAGTATAGGCCCTCAACCAACTGACACCAGGCTTTGACTTGGAGAATGTGTTCTTCTGTTTGTTTATTTTGTAAAGGATTGCATCATGTCTGTTTCAGTTGCTCAGTCAGGCTTATGGCTTTTGCATCTTATGATATTGGGAGATGTATTCTTCTGTTTCTTCCTAATTTATCCAGAAAATGATGTTTGTCTCTTTGTTATCATCTTCATGTGTCATGCCGATAACATGGGTGGTCATTTTTTGTCATCATACACGATCACCAGAGTTGTGGATCAGCTCTGTGTTCTTATCCCGACCTTGCCATATGGTCAAGCCATCCAGATATTTACTTCTCTGCCTTCCCCTTGTTCTTGTCCCCTCAATCTTGCCAGTTGTCACCAAGTTCTCTAGTTTATTTCTTCTCATAACCCAAAAAAATTGGACTGTCTACGACTAATTTCTCTAATCAGTTTACAGTTTTTATTTGCCTCTTGTAGGACTTGATCATTGGTTTTTCTGTCTGTCCATGGTATTCTTTGCATTTTCCTCCGAAACCACATTTCCCCTGCCATTATATGCTTTACAGCTTGTCTGCTTATCGTCCACGTTTCACATCCATACAAAAGTACAGGTTTTACTTACACTTCATCACTCTTTTTCTCATTGCAATTGACACCTTTTTTTTAGTCAGTATGTTTTCCATTTTGCAAAAGACTACCTCTATATTATAAGTGTATGTAATGTTCCACAGCCGCCTCTGTGGCGAAGGAGTTACGGACCCAGTTCGTAATCTTGTATACCGCGTTCAGAAGGCAATGGCAAACTACTGAATGTAAACTTGCCCAGGAATCACAAACAGCCAAAGAATGCTGGGGTTGACTGCTACATCCGTAAAAGGATATGCAGCTAACTTGTTTTTAAATGTTCCACTATCCAGTGCCAATTATTCCTCCCCATGACCCTTGACGGAAAAAGTGGAAGATGATGATGATGATGATAATCTTCCACTCACATTATCATCTCCAAAGTGCTCGTATTTAGTCACTCTGGCTGTCCAATGTATTCGACAGCATTTGTCTCAGAAACCACATCTCTTCTACCTACAGGCTCTTCCTAGTTTGTTCATATTCCAGTCTCTGTGGCGAAGTGGTCAAGCCGTTGGACTCGTGCTCCGAAGGTTGTGGGTTCGATTCCGGGCCGCACCCTTCGGTTTACGAGTCAAATGTTTCGGAGACTCCTGTGGGTCATCGCTAAAAGCTACGGAGTTCGTGCTTTGTGCGACGCTTTCCGTGCTGCGGAAAGAGACCGAGCCATATGGGATAAAACCCGGTGCAATGAAGTCGACCCTGTCAACTTTTAAGCGACTCATATTCCAAGTTTCACTGCCTTTCAGCAGAACAAATTCAATATAACATCTCACTACATTTAGAAATGGACAGGATAATCCATGGTGAAACTGAAATGTTGGCAAGAGGCAAAGATGAATGGAAACAAGTTATACAAAATACAGCGAAGGATAGTCCTTTACCGGCCTCCTGGGTTGTGAGAGAAATGTAATATATAGAGAATGAACTCGATCAACATTTACATATTTTCAAAATACATAATCTATAATTATCACAACTTTTGTAGAACAATCTTCGTCTTGTCAAGTGTTGGAACTCGTGCCCACACTTGTGTTAGACACAGGTATCCAATTGACTTGACCTGCATTATTAGTCCGTTCCTTAATTTTATTAATGATTGATAATTTTATGAAATTATTATGTTTGTTTGTTTAGAAACTCCCTGAGATTCTGGATCTGGAAAAGATTGCTGATGATTCCGCCAAACTTCAGACACAATTACAGGCTGTAAGCACTGTTTTATTTTAACGTGTACCAACTTTTGTTTCAACATAATTCTTTCAGTTCTCTCTTCTCTTCTCTTCTCCATGTGAGAAAACCTGGGTCAATGAGGTCTTTCTGGTGACTGCCGAGTCCATCAATGATGAACTGTGGTACTTGTGGATGAATTTTGTGTTGGCATTCTGGCGGCGGTATTATGCACAGTGCACCTGTGCGGGCTTGTTGGATTGCCGAGACTCCTGTCTGTTCCACTTTTCACATTGGACAGTGGGGAGCATTTTGTGTGGTATTCGCTGGCACGGAAATGGAGCATAATGGGGACGACCCGTTGCTGTGAAGTTGGAACCTCGACTAACTAACTAACTTCTCTTCTCTTCTCTTCTCTTCTCTTCTCTTCTCTTCTCTTCTCTTCTCTTCTCTCTCTCTCTCTCTCTCTCTCTCTCTCTCTCTCTCTCTCTCTCTCTCTCTCTCTCTCTCTCTCTCTCTCTCTCTCTCTCTCTCTCTCTCTCTCTCTCTCACAACACACTTACACACACATGCAGTCACAGTTATATTATTTTGGCTGAGTAATTACAACACAGTTAAGATGACCAGTTTAATCAACAGTATATAGTCTTTCATCCAAATCTCAATCTGCTCTTGCCCTTATTTGTTCTTTCATGCCATTTCATAAATTAAAACTTTCTCTACATCTTCTGTGTTCATCTTGATAAGATGGCTTCATTTACAGCCAAGCTCCTTTCGTCAATAGTCTGATTTCATCATCATCATCATCATCAAGTGCCTTGCCAGCTGGCGTAGGCGTTCATGGCTCTCTACAGATCTCGGTCTTTGGTTTTCTGGATCAACTCTGCTGCTGATATTCCTCCGTGCCACCGTCTCAATCCATCCTGCATCATTTCTCTTGGTCTGCCTCTGCCTCTCTTCCCCTCGATCTTTCCAGTTGTCACGATGTTCTCCAATGCCTCTCTTCTCATTACATGACCAAAGAAAGCTGTTTGTCTCTTTCTTACTGTTGTATACAGTGTTCTGATTTCAGCGTAGCATATTCAGTATATGTGCTTGTTGGCAATTGGGATATCCATCTATGTTAATAATGTGTTCAGGTGGCACAAACCTGTCTTCTTTCTTGTTCATCTTGAAAAGGATGTTAGTTATGTTGTGACCATTTACAGCCAGGCTACTTTCTGCATGCTCACATAATTCAACACAACACATATGTTGGTTGTTCATGATTTCTTGGCAAATTTACGTTCAGTAGTTTGCCATTCCTTTCTGCATGACCAGCACTCATACCTAAAGTATGGGAAACCAATGCAAGGCGGTCTGCTTCTAAATCGCCTGCAGCTGTGATTCGAACATGGTATGCGGGATTACAAATTGTGTCCGTTACCTCTTATCCACATAGCCGACTAGGGGCAATAGCCCAATATTTTTATAAACCAATTGGCACTCGACGGGTGATGTGGTCAGTGTTACGTCAGCTGCCTTGACCTCCCTGGACATTTCTTAGTCCCCATTCTAGGCTAGGTTGACCTGAAAGCCTAGGTAAATTTTAAAAGAAAATCTGCTTTGATGGGGATTTGAACACATGACTGCCAAGCTGGCAGGCAAGCATGCTAGCCTCTATGCTACTACAGCTCGCTGAAAGGTTAGGGTGGAGTTTATACTGACCAGAACCTTTCTCCACCTGCATATGGGGTATCCTAGACAGAGACTAGCCTGGCTAACAAAGGGAGGATCATCCATAGACTCCACTGTGATGAAGCCTGTTGAGAACTTAACATTTGCACACAGCGACACTGCAGGAGAATTACAGCAATTCCTCAAGATGATGGTAACCAAAACGTGAATTTACCACTTGGTGAGCTCGGGAACATGCTGGGAATGAGAATGTTACTTGTCTGCCATGATGGAAGCAAGTCATCCCCAATTATTCAAGTTGTACAGCAAGAGTGCAACCTAAATCAACATTGTTCTACAACATCAATTGCTCTTTGAGAAACATGTTCATTTATGGCCACGAGCGAAAGCAAAATCCACCCATGTGTTACTGGGGCCCTTGTGGGAAGCAAAGAATAGTAACGCAACCTATGATACATGTCACAAGAGACATCAAAGGAGGGTTGGGTGTGGTGCTGGCTTCGTCATTCTGTAGAAAAACTCTCGCTGCAACATCCTGCCAATCATGAACAAGTCCAAAGATTAAAAAAAAAGAATAACGACGCCAACCAAGAAGGGTTGGCTGTTCTAACAGAGCTATGGTGACATGCAGAGAAAGCCACAAGGAGTCTGTATCACAAACTTTCTTCCTTTCACTTGCAGACATTTCCAGAATTGGCACCTGGAATGCCAGAGCAATGTATAAATTGGGAAAGACACCACAAGTGGTGTAGGAGAAAGTTAGTTCATATCCTTTACAGGACTTAGCAGTCAACTCCAGCTTTCTTTTGCTGTCTGTGATTCCTGGGCAAGCTTTTTCTCCAGCAGTTTGTCATTGCTTTCTGAACAACCGACATTCATACAATTTTATAGAAACCAACGCAAGGCGGTCTGCTTCCAAACCTTCCACAGCTATGTTTCGAACGTGGTATGCAGGATAACGAATTGCATCCGTAACCCCATCGCCACAGAGCTGGCGGTGGAGGAGATGAAAGAATAATTTGGGGAGGACATGGATAGAGCTGCATGGGAGAGCTAAAGGTGGGAGGGGTTGGAGTGAATTGGTTGAGGGCATATCCCTAATGGAGGATAAAAGAAAGAAGTTGGAGGTAGGTCTACCTGATCATTGTCACAGCTTTCTGTGTTGCGCTGTGGAACAAATAAAACCATACACATTTAAGAACCCTCTTTATACTTGGATATAAGAAGATGAACTGAATGAATGAATGTTACTCTTGTAGGTATCCAAACGTGTGTCAGAGCTGATTTTGCAAAATCACCCGGCTTATGCTGCTGAACTTCAGCGTGTTATGGATCTTCAGCGAACATTGAGATCCGCAGGGTCCGTATGTCAGAATGGAAGAAGGTCAGTTTAATTTGCAATTATTTTAAACATGAAAAATGATAGTTAACATCAAACTGTGATCTGTATGCTGTTTTTGGTTTATTCCAGCTTCTTTAAGTTATTGTAAATGTAAAACTGCTTGATGTCAAGTTTCAGTGTCCTGTTTAAGTATCTTAGATTTTTCAGTACTTCAGAGCCAAGCTGAGTATATAGTTAGAAGCTCTGCGATGGTTTCTATACTAGTTCTGTAATGGTTTCAAATGAGAAATGAAGATGTTCAAAATGAAGCCAAGACACAGTAGGCACTTGTCATGGACATCACATTGAAGTCATTTGTGGCCATGTCTTTAGATGAAGCAAACACATATGTAACGATGGGTAAAATCTCGCTGTTTATTTCCAAAGGCATATATTGCCATTAGGGGTGTGAAGTGTTAGGCCCTTGTTGCCACACGGCGATATGACGGGTACGCACCAGAAAGAAATAAACAAAAGGATATTAGGGATTATCCATAGTGATCCAGAAGAACGTACTAAAAATAAACAACGAACACAAAGGAACTAAGGGAAACTTAGGAACCGGGTACGTCAGACGACAACAGAGGAGACCTTGGGGAATTCGTCTGAGGCGTGGACATATTGTGTGAAGCCCATGTTCGTTTGGAGATTTGGTTGTCAGAAGGCGAAGCTTGGCTGAGGACTATCAGATGGAGGATGTCTGACGAGGAAAGTGTCAATATCGAGCAGAGGGCCTGAAGGCAGGGAATACCTAGACAATCTGGGAAAATGAGAACGGCGAGATAGATTGAGCTCCTAAATACGGTCGGACGCTACTGGGATAGAGTCGTAGATATTTGTGTGAATGCCGTCCCTGTGTTAAAAGGGACAGTTCATTTTTCTCTATGAATCCATCGTATTGATCCAGCGCATCATTAAAAGAATGTGTGAGTACTGTTGTTTAGGATGGCGTCGGTTGATTCTTCGCATTACAGTTCGACATTTTCACGTGAGTTTACTATTGCTTTAACGTTGACGTTGCCAATTTGATAAGTGCGGGAGTAGCGTTGAGGCACTTGTGAGGTAGCCAGTTCCTGTGTTCACAGAATTTTCTTCCCAGACAATTCTCACACAATTCTGAAAAATTATCCAGGACTTATTTAAGGAGGCTGGGTCGACCGCAGAGACATGCTAGTTTGAAAAAAATTAATGTCAATATCTCTCTCAAGTAGCAAGTTTTTTGCATATAGAACATCACTGTCATCACAGTGTGCTGAAAAACCTCAGTCTCTTGCCATTTCTCCTGCCTCTTGCACCCTCAGGCCTCAGGTGTCTGTAGTACGTTGTGTCCATCTTCATACTGGTCTACCCTGCCTCTTGCACCCTCAGGCCCGAGGTGTCTGTACTACGTTGTGTCCATCTTCATACTGGTCTACCTCTGCCTCTTGCACCCTCAGGCCCCAGGTGTCTGTAGTACGTTGTGTCCATCTTCATACTGGTCTACCTCTGCCTCTTGCACCCTCAGGCCCCAGGTGTCTGTAGTACGTTGTGTCCGTCTTCATACTGGTCTACCTCTGCCTCTTGCACCCTCAGGCCCGAGGTGTCTGTAGTACGTTGTGTCCATCTTCATACTGGTCGACCCCTGCCTCTTGCACCCTCAACAAGCCCAAGGTGTCTGTAGTACGTTGTGTCCATCTTCATACTGGTCTACCTCTGCCTCTTGCACCCTCAGGCCCCAGGTGTCTGTAGTACGTTGTGTCCATCTTCATACTGGTCTACCTCTGCCTCTTGCACCCTCAACAAGCCCAAGGTGTCTGTAGTACGTTGTGTCCATCTACATACTGGTCTACCTCTGCCTCTTGCACCCTCAGGCCCCAGGTGTCTGTAGTACGTTGTGTCCGTCTTCATACTGGTCTACCTTTGCCTCTTGCACCCTCAACAAGCCCAAGGTGTCTGTAGTACGTTGTGTCCATCTTCATACTGGTCGACCCCTGCCTCTTGCACCCTCAAGCCCAAGGTGTCTGTAGTACGTTGCATCCATCTTCATACTGGTCATCCCCAGCCTCTTCTCCAGGAACCATGCCATTCTTGCCATTGTGACATTTAATATGGCTAGACTATGTAAGTTTGTATATAGAACATAGAAGACATTTAATTGAAGTGTTAAATACAAGAGGTATGAAGCACTGCGGAGATAGTCACAAGGGGTCTGGAACACAACATTTGCTTCCTTTAACCTAGGGACATTTCCAGAGGAGATGAAATACTATGAGATTAGCATACTGGGATTGAATTAGAGACAAAAATAATATTTTAGAGGTGTTTTTGTGGTTTGTTTTATCATGTCATGCTGACTGACACGGGCTGCCATGTCTCTGCACAACCCTAGCCTCCTAGTTTTGTTTAAAGTATATGTGTTGATATCTTTCTGTGTGGCATATCTTTCAGTGTGGGATATCTTTCAGTGTGGGATATATCTGTGCTGGGATATCTTTCTATGTGGATATCTTTCTGTGCTGGCATATCTTTCTGTGCTGGCATATCTTTCTGTGCTGAATATTTTTCTGTGTGGGATATCTTTCTGTGTTGGGATATTTTTCTGTGTGGAATATTTTTCTGTATGGCATATCTTTCTGTATGGGATATCTTTCTGTGCTGGGATATCTTTCTGTGCGGGGATATCTTTCTGTGTGTGATATCTGTCTATGTGGGATATCTTTCTGTGTGGGATATCTTTCTGTGCTGGCAAATCTTTCTGTGTGGGATATCTTTCAGTGTGGTATATCTTTCTGTGCTGGGATATCTTTCTGAGTGGGATATTTTTCTGTCTGGTATATCTTTCTGTATGGGATATCTTTCTGTGTGGGATATTTTTCTGTATGGGATATCTTTCTGTGTGGGATATCTTTCTGTCTGGCATATCTTTATGTTGGATGTCTTTTCTTTCTGTCTAGTATATTCTCTCTATCAGTCTCTATGTCTCTTCCATTAATTTTACCAGTTGTTACACTATATTCCTTGTTTTGTCTCTTCTAATTACATGGCCATCAATATTGACCATTGTTGTCTGATGACTCTACTGTATTTCCTTTGAATCTTGGTCTTTTATTGAACATGTTCAGGACTCATTTTGGCTGCTGAGTTGCTCTCATGCCCACATGCACCGTGAATTTGCAGAGAACTAACAAATCTGTATGTTGAGAATATTCCAGTTTTGTAACGAGTCTGTCATACGTTCGCAGACAGCTGGCCCGTGCAAGGGAGAGCTTTACCATCGCCAGTTTGGGACTCCTTGCCAACTATCGCAAACGACAGCAGCTGCTTGGTTTATTAAAGTCAGTACGCACAATCAAAACTCTACAGAGGACAGATCTCAGGCTTCGAGAAATAATGGAAGTATGTATGTTAACAGTAATTGTTTCTTGCATCCATGGATATTTTAATTAGTGCAATGTAAACATGGCAGCCTGGTAGCATATGAGATTGTCTAGTAACCTTTTATCAGACTAATATTGACTTTACTGCAATGGGTCATCCCATAATTGCTCCATTCATGTGCCAGCGAAAGCCGCACAAAATGCTTCTCATTGTCCAGTGTGAAAAATGAAGCGGCCAGCAGTCCCAACAGAACCAACAGATTGCACACGTAGTCATGCATAAAGCCACTGCCAGAATGCCAACATAATAGTCTGCCACTATAACTACAGTTTAGAAAACCAGCAACTGCACACACATTACTACATAAGGCAAACCAGCTAGTTCAACCACTGGGGATAGATGAAAGAGCATACCACATATAATCCACAGCTGACGGTGTCATATCAAGCAATCAGCTCAATAACTTGGTCACGAAACCATGTAATACAAGTGCAAATGAGGAAAATGCATAAGTAGGCCGTGACTAGAAGCAAACACTCCAAGGCCAAGTGCAGATGGGGAAAGTGCATAAGTAGGCCATGACTAGAAGCAAACACTCCAAGACCTTAATGGATTGCCTGCCTATCTGTCATATTTGAATCTGAAGTTCCAACTGTCTAATTATTTATCTTTGTTTATATTTCTTCTGTAGTACAGGAATATTTATTCTTCATCCACAGGATTCTTAGTATTCTACAGAGGGACTAAGTCAGTGAGGCCTCTAAATTTCCTTCTAATCTTAGTTTTCAGGATACATGATTTACATGTAGTATTTAGAGATTTTGCTGCGCTGATCTAAATATCTTATCTGGACGTGGAAGACAAGAGAAAACCAACAATCAGTTTGCTAAGAATAAGTTTATGGGCAGTCACAAAAGTAGATTGGAGCGTATAGTGGCTGTCGAACAGGAGCAGATTTAGATGCATATGTTGTGTTCAAAGATGAAAAATCAGACTCCAACACCTCATACTTCTGCTAAAGTTTATGATGCTTCTTTGTTGTTCAGGAGGAGGATTACTCTGGTGCAATTCAGCTCTGTCTGGAGTGTCAGAAGGCAGCAAGCACTTTCAGACATTACAAGTGTATCAGGTTTGTGGCAACTCTTTTATGTTCGGTTTTGTTAGTAGGTGTCTAGCTATATGACTGCTGATTTTCTTGGGTGTCCACATATTTTCATTATCAGTAATTCTTTTTTACCTAACAGAAACTTGTTTTGACTATGTAATAATAACGAACGATTTCATAAGTGTAACAGGTAGTCAAGGATGTAGGATTGGTTGTACCCTCAGAAGACACTAACACAACAGAAACTCATGATTTAGTAGTACTGGGACTATAGGAAAGGCAACATACAAGAGACTCATATGATTCTCCAGAACTGATGAGCATGGGCCATCAGAAAGACAACACATAGAAGACTCTCACATGATTTCCTAGAACTTTCATTGCATTGGCTATAAAGAAGGTGACATACAGAGGAGACTCACATGATTCAGCAATATTGGTACTATAAGAAAGGCAGCTCATAAGAGACTCATGCGATTCCTCAGAATGGCTATGTTCCCCAGAACATCTCTGTTCCCGAGAATGGATATGTTCCCGAGAACGGATGTGCATGGACTATCAGAAAGACAAAACACGGGAGACACACATGATTCCCTAGAACTGCCATTGCATTGACTATATAGAAGGCAACATACAGAGGAGACTTGCTAGGTAACTACAGTGGTGCAGGTTCACCCCTCAGCAAATTTTCATGATCAAATACGGCTGTGGGATTAATCTGACCATATAAACGTCAAAGATTTGTCTTGGGAGATTAGATGGTGGGGAAAGGAATTGGTTATTGCCATCCCATAATATTGTGACCTAGTACAGTAAAACCTCTGTTTTCATTGCCTTCGGTTATCATCAGTTTCGATTTTCGTCGATTTTTTCTGCGAAAAATGTGTCTTGGTTTTCGTTGATTGCCTCGGATTTCGTTGGCATGCCCTCATGACCTCGCTGCTAATTTTGCAAAAACAAAGAGACCACGGGTTCTTCTGCTCAGTTTGGCATTGTTTTTCATTGTGTGAGCATCAGTTGCTAATAATAAAAGATGAGAGCAGCGTTAAGATTGCTGAAATCGGCCGCAGAGAAGTCGCCATCCACAATAAGTTCTATTGTGGTGAAAAAGGAAGAAATAAATGAGGCTTATGTAATGAAAGGCATGAATATGCTAACGAAACAGATCACAAACAATTGAAGATCTTGAACAGTTATTATTAATTTGGATAAATCAAAATCAGTTAAATGGCGATTCTGTTTGGGAGGCAATCATATGTAAAAAGGCCAGACTGTTGTATGCCGATCTCACTAAGAAAATGCCTGGGATGAGTGCTAGTGTACTTAGTGATTTTAAGGCCAGCAAAGGATGGTTTGAAAAATTCAAGGGGCACACTGACATACACAGTGTTACTAGGCACGGCGAAAGTGCTAATACCGACAAGTCTGGGGCCGAAAAATAGTATTAAACACTAAATTTATTCTCTATAAAATGTGTTTTTGATATGTATTTTGGAGTTTCTAGAACAAACTAATTGGATTTACATTGATTTATATGAAATAATTGCCTCGTTTTTCACCGATTTCGGATTTCACCGATTGTTTTCGGACAGATTATTGACGAAAACCGAGGTTTCGCTGTATATATGAAGACCTGTCACTTCTGCCATGAGCTTACCTTTACCTTAGGGCCGCTACATTTCTATTTCAGTGAGTTGAGCTCCAAACTGCAAGACACCCTGGAGATGATCGAAGAGCAACTGGATGTGGCACTGTCTAAGACTTGTGCAGGCTTTGAAGAAGCTCATTACCAAAAAGTGCAGCGAGCATACAAGCAGCTTGGCAAAACCCAGGTACAGAAATCATCATCATCATCAAGTATTTCAGTCCCTGGACTAGTCTTGAAGCTTTCTGTTCATTCTATTCCATCGTTGTCTGTAATATGCCACTGTCTTAACTCAGTGTGTGTCTGCATAGATACATTTGTGCATGTTTGCATAGATAAATCTGTGCTTGTCTGCATAGATACATCTGTGCAAATTTGCATAGATAAATCTGCATGTTTGTAGAGATAAATCTGTGCATGTTTGTAGAGATAAATCTCTGCATATTTGTATAGATAAATCTCTGCATGTTTGTAGAGATAAATCTGTGCATGTTTGTATAGATAAATCTGTGCATGTTTGTATAGATAAATCTCTGCATGTTTGCATAGATAAATCTCTGCATGTTTGCATAGATATAACTCTGCATGTTTGCATAGATAAGTTGGTGCATATTTGCAGAGATAAATCTGTGCATGTTTGCATGGATAAATCTGTGCATGCGTGCATTATAAAAACCAGGTGAATGTGGAAGTCCAGGAAAAACTACCCCATTATCTCCTGAATTTAAGCGGTTGAGTTGTCATTATTGTATTGAACAATACCGTCGAATGTATGGGACTTTGGACATACCAGGTGTTGAGCTCGGCAGAAGAAGATTCAAAGCTTCTCAGGTCAAAATTAAGTTAGATGTTTTGTATAAAATAAACAAGAACATACAGAAACAGGCCTTGATAATTTATATTTCTTCATTATAGTATTTATAATTATCAGAAGTGAAGCGAATAAGGATATTAGCATAAGCCATGTGTAGAAATGAGGAGGTGTTGGGTTAACCCAGTCTGATCAGCTGAGTATCAAAGATTTCTCTAGGAAGGAAAAATAGAAAAACATCTGCTGGAGACAAACATAAGGTGTCTTCTCTTCTGCTTGAATATAGGTCACACATACGTAATATTCATATTAATCAGTGTACCTATACACAATAGTTGTTCCATTTTTCTGTTAAATTCAGATGGCATGAACTTTTACAGACTCCTACTTACTCAAGACACTTCACAAACAGTCAGGCATTGATGTGTGGAAATTACAGAACTCACTTTCTCAACGTGATCAAGATCCACTGGCGTGAAAGGTCATCCGGATTTGTGATCATCTGCTAAGGAAGTCATTTCCTGTTTGAAATGCTGGTACTACTCATGACATTGCGTACGACTCAAACAGTTGTCCTGATTGGCTAATTGTGGCATTTGAAAAGTTTCAGTGAACGTTTTACCTAATTTGAAACAGAATTTCATGCAGATTTGTTGCTCTTCAATGTACTTCTTTGCTGAATGTTTCAAAATTTGCTGAGTGCATTGCACTTGTCATGATTTTACCAGAAGTACACCAGACATCAGTGACTAACATTTGGGCTGTGATCTCGCTATTACTAAATTGAAGGTAACTATCGCTGGCACATATACAGCACTAGCTAGCTTGCTGACCCACTTCTTGGATACTGCTTCAATTCCAGTTTCTGTTTGGACTATCTTCATACATGTACAAACTGGCAAGTATGGTGAAGTATGCCGCTGTTAAGTTGTTAAATTTAGCCTTGTGGCTTCTCATCAGACTGCCATGAACCAGCTGCACACACATTTTGCCAGCAGTATCCACAATACAGCCTTTGCCATCACACTAGGTCCAATGTCGTCGTTACAGCTTCCAATTGTTATTTTATCTAGTGTGTCCTCTAATCTCTACTTCTTTCCTCTACTTCTATTAGTGCTGATCAGTACTTGTATATTTATTTCTCATGCTAAGTTTACCAAATGTGTTGATCTCTACTTCTTTCCTCTACTTCTATAAGTGCTGATCAGTACTTGTATATTTATTTCTCATGCTAAGTTTACCTAATGTGTTGATCTCTACTTCTTTCCTCTACTTCTATAAGTGCTGATCAGTACTTGTATATTTATTTCTCATGCTAAGTTTACCAAATGTGTTGATCTCTACTTCTCAACAGACTGCCATGGACCAGCTGCACATGCATTTTGCCAGCTCCATCCACAATACAGCCTTTGCCATCGCACTAGGTTATGTAGAGCTCACGTCTGGCTCCGGAGGAGGAGCCAACTTGCAGAAGCGACAGTATGCAGATTTGTGCAAAGTAAGGCTTTATTATGTTTTACTCATTGGGATCTAATAGGAACCAGAGTTGGTGTAGGGCCTTCTGATCCTAGTGTAGTCTAGATTTCTCAGATAAGCGTGACAAATAGAAGATACAGTGTTCACATTTAACACATTAAAGATATCTTGACAGTTGGAAGACTTAAAGATTAAACTGCAATTGACTGCTATCCTGATATAGTTAGTAAAGCACCTGAAGTAAGATATTTATAATATGAATGTCTCTTATGGGAATGTAGAAGAGAAGGGAAAACCACCACATTACTTTCCCAACAATAAGTTTATGGGCACTCACAAAGCTAGTTTTATGATGACGTGACATGCTGAAACAACTTCATACCATTCACTGAACTGAATGACAGCGACTTAATATTTATGGCTACTGGAAGCGCGCAGAGATGTCCAATTAAGCAGAATTCTTCAGCCTTTCTTGTAGCATTGAGGAGATATCCAGTTAAACATGGTTCTGCAGTCTAGCTAAAAAGGGATGTCCATTTAAACATAATTCTTCAGCCTTTATTGTAGCATAGAAGCATCCAGTTACCAGAGTTCTTTAACCTTTCTTGTAACATAGAGACATCCAGTTAACCAGAGTTCTTCAGCCTTTATTGTAACATAGAGACATCCAGTTAACCAGAGTTCTTCAGCCTTTATTGTAACATAGAGACATCCAGTTAACCTGAGTTCTTCAGCCTTTATTGTAACATAGAGACATCCAGTTAACCTGAGTTCTTTAACCTTCGTCAGCTGAAAAAGGAATTTAGTATCGTGACACGCCATAATTTTATGGAAACATCAAATATATTATTTGTTATGCTTTTATGGGAGCGGCTGGCTGAGTGGCTAGAATGCTGGACTCTCCTTCGAGAGACCTGGGTTCGATCCCTCGGTAAGGTGTGGGATTTTTTTCTGTCGGGGGCAAAAAGAAAATCCTAACCTGCACAGTTCGCGGCGACTGCACTAGCCAGGCGGCCTTAATTCCTAAGGCTCCCTCTGCCATACATCGCAAGGTTCTTTATTGGCAGTAAATGACAGTTTTTTATGCTTCATTGTGGCTGTATATGCAACATTTTTCTGCATATATATTATTGCAGTTGCGGGTGGGCTAGCGTAGTTGATAGCAGATTTCGCTGGTAATGTCACAAGCACGTCCGGACATGGATTTCATCACAGAGCCCGCAACATAAACACAGGACACAAACGCAACTATAAGAAAAGGAGATACTGTTCTTTGGTCCTGTAATGAGAAGAGAAGCATGGGAAATATTATGAAAGATCAGCGATGTAAAACACAGAGGTAGACCGAAGGAAATTATGCTGATTGGTCGTAGATGGTGGCATAAATAGAGTTTATTCAGAACACCAGGGACCAAGATAAATGAATGCCTACACCATTTAACAGGACAAATGATGATGATACTGATGATTATAATGATGATAATAATTTTAATGATGATGATAATGATATTATTGCAATATTCTTGCCATTCTTGATAACATATGCTTACTGTTTTGAAATTAACAATCTATATTAGAACATCACCATTGAGGCATTCACTCCATGTTTGGTAGACCTGTGCAAGGCATTGTGGGAAATCATGAAGAGTTACTACAAGACCATCAAGTGGCATGAGGCACACGATCAAGATATTGCAAATTCTGAATCAGGTAATCATCATGTGGTGTCATCTGGTGTAAAGTCTCCAATCAGTTTGGGCTTCCCCGATGTGTTAACTGGTGATTTTTATGAAGTAGGAATGTTACACCTCTTCATCCCTTTCCTCTGCTGTAGTATGCAAGTTTACAACTCTTTTGTAGAAACCAGAATTCGCTTTGTGCAATGGCTCTACTGGCGCCAAATTGCGTCACAGAATTGGAAATGCTGAGCATATATCATGAATTGTACCAGGTCTGCTTGAGTTGGAAGTCATAACAGTGAGCCACTTGAAGTGGTTAAAAATTAATCACAAGCTACACCCCTGTGTTACCAGGCCCCATACAGGAATCAAAGAAAAGTAACACTGTAACCTATCATGCCTGTCGAAGAGATAACTAAGGAGGGTTGGTGTGACACTATAGTGCATTCACAAATGTTTGCTCTCATTCACATTCAGTTTTTTTAAAAAGTATCTGTTGCATCGTTATGAAATGTTTCCTGCCGTCTCATATTTACTCCCACCCACGGAATATGTCTTTGATAGCTCCCAAGGCAACTGAAGTCATGGAAAGCTGTGAAATTTCTTTGATGTTTTGGTGAAAATGTATTGAATTCGTGCTAACAACTTGTTTTACAGTAATTACGTCAATTCAGATAACGACGCAAGGCATATCCATTCCATTATGCGACATGCTTCTTATAAGGAAATTTCCGTGCACCACGGAGAATATTTTTTTTTATTGAACACTGATGTTTCTGTGTGAAGATGTAACACATTTCATAATATGCTCATCATCTCTGATCCGTAAATTATATACTGCATATTAACAAACATTGTGATCTACTGTACAATCTCCAGAACACAAAATTTTTTGTTGAGTGTACATAATGACCGTGTCGCGTTGTGTTATAACGTGTATGGGAGCCGGTCGTTTAGAAAGCAATGGCAAACTACTGAACGTAAAACTTGCCTAGTACATCAACAGCAGCTTAAAAATGCTGGTGTTGACTGCAGTGTCCTGTAAGAGATATGTAACACTAAAAAAAAACATAATGATAAGGTTATATGCTAAATCTCATCATTTTCCCTCAGTTGGTTACTGAGTTATGGATTTTTATACGGGGGTAAACATTTGTGAACACACTACAGCTGCCTTATTCCATAGAAGACGTTAGCTGCAAAATTGAACCAATCATGATCAAGTCTCGGCTAAAGCAGGTTACGTACCTATGCTCCACTAGAAGATGAAACGCAGAACAAGAAGAATCACAAGCTGTGGATAAAACTGAGTACTGAGCATGTTGGAGATTATATAGAGTAAATTCTTTGTATTGTTATCTGTCTTGTAAAAACATATTGAACAATTCACCTTAAATTTTATTGTTCTGCCACTTCACTTGGAGTTTTATTTTATATTTCTGTCACTTCACTTGGAGTTTTATTTTATTTTTCTGTCACTTTACTTAGAGGGGTTTATTGTTCTTTCTCCATGATTCACCAGAAGACGCCAGCGAGAATGTAGAAGCAAGTTTTAACCGCCGTTATGTGAACCAAAAATTGGAATACGGCAGGGGTCGAATCTGGCAGGACGTGCAGCAGAAAGTCAAGATGTTTGTGTTGGCGACAGACCTCAGTGGGTTCAAGCTGGATGATTTTATCCATGTGTTGGATATCATCAACAGGTACATTCCTCACGTGTTCTTACATACCTCACATGTTCTTACATATCTCACATGTTCTTACATACCTCACATGTTCTTAATATCTCACATGTTCTTACATACCTCACATGTTCTTACATACCTCACATGTTCTTACATACCTCACTTGTTCTTACATACCTCACATGTTCTTACATACCTCACATGTTCTTACATACCTCACATGTTCTTGGGTTTTTAAAAAAATCCTTAGAAGAGAATATTTGATCACAGCATACACTAGACAGTGAACACAGACCATCGTGACAGTTACCACAGACCGTCATGACGGTGAACACAGACCAGCATGATGGCGAACCGACCATTGTGACAGTGAACACAGACCATCGTGACAGTGAACACAAATCAACATAATGGTGAACACAGACCAACATGATGGTGAACACAGACCAACATAATGTTGAACACAGTCCATCATGACAGTGAACACAGACCAACACGATAGCGAACACAGACCAACACGATAGTGAACACAGACCAACATAATGTTGAACACAGTCCATCCTGACAGTGAACACAGACCAACATGACAGTGAACACAGACCCTCATGACAGTGAACACAGACCCTCATGACAGTGAACACAGACCCTCATGGCAGTGAACACAGACCCTCATGGCAGTGAACACAGGACATGGAAGACTTCCTGGCCATGAAAATACATGTGACAGGAGAGCCGTGACATATTCAGTCTCTTTGGCAAGTTGCTATACCAGTCAGTTCCACTTGAACATTGACTTCTCATTCAGAAAGCAATGGGCAAACTACTCAACATCATCAAGGTAATTGGATAGAAAATCAAGCTGGGGTTGATCACAACATCCAGGAAAGGACATGCAAGTTTTGTTTTAGTGATGACCTGCACAGAACTTGATAAGTCCCCGGGAAGGTTAACCCGGTCAACAAATGCCCGCAGAAGTCGGATGTGTCGGCCTAACGACGCAAGAACGCAGCTCTGCTGTAATCAGGCACAACGCAATCACGTCCGAAAAAAAACAAACTCTGGATGAACTCAGAAGAAGGAAGAAGAAGAACTTGATAAGTGATGATGATGATGATGATGATGATGATGATGATGATGATGATGATGATGATGATGATGATGGTGGTGGTGGTGGTGGTGGTGGTGGTGATGATGATGGCGATGATGGTGATTATGATGATAATGATGATGATGATCAAACTTAGAGTATTCAACTCTGACGGCAAATTAGTACTGCTGTATAGATTTGAGACATGGAGAGCAACAAAAACAGTTGCTGGAGTATTACAGACAGACAATACAAGTGCCAGCAAGCTGACTGGTAGGGCAGGATTGTTGATGTGAAGCTCATAGAGAGGACTAGACAATTTCCAGTGAAACATAAGGTGACACAGAGGAAGTAAAAAAAAAAACTTAGTTGATGTGAAGCTCATAGAGAGGACTAGACAATTTTCAGTGAAACATAAGGTGACACAGAGGAAGTAAAAAAAAAAACTTAGTTGATGTGAAGCTCATAGAGAGGACTAGACAATTTTCAGTGAAACATAAGGTGACACAGAGAAAGTAAAAAAAAACTTAGTTGATGTGAAGCTCATAGAGAGGACTAGACAATTTTCAGTGAAACATGAGGTGACGCTGAGGAAGTAAAAAACACTTAGTTGATGTGAAGCTCATAGAGAGGACTAGACAATTTTCAGTGAAACATAAGGTGACACCGAGGAAGTAAAAAAAAAAAACTTAGTTGATGTGAAGCTCATAGAGAGGACTAGACAATTTTCAGTGAAACATAAGGTGACACTGAGGAAGTAAAAACACTTAGTTGATGTGAAGCTCATAGAGAGGACTAGACAATTTTCAGTGAAACATGAGGTGACACTGAGGAAGTAAAAAAAAACTTAGTTGATGTAAAGCTCATAGAGAGGACTAGACAATTTTCAGTGAAACATAAGGTGACACTGAAGAAGTAAAAAAAAAAAAAAAGAAACTTAGTTGATGTGAAGCTCATAGAGAGGACTAGACAATTTCCAGTGAAACATAAGGTGACACTGAGGAAGTAAAAAAAAATTAGTTGATGTGAAGCTCATAGAGAGGACTAGACAATTTTCAGTGAAACATGAGGTGACATTGAGGAAGTAAAAAACACTTAGTTGATGTGAAGCTCATAGAGAGGACTAGACAATTTTCAGTGAAACATAAGGTGACACTGAGGAAGTAAAAACACTTAGTTGATGTGAAGCTCATAGAGAGGACTAGACAATTTTCAGTGAAACATGAGGTGACACTGAGGAAGTAAAAAAAACTTAGTTGATGTGAAGCTCATAGAGAGGACTAGACAATTTTCAGTGAAACATAAGGTGACACTGAAGAAGTAAAAAAAAAAAAAAAAAGAAACTTAGTTGATGTGAAGCTCATAGAGAGGACTAGACAATTTCCAGTGAAACATAAGGTGACACTGAGGAAGTAAAAAAAAAACTTAGTTGATGTGAAGCTCATAGAGAGGACTAGACAATTTTCAGTGAAACACAAGGTGACACTGAGGAAGTAAAAAAAAACTTAGTTGATGTGAAGCTCATAGGAAGGACTAAACAATTTTCAGTGAAACATAAGGTGACACTGAGGAAGTAAAAAAAAAAACTTAGTTGATGTGAAGCTCATAGAGAGGACTAGACAATTTCCAGTGAAACATAAATTGACACTGAGGAAGTAAAAAAACTTTGTTGCATATCCTTTACAGGATGTCGCAGTCAACCCAAGAA
Organism: Cepaea hortensis; assembly: GCA_963921405.1. Lineage (NCBI taxonomy): Eukaryota > Metazoa > Mollusca > Gastropoda > Stylommatophora > Helicidae > Cepaea > Cepaea hortensis. The sequence goes on from OY992876.1 coordinate 159,962,760, forward strand.
TTTTTTGGCTGTTTGTGATTTTTTGGCAAGTTTACGTTCAATAGTTTGCTATTGCTTTCTGAATTACCTGCACGCATACCATTGTCTGAAAACCAATGCAAAGCAATCTGCTGCCAGATCGCCTACAGCTGTGGTTTGAACGCAGTATGCAGGATTACGAATTGTGTCCATAACTCCTTCACCACAGAGCCAGAAGTAAACCTTAGACAAATGCATGCCTCAGTAGAGGAATCAAGAAAAAGAACTCACGTGAATGATTTATTTTCACTGATAGGATGATTGAGATCGGAGAAGAGTTCTGTGGCAGCAAATCAGAAGCCCTCCAGGATTCCCTGAAGCAGCAGAGCTTGAATTATTTTAAGACACATCACCAGAGTAGACTGGATGAACTTCGGATGTTTCTGGAGCATGAAGCCTGGGAGCTGTGTCCTGTGAAGTCCAACTTTAACATCTTGCAGCTCATGGTAAGTGGTGATTTTTTGCCCCTATGTGTGTGTGAATGGTGGGTTGCGGATATATAGGTGAATGCATGTTGTAAGTATGTTTGTTATATGTGAGTGAATGAACATATGTTTATGTGCTTGCCATTTGGCAGACCTTTATGGGAAGTTATTATGTTATTTTTCTTAAACTTTGTAATTGAAGAGGGCGGCACATGATAGACAATATAAAGGAATGATCCAGAATATTTATGACCAGCCCATGGGCTGCAATACTTAATGATGAAAATGGCTTCTTACAACCACATCTTATGACCACATCTTTGATTTCTACACCTCAGATGAGTTTTTATGATGAACTCTATAATTTATTGATGTAATTGTGGCTTTATGGAGTAGCATCATCTCTACATATCTAATGACATAATCTCAAAGTAGTAGATCTGTCTTATACTGGCTGTACAAAGGGCAGTCCTACAGGCCTTGCTCAGTGGTTTGTTCACTTAATCCACATGCTCCCAGGAAAAACTGGTACCCATTTTATGAGGCCGGTTCAATTCTAGAGGGGAAAAAGCAGTAGCTTTGTGGCTAAAAGTGGTAGCATAGTGGCTAAAAATGATACCATAGTGGCTAAAAGTGTAGCATAGTGGCTAAAAGTGTTGCATAGTGGCTAAAAGTGTAGCATAGTGGCTAAAAGTGTAGCATAGTGGCTAAAAATGGTAGCATAGTGGCTAAAAGCTTAACCTGCCTGTCCGATGATCATGGGTTCATATTCACATCGAGGTGGATTTATAAATGCGATCTAGGCTTTCATGTCAACCCAGCCTAATATGAGTACCAGAAAATGTCCTGGGTAGGGAAGGCAGCCAGCATGATATTGACTATGTCATCACTATGGATCTAGCACCATATACCCAGTATTCCTTAGGGCGTGTAAACAAGTTCTTTACTTTAAATCCTAGAAAATAGTCCCCAGCTGGGGATTGAACATGGATTTCTGTTCTGGAAAGTCAGTAATCTGTACATTGTGCCACAGTAAGCTCACATTTTGTGTTTACTGTCACTGTGAAAACTGTCATTTACTGCCAGTATAGTACCTTGCAGTGTATGGCAGGGGGGTCTTGAGCCTGAGGAATTAGTGCATTCGCCACGAACTGTGCAAGTTAGAGTTTTCTTTTTGACCCCGACAGAAAAAAAACTTCATGCCTTAGCGAGGATTCGAACCTGGGTCTCCCGAAGGAGAATCCGGTATTCTAGCTACTCGGCCAGCAGCTATCTGTTACTATTCTACATATTTGTATTGATTGTTTCTTACTGTATACTTGTGTTTACTGTTTGTTACTATATGATTATTTGCGTATTTATTATTTGTTACTGTCCGCACATTTGTGTTTGCTGTTTGTTGCTATCTACATATTTGTGTTTGCTGTTTGTAATTATTAAAATAATTATTAAAATATTTGTATTGGATGTTAGGGATTATATAAGTAAGTTTTAATGTTACATTGTGCTTAAAACAAAGACATAATAACTACAACCCATGGCGGTAGCGAATGTGGCTGATGTGCCTCGTAACTGCAACCTCTCGCTTTCATTCCCAGACCGGTTAAGACCAGGGATGGAGTTATACCTCTCCATAGCATAAAGCCTGGGTTGAATTGTAGAGACCATGTGCTGCACATGCAGTATGATCCCTCTCTCGGCCTGCCTAGTTTACTCCAGAGGAAAGGTAACACCAATACATCTGGAACAAGACAAGCTGCAGAAGCTGCTGGGTCAGCTAAGCAATGCTCTAACTGTCCACCTGTCAGAGCTCCGATCCTAGACCAGTTGCCAGGCAAGGCTAAGAGCCTGGTCTACCCTGCTATGACATTTAGTCCTTAGGTTGCATTTCCTCACCCTAGGTAAGGCCTGTACCCTCCCAGTTGCACTCCTCCGCCCGAAGCGTTGGCACAACATGGGTGTCAGGTTTAATGTATTATTGCATAATTCAGATAACATATGGCACAAATTATTTCTACAGGAGTTTCGATTCATGCGCAAATGGGCCAACTCTCGTCACATGATCCCTGAAAATGAGGCTAGAAGGGAAGATAACTCAGATCGATCAAGTCCATATATGGATGTTAAGAGTTATTTTTCTGTATACTTAGAAGAAGGCAACCCGTTTGATCGACAGAGTGAAGAGGACGAGCGGGAGGATGTCTTTTCTGGGACTGGCGTAAGTTCTTTATTATAGAATTTTATTAGTGATTTATTTCATGTTTTACTATTTTCTTGTCCAGAATCTTAGCCTCCCATAATTTTGCTCAGACTCCTAACTCACAAATTATGCCATAGTTTTCAGTAGGAACTGGCGGGACGCAGAGGTGTTTCCAAGGCACCAGGGCTGGGTTCTATACTAACCAAGACCTATTGACACGTCCTCGCCGAGCGTCCTGGGCAACAGGTCCCTTCGGGGTCCTGGCTGAAGTCAGTAGGATCGTTGATTCCTCCGAAGTCGGAGAGTGTCTGCCTGCACGATGAGGAACCACCAGTCTGCACACCAATAAGTCAGGCATGGGACAATGGATACTCACGCAAACCTCAGGTCCTGTATGACATCACACTGATGTTGTCAACAGGATGTCTTCATCCAACATACAGGACTTCACGCTGGAGTTCACAGCCAGCGAACACAAGCAAGCAAGCAAGCAGTAATAACTGGCCAGGTTTATCATTCGCTTGCACCATGGAATGGGACTTATCTGCCTGTTAGCACAACAGTCTGTATATCTGTTGTCTGCCTGTCTGTCTACATAACCTACCTGTTTGAGTGCCTATCTTTGTCTCTGCCTAATTGCCTTTCTACATACTTAGCTCTCTGTCTGCCCATCTGTGTCTGTTAAAATGTCTGCTGTCCTGCCTGCCTGTCTTTGCCTCTGTCAGTACGTCTACATACCTAGCTCTCTGCCTGCCTGTCTTTGCCTCTGTCAGTATGTCTACATACCTAGCTCTCTGCCTGCCTGTCTTTGCCTCTGTCAGTATGTCTACATACCTAGCTGTCTGCCTGCCTACCTGCTGGTCTGTCTGCTTGTCTATTTACATACCTAGCTCTTTGTCTGCCATCCAACCGTCCATCTGTCTGTTTGCATGCATGCCTGTCTTTCTATCTGCCAATCTGTCTGTCTTGTCTTGTCTGCCTATCTGTTTGTTGTCATATTTAGCTGGCCATTGGTCATCATTGTTCTGTTTATTTCTGTCTTATCCTACCATCCATTCATCCTGACAGCTCAGCAAATGGTATGTCTTCCAAGACTTCCTTTCATAAGAGGTGCATAATGATGACATGGCCTTATCAATCCCCTGAGAAAGAATAAATGTGATGATGTGAGGATCGTAAGATAGACTTCAAACTCTATAAGATATAAAGACATGGTTATTTGAGAGAGAAGAAAGAAGAAGAAGAAGAAAATGAAAATGAAAAAGGTGAAATTAAAGTTTTAATCTTGAACTAGATGTATTACTTTGATAATGTAGATGTATTACCTTGATGATGTAGATGTCTTGATTATGTTTGGACAATGTTTGCATAGGACTGCTGTCTTACACCATGGTGACCTGTACTTATGTATTATTTCTCATGTAGGATCATGAGGATGGCTACGGAGATTCGGACAGTGATTCAGATATTCCTGAAGAATTGAAGAAAGACTACATAGATGAACTGACAGGAGAAGCTCACTCTTACAAGTAAATGGAATCTTCAGTTGAAGAAGATTGTAATGTTCTTCAGTTGTTGCTTATACAAATTTTTAACCGCATCGTTACAGGTGAACATGGGTGACTGGGTGGCACAGTGGCTAAACACTCGCCTGCCGACCTGGTGGTCATGGGTTTGATCCATAGCTAGACATATTTGGATTTTTACAAATTGACCTGTCGTCTCAGGTTGACCCAGCCTAAATTGTGTACCAAGAATGTCTTGGGTGGTAATGGCGGCCAGTGCGATACTGACCACATCACCCACTGAGTGCAGATTGTTTTATACAAATATGGGTCTAGTACCGTCAGCACGAAGCACCCTAAGGCTTGTAACAGTTTTTTTTAACACTTTCTTACAAGTGAAGGTTGTAACAGAGTTCTTTACTTACCTTTACTTACTAACAGATGAAGATTGTAAAGTATTCATCTACTGGATACTTCTATGAAAGCATGTTGCAAATTTGTGATAGTTTTGTGCTTTCCGCATGTGGGCTTAGAAAGATCTTTTTTTCTACAGATATTTGAAAATGAAAGTGCCACGTTTGTGTTTTGTACAACAATGTAACACAAACTCTGGCAGCAAAACAAGGCGGAGAGAACCCAACATATAAACAACTTAAATTTTTTTTAAATGGGCAAAGATTAAAGACAACGAAAGAAGAAAATTAAGCAAGAAAAACGTACATCAAAATACCAATTAGAATCTCATTGCAAAAATCAGCTTGCAGAAAAGTTGTTTGGCCTGTATGGGTGTGAATTCTGGACAGTCAATTATAAAATGGTGATGAAACTGATGGCATTGAAAATGTGGTTTTTGAAAAGAATGTTGAGATTATCATGGACAGAGAAGAATCTTGAGACTATCATGGACGGAGAAGAATGTTATTGAGAATATCATGGACAGAAAAGAATATTGAGAATATCATGGATGGAGAAGAATGTTGAGAATGTCATGGATAATGAAGAAAACAAAGATATTGAGACCAGGCATGGCACATGATGATGATGATCATAGACTTCTAACTGGCTTGACTTGAAACTGTCTTATAGTAGATGTCTTGTCTTTCCAGACATGGCAGAAAGCGTTCCAGTGCCCGCAGCAGCAGATCTCACAGGCAGGGTCCTCTCATTACGAACACCACACTTAATGTTCTCAGAGTGATGGGTATGTGTTTTATTTGTTGGTTTTGTGGGGTTGTTGACATTAACCTCTTTATATTTATTTTTTAATTTTTTTAATTGATTGCTTAAATTGACATCCTTTATGAATTTATGTTTATTTTGTTGGATAGCTTAACATCCTTATATAAATTTATGTTTATTTTGTTGGATAGCTTAAATTAACTTGTTTATATAAATTTATGTTTATTTTGTTGGATAGCTTAAATTAATTTGTTTATATAAATTTATGTTTATTTTGTTGGATAGCTTAAATTAATTTGTTTATATAAAGTTATGTTTACTTTGTTGGATAGCTGAAATTAATATGTTTATACAAATTTATGTGTACTTTGTTGGATAGCTTAAATTAAAATACTATGTAAATTTATGTTTACTTTGTTGGGTAGATTAAATTAACATGTTTATATTAATTTATGTTTACTTTGTTGGGTAGCTTAAATTAACATCCTATATAATTTTATGTTTACTTTGTTGGGTAGATTAAATTAACATGTTCCCGGGAAGGTTAACCCGGTCAACAAATGCCCGCAGAAGTCGGATGTGTCGGCCTAACGGCGCAAGAACGCAGCTCTGCTGTAAACAGGCACAACGCAATCACATCCGAAAAAAAAAAAACTCCGGATGAACGCAGAAGAAGAAGAAGAAGAAATTAACATGTTTATATAAATTTATGTTTACTTTGTTGGGTAGCTTAAATGAACATCTTTATATTATTGTTGGAAGTAAGAAACAGAATTCTTGCATGTTACATAGAACCAGTTCTAACATATGGCTGCGAATCATGGACAGTTAGTAAACAAGCGAAAAATCCCTGGGGGGTTTTGGAGATCTGTTTTTTTTTTTTAATTCTTAGTAGAATGCTGAAAATTCCTTGCACAGCCAAAATGAACAGACTAGACATTTTAAGGGAGGTTAAGTCACAAAGGTAATTTATCACAAATATCAGAACGAGGCAGTCAGAATAAGGCAGTCTTCATTTGTTGGTAACATTATGAGAAGACAAAAACTGGAACATGGGACAACTGGGCAGGTTTGTGGAAAAGGAGATAGAGGAAAACAGCGAAAGAAAATTCTTAACAGTCGTGTGTCATGGCACGGAAGGGAGCTGGCACACAAATTGGATCATTGCATTGGAATTCCCAAGGTTGGAGAAGCATGATCACTCATGCTAGGAGGCAAGACACTTGATGATGATGATATTAATTTGTGTTTGTCTTGTTGGATACATTAAATTAACATCCTTATATAATTTGTGTTTGTCTTATTGGATAAATTAAATTAACATCCTAATATAATTTGTGTTTGTCTTGTTGGATAAATTAAATTAACATTCTTGTATAGTGTTTGTCTTGTTGGATTAATTAAATTCACATCCTTATATAGTGTTTGTCTTGTTGGATACATTAAATTCACATCCTTATATAGTGTTTGTCTTGTTGGATACATTAATTTCACATCCTTATATAATTTGTGTTTGTCTTGTTGGATTAATTAAATTAACATCCTTATATAGTGTTTGTCTTGTTGGATACATTAAATTCACATCCTTATATAATTTGTGTTTATTTTGTTGGATAAATTAAATAAACTCATATATTTTTTGTTGTATTGTAAGATAGCTTTAATAACATGCTCACATTAATTTGTGCTTATCTTGTTGGATAGCTTAAATTAACATCTTCACGTTAATCTTTCTTTCTCTCTCTCTCTCTCTCTCTCTCTCTCTCTCTCTCTCTCTCTCTCTCTCTCTCTCTCTCACTCTCTGTCTCTCTCTCTCTGTCTCTGTGTGTGTGGGTGGGTGGAGGGGGGGGGGTGCTGCTGCAGCTGTTTTTGGACAATTAACCCTACCAGACCTGAGGCCCTAACCCTAACTGTCCCCTATACCTGGGCTCCTGAGTATTAACGAGAAAAAACCAACATGATGTAGAAAAATGTTAGTAACATGCAAACAAGTGGTTAGAATAAGATTTAACTTGGAGACATTGTAGAAAATAGGTCTACCTTTCATCTAGCGCCAACATTCCACCTTTGTGTGCCAATCCAGTCTGAATAAACCAAAGTATCGATCACCTGTTGGACTGTGAAAAGCCTAGACCTACTTCCCTTTCTTGGTGAAGTGCTTGGTTCATCAAACGCTCGCTTCAATGTGAATTTTCATAAATTTTTCGCATTAATCCACACAAAGTCAATTCAAACCTATGGGGGCAGACATTTGCAATGGCTAACCATGAGGTTTTACCACGATTGGTTGGTTATTTTTAGTTTGTGACACATATTTATCACGAAATAGGCAAAATTCCGAAAATTAGGGACAGCGGTATAGCGGCAGATTCATAAATTTCCGAAAATCGGTACAGCGGTCTGGTAGGGTTAAAATTAACATCCTTAAATTAATTAATTTATGCATTTTATTGGATAGTTTTAGTTAATTTCTTCATATTAGTTTTTATTCGTGACCCAGTTCTGAACATTGTCAATCCATGACTCACCCCTGAACATTGTCAGTACATGAACCACTCCTAAACATTGTCAATACATCAGCCAATCCTGAACTTTGTCAATACATAACCCAGTCTCAAACATCTTATGTTCACAGGAAAATACCTACAGATGATTTCATTTCTGAAGCCGATTGCATTTGATGTCATAAGTTGTATGTCTCAGCTATTTGACTACTACCTGTTCACAGTGAGTGGCTTGATACTGCTTATATTATTGCTATAAAGACAAGAGACACCAAGGATTACAAACTGTCCATACTGTTAAGTTGCAAGAGGGTCACAGCAACACCCTATGGTGATAATAGGTCATCAGTACCTATGTTTTGCACACACTGTGGAGAACTCTTGAGCATGTTTGCAACGTGTGTGTGTGTTGCTGGTCAGCCTGAAAGGAACAAAGTCATTGCCAGTCCAAATTTCTCCTTTTGTAAAGAGTACACTCAACATGGTCAGATTTTCTAGAGCAACAGCTGCATTACTCTGATTCCAAATGGTCTCAAATCCGTTTAGGGATAGACAGAAATATGGATGGATAGACAGAAGGGGAGGGGGATGGATAGACAGAAAGATGGATGGATAGACAGAAGGGTGGACAGATAGACAGAAGGATGGATGGATAGACAGAAGTATGGATGGATAGATAGACAGGTATTGACCCTAAAGGTAGTTACCCTTAAGTCTTAAGTGTAGAAAAGTTGCAGTTTTTAAAAAAAAATTATCTTGCACCAATAATGCTGATGGTTAAATATATCTAATGGTATGTAGATGGATTTATTAGATGATTTGTTGTTGTTGTTTTGTTTCACTGAAAGATTTGTGGATTGTGAAGCCATCAGCTACAGCATGCCCATGTGTTACCTGGGCCCATGAGGGAAGCAGAGACTAGAAACACGGTAACCTACCAAGCATGTTGTAAAAGGCAACCTAGGAGGGTTGGAATGTCACTGGCTAGCTCATCCCATACAAAACTTTAACTGCATAATCCAGCCGGGCATGGACATGTCTACAGAGGAGGGTTGTGCATGGTATGATTGAGGGTCTGTGTCCATTGGAAGATGAAGCCTACAGAAGCTGTACTGAGTGTCTAATGTATTGACAACATGCTATGATGGCAGCGGTACTTTCATATATTTTAGTAATTGAGAAACAAAATGTGTAGGGAACATAACATGAAAATTAGCACAAGTAAAACAGAGGTATTGACTATAACTAAAGAAGAAAAAGCAACAACGATTCACCTAAACGAACATCCCTTGAAACAAGTAAAGAATTTTAAGTACCTAGGAAGTATGATATAAAATGGCAAATCAGAAGACGAGATCGAAAATAGATGCAATAAGGCAAATCAGCTCATTGGACAAGTGGCACCAATATGAAATAACAAACATGTATCAATAACTACTAAGAAAGCACTTTACAACACAATCGTCTTGCCAACTCTATGTTACTAATGCCAAACCTGAACAAAGACAGAAAAAAGAAAAGAAAAATCAAAACAACAGAAATGAGATTCTTGAGAAGAATACTCAATGTATCAAGAAGAGGTAAGATCAGAAATGAAGAAATCAGGACTAAAGTGGGGGTTATAGCTGCGCTAGATTTTATTAGAAGCTAGCAAGTCAAATGGTTTGGCCATGCAAGTAGGTTACCAACTAACAGTATACCACAACAAGCAATGATGTACAGACCAGATGGAAGCAGAGGAAGAGGCTGACCACGTAAACGATGGACGCAGGGAATAACAGAGTCCATGGGAATATCCATACATGAAGCCCATAAGCGGGCACTCTCCTGCTGTTTATACTTCATCTCGACACCGCAAGGTACAAGAGGAACATGGTGAGATGAGATGAGATGAGATGAGAAATGATTGTTTTCATATTTCTGTTGTACAAGGGGACTACAAATGAAAACCTTCAAAGTGTGATAGAAATTACAATAACCATGCCATTGTCTTGTAACCAGTTAATATTGTTGTTAAGGATGTCAAGAGTGTTAAGCACGTGCCATCACAGTGCAGACAAACACGATGACATAAGGACAGTTTAAAGATGACTGTCCCACTTTAACATGCACCAAAGAGGAGCAGCGTTCTAAATTTCGTTTTTTTGATCAGTGAAAAGGTAAAACCTATAGAAATTCATCAGCGAATGAAGGTATGGTGATGCATGCCACTCAGTCCAGCATATGGGTGGAGTAGGAAGTTTTAAAATGGTGTGACTTCTGTGACAGACTGTTCACGACCGGGTCAGGCACACCGACTAGTGACCCCAGAGAGAATTTTTTCCTACAGGAATCTAAGCACTTTATCGGTGCTGAAGGACTTGCTTTGACTTGCGTTGAATGCATTGGTGACTTCATAAAAAATGGTACATTTGTTCTTTACTATTTTCAGAATATACTCTCTCTCTCTCTCTCTCTCTCTCTCTCTCTCTCTCTCTCTCTCTCTCTCTCTCTCTCTCTCTCTCTCTCTCTCTCTCTCTCTCTCTCTCTCTCTCTCTCTCTCCCTCCCTCCCTCCCCCCTCCCCCCCCTCTCTCTCCTCTCTCTCTCTCTCTCTCTCTCTCTCTCTCTCTCTCTCTCTCTCTCTCTCTCTCTCTCTCTCTCTCTCTCTCTCTCTCTCTCTCTCTTTTTCTTATACACTTTTTCATTTGAACCCTCCTCGTAATATTCCTCACATATTTTAAGTGTTGCTTGTTTGTTAATTTTCTTTTCAGATTTATTCATTCTTTGGGTCAGACTCAGTGAGTATTTATCATTTAATGTGATAGAATAAATGCATGTGCTTGCTTGCTTGTGTTCGTTGGCTTGAGCTCCAACGCGAAGTCCTGTATGTCGGATGAAGGCATCCTGTTGTCCAACATCAGTGTGATGTCATACAGGACCTGAGGTTTGCATAAGTATCCGTTTTCCCATGTCTGGCTTATTGGTGTTCAGACTGGTGGTTCCTCGCCATACAGGCAGACACTCTCCGACTTCGGAGGAAAATATAAATGCATGTGTTTGTATGTATTTGTGTGCTGTGTGTGAATGTATAGGAAATGGTGAGTGAGTGAGTAGGTCAGTGGGTTAATAACTTGGTGGGTGATTGAGTGGTTTAATGGGTAAGCCAGTGATTGAGTGAGTTGGTGGGTCATTGGGTGAATGATTGAGTGAATTAGCGTGCGAATAAAAGGGACTGAGTGTGTAGTGAGGGGAGGAGAAAAAATAGGGTATTGAGAGCTTGAAGGAAAGAAAGTGGGATGGGACATTTAACCAGCTGACAAGATTTATTGCGTCACTTTAAAGTTAGCCTGGTCATCTACAGAAATTCTTAACTTTTATTTTTTTAAAATTCTAATCCAATTCCATACCTGTTTGTCTATCCATTCATCCTTCTGTCTACCCATCTATCCTTCTGTCTAACCATCTATCTGTCTGTCTGCCAATCCATTTATCCTTTTGTCTATCCATCCATCCTTCTGTCTATCCATCTATATGTCTGTCAGTCCATCCTTCTGTATATCCATCCATCCTTCTGCCTATCCATCTGTCTGTTTGTCATTTCATCCATCTTTTTGTCTATCCATCCATCCTTCTGTCAATTCATCCATCCATGACTCCATATGGACATTGTCATTTTGCCAACATTTACCCTTAAGACTTAAGTGTAGGAAAGTTGCAGTTATTTTATCTTGCACCAAAAGGGTCACCTAACCAGCATTGAATCTGTGTTTGTTTAGTCTTGTTGCGAAGGGGTAGTGAACACGATTCACAATCCAGCATACCAAGTTGAAAGTCGCTGCAGGCAATTTGGAAGCAGGCTGCTTTGTGTTGATTTTTAACAGTGGTATGAGTGTCAGTCGTTCAGAAAGCAATGCCCAACTACTGAACATAAGTTTGGCTAGTAAATCACAAACAGCCCAAAATGCTGGGGTTGATTGTGACATCCTATGATGGACACGCTACAAACTTTAGCATAACCTTGATAGAACCCCCCCATCTGATTCATGGTTTTGCTCTAGCAGTATAGCTTGAGCTTCTTGGACTGTAGACACCCAGCGATAGCTGATTGAACTATGTTACATAATGGTTAGACTGTGTCACATAACGATTGGACAGTGTTACATAATGACTGGACAGTGTCATATGCATTACTGTCAGTATTTCATGGCCTTCACGTCCCCTATTCTCCCAGGCAAACCAGCCATCTTCCAACGACAAGACGGTGAACACCCGACTGTACACAACGCTACAGAGGATCCTGGACAACTTGATTGCTACCCAGGCTGCTACAGCTGCAGCCTCAGCCGGGGGTTTGCTTCCAGACGCCAAGGGCATCACTGTAAGTCTGATTATGTGAAAGTTGTAGAGTTTATTTCTATAGTTTCTTTATCTTCTTTTCCTTTTGTTATGTTAATTTGCTTTTTTTGTCTTATTGGATAAATTAAACTAACATTCTTATATTAATTTGTTATGTTTTGTTGGATGGCTTAAATTAACTAACATCCGTATGTCAATTAATTTATGCGTTTTGTGAGATAGTTTCAGTTAATGTCTTCATATTAGTTTGGATTCTTGACCCAGTTCTAAATATTGTCAATACATGACCCACTGCTAAACATTGTCTATCCCCTCCTCCACCTCCTGTTGTTGTTGTTCTCCTCCTCCTCCCCTTTTTCCTTCTAACTCAACTCATTCACATCCAACTGCTTCTTCTCACCCCATGACCTCCTCCTCCGCATCCTCTTTCTCTTCTGTTTCTTCCTTGCCCTTTTCACCTCACCTCCTGCCCTTCCCCCTCTTCCTCCTTCCCCAAGCCCCACTCCTTCCTCCTTCTCCTTGCTTGATCTTTCTGGCAACCTGGATGAGTGGATTGGATATCTAGCTGTGGATGATCTGTGTGCACACAGCGCAAGTAAACAATCCCTCAGCAGTTGGGCATAAATAAAATAGCAGGCCAAATAGGATGCAGCCCAGGATAAATTCCAAAATTAGATTACCTACCATCAATTCATCCTGACTGTTCGCTATGGTGAAGGTGTTACGGACACAATTCGCAATCTCGTATACCATTTTCAAAACACAATTGAGGGTGATTTTGAAGCAGACTGCCTTGCGCTGGTTTCATACAGGTATAAGTGCTGGTCATTCAGATAGCAAACGTAAACTTGCCAAGAAATTAAAATGGCCCAAAAATTGTTGGGTTTGCCTGCGACCCCCTGTAAAGGATATGCAACTAAAAAAAACTCACAAAAAGAATATAGCCTCTGTAATCTGGTATATAGGCACTTTTGCATCCTCATCAGTGGCACAGATTAGTAGTTGCACTGTGCTAAGATCCTCCTTGTGTAGTCTGTGGGAGGAAAATAGAGCTCTTATGGAGATACCCACGTGCCTTTACCCAAAACAAAATCCTGTCTATAAAAGTAATGAATTGTAATGCTTGTCATTTAAACAGTGTTTCTTGATTTAGAATCATATGTGATCACGTTTCTCACTGTAGTCATATGTGATCACAGTTTTTCTCACTGTAGAATTATATATAATCAGTGTTTCTTACTGCAGTATCATATATAATAACAGTGTTTCTCACTGTAGAGTTACATATAATCACAGTGTTTCTCACTGTAGAGCTATACATTATCACAATGTTTCTCACTGTAGAGTTATACATTATCACAATGTTTCTCACTGTATAGCCATACATTATCACAATGTTTCTCACTATATAGCCATACATTATCACAATGTTTCTCACTGCAGAGTCATGTATGATCACATTGTTTCTCACTGTAGAGTCATATATGATCACATTGTTTCTCACTGTAGAGTCATACATTATCACAATGTTTCTTACTGTATTGTACTTTCTTGCCATCATAGGACAAGGTTCCAGCAGCGACCATGTCCCCATTAGTCAACCTGAATTCCCCGTCTACACTGTATGGTCTGGCTGAGAGAGTGGTGGCCACAGAATCCTTGTGAGTTCTCATGTAATGTTCTGGGGAGTTTCCTTGAGCCCGGATATAGTTTTGCATACTGCGTGGAATAGCTCTTTTGTTTCGATAAATTATAGTTATAAAGAGTCACCGTGGCTGCGAGGCTTAATCTGCTTGTGATTAAACTTCCAGTGTACTGACAGCAGGGTAGTGGGATAATTCTCTGCACTGGCCATTTGGACTTGAACAATGGACTTTTCCATCAGAAAGCCATGGGAAACTACTGAACGTAAAATGACATAATAAATCATCCTAGGGTTGGCGTTGATAGCAGTGTCCTTCTAAGGACATGCAACTGTTAAAATAGTTATGATAATGCGTGTTTTGGAAGATTTGGATGTTATAATAGAAACATTTGTGGTCACTGTAAAAAAAATTGAGATGTGAAGGAGCCATGGGAAAACAGTGACTAGTGTGCTGGCTTGCCAAGATAATGGTTAAGGTTTAATCCCCAGCAGAGGCACAATGATGTTTTCTGAACAGTACAGCTCTAAGTTCCACCCAGCCTTGTAAAAATGTCTGTCAGGCAATTGTCATATATTTTCTGTAGAATTAAACTGCAGAATCCAGTCCAAATGAATGTGATAAGGGATAAGTCAAAGCAAGGTCAACAAGAGATAGACAATGATACAAGTGGGACTATACCAGCAAGAGATGCACAGGCTGTGATATGTCTCTGTGTTTGATTGATTGATATGTGCATTTATGTCTCTATCAGTACTGTAAGTGCAATATGTATGTATACATAACATTATAATACCATAATTGTATAATCTTAATATGAACATGGTAGATATATATATATCACATTTATAAAATGAAAAAAAAAGACACAGTTTTGCTGTTATCGTGGTTGATGACTGACTCTAATTAAAAAATCCAATTAGAATGTTCTTGGCCAAGCAGCTGGAGTATCTACACCCATACCTGGAGGAGCTGATCCCCAGCAACAAGAAAGCATTCTTGAACCAGTTCTATTCACAGGTACATTCTGTTTGGATTCATAAGTCTTGTCTTTGAGAGGGATTTTTGTGGTGAAGTGGTCAAGCTGTCTGCTTCTTGCTGTGACGGTCAGGGTTCGTTGTTGAACTGCGTCCTTCAGACCATGAGTTCAGTTTCTGGGGGTCATCAACAGAACTACGGAGCTAGGGGGGTCATCAACAGAACTACGGAGCTAGGGGGGTCATCAACAGAACTACAGAGCTGTGCCTTCTACACTGCTCTCGGCAGGTGACTTGCTATTCAGCTGAAAGAAACTTGAGACAGAGAGGGTGAAACCTAGTGCAAAAAGCCTGTTTCAACTCCTTGAGGTCATGTGTTGATGATGTGACATGATTGCCCTCTTGCAGCTGTTGTAATGTAAAAATTAGTGTACTTACCTGCTGACTCAGTGGTCACAAGTTAAAATCACCAGGACAATGAGATTTTTTGGGTCGTAAATTGGCTTGGGGTGGTTGGCCAATTCACAAATTTGGCAATGGAGAGTTTTCTCATAGGCAAGCTTACAACCGGCTCTGAGGCGAGTGGTTATGGATGCAATTCGTAATACCGCGTTCAAAACATAGCTGCGGGCGATTTGGCAGCAGACCGCCTTGCATTAGTTTTCATACAATGGTATGAGTGCCAGTCATTCAGAAAGCAATGGCAAACTACTGAACTTAAACCTGCAAAGAAATCACAAACAATCAAAAGATGCTGGGGTTAGCTGTGACATCCTATAACGGATACGCAACAAATAAACAAAGCCTACAAGTGTAGCATTAACAACATCACCCATCAGGCACATTTGATCAGGTCTGGCAGCAAGTCTCCTGGGCATCATGGTGGCACGGGAAACTGGGTGCCCTTCAGTGACTCATCAGATGTAATTTGTTTTTTTTTCTCCATCTGATCTATCACTAATTATAATTATTTCACTGTTAATATTTACATTGAAGGTCTTATGAAATAGTTTGCGATCGGTGTGTGTTCTTTGTCTTATGCTGTTCAACTTTATGCTGTGTAGCTACTTATTTAGTTTGGGCACCGCTCACAGCAAATTTGCCTGTTCTGTGCCATCTTTTTTAATGTCTGTGTCTTTACAGTATATCTGTTTAGATCTTGTCCACTCTCTCTCTCTTTCTCCCCCCTCTCTCCTTGTCTGTCTGTCTGTCCACTTGTCCATCTCATAAATTGGTAATATGCATGATCTATATTCACAACATTCATTTGACAATGTTTTTTCCCTATGTGAATGTAACATGCAAAATAGTTAATTGATGTATGAAAGATGAGTGATTGGAAGGGCTGAATGTAAGACAGGCCTGTGTGCCCAATTTCTGACCCTTTGAAAATAAAGTTCGTTTGTTTGTTCATTTGTTCTCTTTATCCATTTCCCAATCTCTTATCTCTTTCTCTCTCCAGCTGTCTGTGTCTGTCTATTCTCCCCCTCTCCCTCTCTCCATTGTCACCTCTCTTATCTATCTTTCTCTGGCTGCCTCTGTTCGTCTCTATATTTCACTGTCTCTCTCCTCTCTCTGGATATCTCTGTCCGTCTCTCTCTGTATCCCACTCTCTCCCCCCTCACTCACCCCTCTTTCCATTTTCCCATCTCTTATCTCTCTCTCTCTCTGGTTGTCTCTGTCTGTCTCACTCTGTATCTCTCTCTCTCTCTCTCTCTCTCTCTCTCTCTCTCTCTCTCTCTCTCTCTCTCTCTCTCTCTCCAGCTGACCTGTCTGACTCACTCTCTGTATCTCTCTTAACATAGAAGGGCAGAATGTTAGACAGGCCTGCGTGCCCAATTCTTAACCCTTTAAAAATACAGTTTGTTTGTTCGTTCGTTCTTCCTCTATCAGCATTTTCGTTAGTCCTGTGCATTCTGAAGTAGGCACAAAAACGTATATAAATACATATAAGAGGAAGTGTAGTCCCATTGCAGACACTTCCATAGGGGTGTAAAGTGTTAGGTCTGTACTCATTCTAGACCATGATATATGAGGTTGAATGCTCAGTTCCCTTCCAAGAAAATTCTGGAAATTGCCTGGTACCAATTTTTATGAGGCTACTTCAACCTCAAAGCTGTATGGATTGGGAAACATAATCCCGCCTCTGTTGGGGATTGAACCCAGATCACTGAGTTGGCAAGCAAACAAACATTTGTATTTTTTAGGAACTGTAGCTTTTTCTGTGAGTTAGTCTTAGTCTTGGGTTACATTGAGCCTTGTCATTGAGACCTGTTAACAAACTTTAATGTTTTCTATCAATCCATGCTAACAAACTAATGTGATCTATCAAACCATCCTGTTAACCCCTTTACCGTGGAAAAAATTTTTTTTGTTATGCAAACTGTGTATTTTTTTTCTTTCATAATTTGATATGTTATGTTGTCCTGGCAAAATAAAATGTTTTTTTAAGTGAAAATGAGTTGTCTTTTAGAAATTGTGAGGAAAATAAGAAATGTTCTGTACTAAATGGTACTGTTCAATAACGAACTAAACTGATACGTATATTAGATGTCAATTGTTTTTAGTAATTATACTTGGTGTGGTAAACACCAAAACATGGAGCTGCACATAGTGCTGTGTCACACTCCGGACAGGAGTATCGTGTCTCTTTACGAAATTTGAAAAAATCCGAAAAAAAAAAAATCTGAAAAAAAAAAAAATATGAACACCCAGCCAAGTTGTTCAAGCCCGTACTCTGTAGATTCCAAGCTTGCTAATAAAAACTATGCAAATACATGCCCATAGGATACATGTATGTACGCATACATCTACACAAGCTATACTATGCATAAATTATAATCATACTACAAAGTTATAAATTATAATCATAATAAAATCACAATAAAAAGTTTTTTGTTCTTTCGTACCTTTTTTTTTCTTGTTTACTGTCCACTTTCACTTTTGGCATCACGTGATGACCTACTTTTATCTTCCGCTGTTGAACTGGCTGTTGGATTAGCCGCCCTATGCATTTCCTATGCTATTTTTGTATTAACACGAGTTTACTCGGGACGCACGGCACACAGAAGACTTTTACATCTGATGACGAGTTAACTCGTGATGCACGGTTAAAGCCAACAATTTTTATGACGAGTTAACTCGTGACACACGGTAAAGGGGTTAACAAACTTTGATTTGTGTTCTATCAATCTATCATGTTAACAAACTTTGATATGTGTTCTATCAAACCATCCTGTTAACAAACTTTGATATTTGTTCTATCAAACCATCCTGTTAACAAACTTTGATATTTGTTCTATCAATCTATACTGTTAACAAACTTTGGTATGTGTTCTATCAATCCATCCTGTTAACAAACTTTAATATTTGTTCTATCAATCTATCCTGTTAACAAACTTTGGTATGTGTTCTATCAATCCATCCTGTTAACAAGCTTTGATATGTGTTCTATCAATCTATTCTGTTAACAAACTTTATTAAATGTGTTCTGTCTACCCATTCTGTTAAAAACTAATGTTTTCTATCAATCCATCTTGTTAACAAACTAATATGTTCTATCAATCCATCCTGCTACAAAAACATTAATGTGTTCTATCAATCCATCCTGTTACAAAACTTTAATGTGTTCTATCAACCAATCCTGTTACAACACTTTAATGTGTTCTATCAATCCATCCTGTTACAACACTTCAATGTGTTCTATCAACCAATCCTGTTACAAAACTTAAATGTGTTCTGTCAACCAGTCCTGATACAAAACTTGAATGTATTCTGTCTGTCTATCTTGTTAACAAACTGTAATGTGTTCTATCAGTCCATCCTGTTACAACACTTTAATGTGTTCTATCAACCAATCCTGTTACAACACTTTAATGTGTTCTATCAATCCATCCTGTTACAAAACTTAAATGTGTTCTGTCAACCAGTCCTGATACAAAACTTGAATGTATTATGTCTGTCTATCTTGTTAACAAACTGTTATGTGTTCTATCAGTCCATCCTGTTACAACACTTTAATGTGTTCTATCAACTAATCCTGTTACAACACTTTAATGTGTTCTATCAATCCATCCTGTTACAACACTTCAATGTGTTCTATCAACCAATCCTGTTACAACACTTCAATGTGTTCTATCAACCAATCCTGTTACAACACTTTAATGTGTTCTATCAATCCATCCTGTTACAACACTTCAATGTGTTCTATCAACCAATACTGTTACAAAACTTAAATGTGTTCTGTCAACTAGTCCTGATACAAAACTTGAATGTATTCTGTCTGTCTATCTTGTTAACAAACTGTAATGTGTTCTATCAGTCCATCCTGTTACAACACTTTAATGTGTTCTATCAATCCATCCTGTTACAACACTTCAATGTGTTCTATCAACCAATCCTGTTACAACACTTCAATGTGTTCTATCAACCAATCCTGTTACAACACTTTAATGTGTTCTTTCAATCCATGGCCTGCATCAGACAGTGAATATGGCGGGTGAAGTCCGCAAGCCCGTGTATGGGGTGGTGTCCCGCCAGTGTGTTAACTACGAGTTTGTCCTGCAGCAGATGAGTGTGGTCAAGTGGGATGTGAAGGAGATCATGTCACAGCACAACACTTACATTGATACTTTGCTCAAGGTAATGCTCATGTTGTGTAATGTACGTGGTGATGTTTGTCTGCAGCCTCCTGTCTTGCACATTGGCAATCATGTGTCTTTCACATGTTCCTTCATGTCACAGTTTCAGTCTTAACTGGCAGCTTCTCCCTGTAACTCTGTCTTTTTTCTTTTTCTTTCCAACTCTCCTATTGCCTGATGTTTTCCCCTCCAACTCTCCTATTGCCTGATGTTTTCCCCTCCAACTCTTTTATTGCCAAGATTTGTTTCCCTCCAACTCCCCCATTTACATGTTTTCTCTCCAATTCTCCTGTTCTCGTGATGTTTTCCCCTCCAACTCTTCTATTGCCTGATGTTTTCCCCTCCAGCTCTCCTATTGCCATGATATTTTTCCCTCCAACTCTCCCAATTACATGTTTTCTCTCCAATTCTCCCATATACATGATGTTTTCTCTCCAGTTCTCCTGTTGTCATATTTTTCCCTCCAGCTCTCCTGTTCTCACAATGTTTTCCCCCTGCAACTCTCCTGTTGTCATGTTTTCCCCTGAATTCTCCTGTTGTCATGATGTTTTACCCTCTGTTTCTCATTTTGTCATGACCCTTTCTAATATATTTCTTCTCATGACATGCCGAAACAATATGGATAGTTCACTTATTTCTTTATAATAGTGACCATGTTTCCTCATTAGTTTGCTTCTTTCAAACCCTTATAACCCCTTTTATTTGTTCATAGTGATCTCAGCATTCTTCTATAGGTATCTTCTGTATAGCTGTCTACCTGATTGTTATGATATATTTTACTTCTTTGTTAGTGTTTTGATAACTTCTATGTAGGTGTTTTTTGTCTTGTTTTGATAACTTCTATATGGGTGTCTATCTCTTGTTTTGATGACTTCTATATGGGTGTCTATCTCTTGTTTTGATAACTTCTATATGGGTGTCTATCTCTTGTTTTGATAACTTCTATATGGGTGTCTGCCTCTTGTTTTGTTAACTGACTTCTGTACAGGTGCCTGCCTTTTGCACAATCACTTCTCTTCTCAGCAGCCACAGGTAAAGGCAGGTTTCTCTCTAGGGGTATGAAGTGTTTGGCCTTCACACTTTCTAAGCCAAGGCATAATAATATGA
The DNA here is from genome assembly GCA_963921405.1 of Cepaea hortensis. Taxonomy (NCBI): domain Eukaryota; kingdom Metazoa; phylum Mollusca; class Gastropoda; order Stylommatophora; family Helicidae; genus Cepaea; species Cepaea hortensis. Next base: position 159,983,294 of record OY992876.1, read on the forward strand.
GGCGATCAACCCCCTTTCTCGCCCATCTTTTCTTCCCAAACAGTTCCTACAAAATTCTGAAAATGACCAAGAAATCCATTGTATGAGGTCGGGTTGATGTCAGAAGCTGGTTTTCCTCAGCAGATATCCAAGTGTATCATTATAAACTACTCCTGTTGCAGCCTCATTAAATGATATACAGGCTTGAAACAGATGCGGTGCTATCCTGCATGGTGCTCATATAATGATAATTTTAGTTATTTTAAAATTAAGCCTGATTTCTGTAGCTTTCTTTCCTATTGTCACTTGCATGTTTCTGTGTACTTTTCTGTGTGGTTGAGAAATATGAACAATAGATAAAAGTGATGACAAATGTATAGAGGCATTCAAGATGTGGTATTATAGAAAAATGACAAGACCCAGCAAGATTGAAAACATTGACAAATAAAGTTCTGGAAAATATAACAGGACAAAGATGACTTTAAAGTTATCAACAAACGAAAACTCTCATGGCTTGGTCACACCCTAATACAAAGTCCTGGAGAGGAAAATATTGGGAAACAGGGGATGTGGTGGACCAAGGATAACATAAGCAGGCTTGCACAGATCTATCATTGCAGATGTAACTGTATCCACTGTTTCCTGTAATTGTATCCACTGTTTCCTGTAACTGTATCCACTGTTTCCTGTAACTGTATCCACTGTTTCCTGTAACTGTATCCACTGTTTCCTGTAACTGTATCCACTGTTTCCTGTAACTGTATCCACTGTTTCCTGTAACTGTATCCACTGTTTCCTGTAACTGTATCCACTGTTTCCTGTAACTGTATCCACTGTTTCCTGTAACTGTATCCACTGTTTCCTGTAACTGTATCCACTGTTTCCTGTAACTGTATCCACTGTTTCCTGTAACTGTATCCACTGTTTCCTGTAACTGTATCCACTGTTTCCTGTAACTGTATCCACTGTTTCCTGTAACTGTATCCACTGTTTCCTGTAACTGTATCCACTGTTTCCTGTAACTGTATCCACTGTTTCCTGTAACTGTATCCACTGTTTCTCCCAGAGCTTCACAGAGTTTCATAAAAGGTTGTTGGAGTTAGACAAGAGAGTTCCCCTCCCGAAAGCTGTCACAAACCTGATCTGGGAACAGTGTATTCGTCATGCAAATCGGATGTTTGTCGAAGGGTAGGTTGTCAAAGCTGCTTACTGAATGCAACAGAATTGTGGACATTTGCTTACAATAAAATTAAAGCAAAATGAATCTGATAAATAATAATTTGAAGGTAAAGTTGTTTATGGCTGTAAGGACCAGAAACACGGAGAGAGACTAAAACAGTTATTAATAAAATACAAACATTGATTAACTGTTGCCTGCATGGAACAAAAGAACTAAAATGGTATGGCAGAATAACTATTGCGGACCTTAGAGAGAGAATTAGACAGATGCCAGAGAATCAAGAGGTGAGAAAAGGACACGGGCAGTGAATAGGGTACACACTGAGATAACCTGATATTGTATCACAAGGCAAAAGAATTAGGGGGAGACCTGAGGGCATATGGAGAAATGGATTAGAGACAGAGATGAATAATATATGGAGGCATCTGCAGGAGATGCCAAGATAGGAAGGCTTGGTGCGAATGGTTCACAGCCAGTAATAAAGGTAAGAAGAAGAAATGTTAATATTAATGATGAAAAAGGTAGTCAAAGATCAGATTTGTAAGGTTTTCATGTTTTTGACTGAACTTTTTAAAGGCTGGAGTATTTGTGGGAGTTCAGTATTTGTGGCTGCTAACTTTCATACACAGGTTGTACTTTTGAATATTTTCTTGTATAGTTATGTATTGTAGCCGCAGTGAATTGTGGTTAGTGCATGTGTCTGCCACATCAGTGGTCTGAGTTCAATCCCCAGAAGAGGCAGGATTATTTTTTCCAGTCAGCGTGGTTCTAGGGTCACTCCAGCCTTATAAAATTGGCTACCTGACAATTGACAGAGAAGGAAGGTGATGAGGAAGGGAACTGGCTGGCCCAAGTCATATGTATTGGTCTAGTATATTTGAAAGTCTCACACTACACATCCCAGCACCTTCATTTCACTAGTACAGTATTAGAAAAAACAAAGTCATGGATATAGCTAATTGAAAATAGCTAGATACATCAACGCAGTGAGACAGAAACATTGTGTGCCAAACATGGGGAAATCTCGTGTCCTTTAAGAGTTACAAGATGTTGTAAAAATGTATCTTCCTGGAAAGGTTTGGAAATGACAGAATGCTAGCATGTTACAGGTTTTGTTATTGTTGTGGTTGATCAAAGTGTTTAGAATATTGTAATCAAGCAGAAGAGAAACACTGACATGCCACGAGGTCTGAACATGCAAGAAATCTGGCACATAAACAGTGTCATGTCTCTAGGAAACTGAAATACTTTGGACATATTAAATACCACAGTGGCTGGGAGAGAACAGGGATGGGAGGTGTGGTTCCTGGAAGTAGAGGCAAGGGGTCGGCCAGCAGGAAGATGGACGCGAGGGCATCACAGGCACCTTGGTCTTCACAAACACCTTGGGCATGATGATGCATGAGGCTGGAGAACTCGCAAGGGATTGAGAATCATTTTGGAGGACCGTGATGAGAGGAGCTTTCTCAGGGACCTGTCACAAGGTGATGCTTTTGATCAACTTGTGTTTGTGGCAGAAAACGTCTGTGGAAGGAAATGATCAGGAAGCTTCACAATCTAAGTTCTGAATTACTTGATGATGATGATGATGTGTTTATGTCTTAGCCTGTGATTCATTGCCAAGTAGCGATGAATATTTGTAGAGTTTGTCATTCACCATTATGCATATTAGAGTTGGTGTTTTTGTGGTTTTTTGTTCGCTCACTTTGATCTCAAACGTAGTCCATACATGTGCTACTACTTCTAGTGCACGGGACATAATTTTGCATGTGGATTAGCTTTCTTTATTACCAGTATCCCTCACCATCAGGTAAACCCACTCCGATTCAGAGGTACTTGTAATTTACGTCCCCAAGTCAAGGATGAGAAGTCAACATTTTTGTCAATTTACCGGTGTAGGGGTTGAACCCGCTACCTCTGCAACAGCACACCGCATGTATAAGAGCATGTGCTCTTATCCATTTGATCAGGCTGACACCCAGAGTTGCTGTTTGATTGTTATAAAGTTAACAGTTAAAAACACTCGGCAGCTTCTCTTTGTATACACCTTCATGGAGCTGTCAGTTTCATCTTTCCTCTAATCGGATCTTTAGTATGATATATTCATGGAGCCATCAGTTTCATCTTTCCTCTAATCGGATCTTTAATATGATATATTCTTGGAGCCGTTAGATTCATCTTTCCTTTAATCGGATCTTTAGTATTATATATTCACGGAGCAGCCGTTAATTTCATCTTTCCTCTAATCAGATCTTTAGTATTATATATTCACGGAGCAGCCGTTAGTTTCATCTTTCCTTTAATCGGATCTTTAGTATTATATATTCATGGAGCAGCCGTTAGTTTCATCTTTCCTTTAATCGGATCTTTAGTATTATATATTCACGAAGCAGCCATTAGTTTCATCTTTCCTTTAATCGGATCTTTAGTATTATATATTCATGGAGCAGCCATTAGTTTCATCTTTCCTCTAATCAGATCTTTAGTATTATATATTCACGCAGCAGCCGTTAGTTTCATCTTTCCTCTAACCGCATCTTTAGTATTATATATTCATGGAGCAGCCATTAGTTTCATCTTTCCTCTAATCAGATCTTTAGTATTATATATTCATGAAGCAGCCATTAGTTTCATCTTTCCTCTAATCAGATCTTTAGTATTATATATTCACGGAGCAGCCGTTAGTTTCATCTTTCCTCTAACCGCATCTTTAGTATTATATATTCATGGAGCAGCCATTAGTTTCATCTTTCCTTTAATCAGATCTTTAGTATTATATATTCACTGAGCAGCCGTTAATTTCATCTTTCCTCTAATCAGATCTTTAGTATTATATATTCACGGAGCAGCCGTTAGTTTCATCTTTCCTGTAACCGCATCTTTAGTATTATATATTCATGGAGCAGCCATTAGTTTCATCTTTCCTCTAATCAGATCTTTAGTATTATATATTCATGGAGCAGCCATTAGTTTCATCTTTCCTCTAACCGCATCTTTAGTATTATATATTCATGGAGCAGCCATTAGTTTCATCTTTCCTCTAACCGCATCTTTAGTATTATATATTCATGGAGCAGCCATTAGTTTCATCTTTACCCTAATCGGATCTTTAGTATTATATATTCATGGAACAGCCGTTAGTTTCATCTTTCCTTTAATCGAATCTTTAGTATTATATATTAACGGAGCAGCCGTTAATTTAATCTTTCCTCTAATCGGATCTTTAGTATTATATATTCATGGAGCAGCCATTAGTTTAATCTTTTCCCTAATCGGATCTTTAGTATTATGTATTCATGGAACAGCCGTTAGTTTCATCTTTCCTCTAATCGGATCTTTAGTATTATATATTTATGGAGTTACTTTTGTTCATTATTCCTGTAACCAAGTCATTGATAATACATCTTCACGGAACTTATTATTTTAATACATGTCTAGCATGTTTATGGAGCTGTTTGTTTTAATACTCTTTTAATCAAGTTTATGGTAATACATATTCACGGAGCTGTTTGTTTTGTTTTCTCTAACCAAGTTAATGGTAATACCTGTTTCTAGACCTATTTGTTGTTATACTTCTCAAACCCATTATTAGTAAAATATCCTTGAGGCCAGGTTGTTTTGTTTGCTCTAACCAAGTCATTTCCATGGAGCAATTTGCTTTCATGCTGCTCTCCTCCTTCTGTCTCATAAACAACTTATAATTGTAATGCATGCTTGTGGAGTCTCCATGTATCCTTGAACTCACTCACAGTTGAGTCGAGTTGAGTCAAGAACCAACATAAGCGCACTAGGGACACTCTGTCCTCCTCATTTGCAGCAGCCAGCAAGGAGTCCCAATACTAATTGTACCAGTAGCAGTCAGATTATGTGTCCTTCTGGTTCTAGACGAAGTGATTTGCTTTCTGCAGGTATGCCAGTACCAAGAAGTGCAGCAATGAAGGACGAGCCCTCATGCAGCTGGACTTTCAACAGTTCTTGACTAAAGTTGACCAGATTGTGGAGGTCAGGTGAGCACAACTAGTGGGAAGATTAAAGGAAGTAACAGTATTAGTAGATTCTACAGTTAGTGGGCATATTACAGGAAATAACGACATTAATAGATTCCACAGTTGTGGGCATATTACAGGAAATAAAGCATTAATAGATTCTACAATTAGTGGGCATATTACGGGAAATAACGACATTAATAGATTCTACTGATAGTGGGTGTATTACAGGAAATAGCAGTATTAATATATTCCACAGTTAGTGGGCATATTACAGGAAATAACAGCATTAATAGATTCCACAGTTAGTGGGCATATTACAAGATATAACAGCATTAATAGATTCTACTGATAGTGGGTGTATTACAGGAAATAGCAGTATTAACATATTCCACAGTTAGTGGGCATATTACAGGAAATAACAGCATTAATAGATTGCACAGTTAGTGGGCATATTACAGGAAATAACAGCATTAATAGATTCCACAGTTAGTGGGCATATTACAGGAAATAGCAGTATTAATATATTCCACAGTTAGCGGGTATATTACAGGAAATAACAGCATTAATAGATTCCACAGTTAGTGGGCATATTACAGGAAATAACAGCGTTAATAGATTCCATAATTAGTGGGCACATTACAGGAAATATTGGCATTAATAGATTCTACAATTAGTGGGCATATTACAGGAAATAATGGCATTAATAGAGTCTACAATTAGTGGGCATATGTTGCAGTGTAGCGAATTGGTGAAGTCAGAAATAACATAACTCCAGCAGTCTCTTGATGTATAACATTTAATTGTAGTTGCTTCAGGTTTACAGACTTTTATAAATATCGTAGACAAATAACAGAGGTCCAGATATCTCAACAATACTTGATGGTGACTTAAACGTGACCTCGCTCTAAGACTGCTGGCTAATCACTAACCCCGTTGCTATTCTTACGTCAACGCGTGAGCATCCCTAGTAATTTACATTTCCCCGGGGTGCTCCCGCGTGCACTGAAGTTTCGACCCTTTTTCCCTTGCAACCCGACTTAAATTCCCTTAACAGAGACAGACACTCTGTTATACATATTACAGGAAATAACGGCATTAATAGATTCTACAATTAGTGGGCATATTACAGGAAATAACAGCATTAATAGATTCCACAGTTAGTGGGCATATTACAAGAAATAACAGCATTAATAGATTCCACAGTTAGTGGGCATATTACATGAAATAACAGCATTAATAGATTCCACAGTTAGTGGGCATATTACAGGAAATAACAGCGTTAATAGATTCTACATTCAGTGGACAGATTACAGGAAATAACATCATTAGTGGATTCCATAATTAGTGGGCATATTACAGGAAATAATGGCATTAATAGATTCTACAACTAGTGGACATATTACAAGAAATAACGGCATTAATAGTTTTACAATAGTTCTAATTTCTTGTCCATGTCAAAATCTTGTTATTGATTGGTTCTTCTCCTGAACTTTGTTCACAGGCCGATTCCAGAGCGGGAATACGTGGAGGCTTATATCAAGGCATATTATTTACCCGAGCATGAGCTGGAAGGTTGGGTGCATGATCACAAGGTAGGTCTGTGTTCATTTAGTCAGAAGGGAAGGCCAGCTAATGCCATATGGTATATTGGGACTGTGGTGTTGGGTATATTTTCCATGATTGAATAGCACATGGGACTTTCATCTATTATAATTACACTGTCAGATGAGTTTTCATGATGTAACCGACTCTTCTTCTTACAATTGTATCTTTGATGAATATACTTTCAGATGAGTTTTCATGACTTACTCAAGCTATATTCTTGTAAGATCTCAGAATAGCGTTTCATGATGCACTCGACTCTTTTTCTTCTTCTTACAATTGCGTGTTTGATGATTATACTTTCAGATGAGATTTCATGACATACTCAAGCAGTCTTCTTGTAATCGCGTCTTTTATTAACACATTGTCACCTGAGTTTTCATGATGTACTTAACTCTTCTTTTTCTTTCAATCGCATCTTTTATGATAAAACTTTCAAATTATTTGTCATAATATAATGGACTCTCCTTCTCCTTCTCCAGTGGCGTCTTTCATGATTACACCATTACTTGAGTTCTTATGATGACCTATATTGTCTTTTTGTTAAGTTCCTCTATAGTTGCATACAGCAGGGAGTTTAGTGTTGATACAGTGGGCTAGTCTATCTTTCTTCTTGTATGAAGGACAATCCTGCAGGAATGTTCAGTAGTTTGGTAGCTTAGCTCTCACTTGCCTTGTGGTGAAGCAGAGAGATGAAGCTTGTACATGTGTTTGTTCAGACTGCCATTCATTGCCCGTCATGAGGTAGAGAATGGTCATCTGCTGGTCAGGTGGGTGGTATACACACACCTGGGATTATGTGATCAGCACTAAGCTGGTTCACCTGTGTGTAACACTGTAACCCGTCATGCATGTCATAAGAAGTGACTAAGGAGGGTTGGCCTAAGAGTGGCTACCATATCCCATAGAGAGCTTGAGCTGCAAGATCCAACCATTCACAAACAAGTCCACAAAGGGCTGGATGTGAGTTGGTTGAGGACTTGTGCTCCATTGGCAGATGGGCTGCAGAATGATGTCCTTCACCTTTACTTTCTCAGAACTCAGCCTCAGATGTATGCTGGTCTACAATATTGTAATTCTGTCATAACTGAGAATTGAACCAAGGACCGGTGTTCTGGTAGATGAGTTCATATACTACTACGACAGTATAGTTTCTTCACTTCTATGTTAGGCAGTTTATCAAATTATTCTCACTGCACATCGGACTGTCCCTTCCATAAGAGCTCAATATCTCTGTCAGCATTTAACAGTTGACAACACCAGTTCTGTGCTGGTTGACTATTTTCTTTAGTCCTACATAGCTCTCTTGTCTGGCTCCACCCCTTTTGATCTCTTGTTCTTGCAGCCTGGTCAAGGTTGCAGATTCACAGTCAAAACTTGTTTCATTTAATTGTCCTGCCTCACTGAGGAAATTCACTACATTAGCCTGGCCTATTGCTTGTCTGCTATCCACCTTAAGCCCAGAAACCTATCAGTTCATTTCCTCTTACCCAAAAGTCTTTGAGCTTGTTTATTTCCACCTGATCTATAAGCCTGTGAGTTTGTTCATTTTCACTTATACCCACACAGCTTACATAAAAAGTTAAGCTGACGTTTGTCAGCCTTGACCTCCTCAGCAATTCCACCTGCTGTGAATTAGGCCAGACTATCTCAATCTTCACTACATCCCTGAGAAAGCATGTAATATGAAAGTAGACACTGAGAAAAATTATGCAGATATTCAAACTGAAAAAATAAACAGAGAGAATCAAACATCGCTCATAAGCCACACATTTATATTTGAGACACGTACTATGAAAGCGCCGGCCTCCTGGCCTAGAGGTTAGCAACTTTTCTCCGTAATCTCGTATACTCTCGTAAGTAACGTGATGACGGTGAGAATCAGCAGTGGTTCGAATCGCATCTGTAACTTACGGGGTATGTGAGCCGGCCGCTCAGAAAGCAATGGCAAACTACTGAGCGTAATCTTGCCAAGAAATCAACAATCAGCTGAAAGATGCTGATGTTGACAGCGATGTCCTGTAAAGGATATGCAAACATTTTTTTTTAGTATGAAAGCAGACACTGACAAGGAATGACGCAGACAGAATGAAAAAAGAAACATGGAGTTGAAGACCGCTCATCAGAATTACAAGATACAAATACTTTCATTTAATTCATGTAATATGAAAGCAAGCAAAGAATGACAGGCTAAATGAAAGAGAAAATTAGAGAGAGTCAAAGATTGCTCATTGGCCTAACAAAACACATATTGACATTTGCAACACATAGATAAAAGTGAAAAAGGAATTCAAAGATTGCTCATTAGTCATATGACGCCTACAGATATTTACATTTGACACAAAATGAAAACACACCCAGTGAGAGAGAGAGAGAGAGAGAGAGAGAGAGAGAGAGAGAGAGAGAGAGAGAGAGAGAGAGAGAGAGAGAGAGCCTGAGCCTAAAACTACATATCAGTGATACAAGGATGATAGTTATGTTTCTGCACTTGATACAAGGATGATAGTTATGTTTCTGCACTTTGTCATCTTTAGAAGGAGGAGGGGGTTATGTGTCCATGACAAAGTCATCAAGCTGTCTACCAACTTCTCTGAAGTTTGCTGTTGGACTGTGCTATTCACACTATAAGTGCCAGTTTTCCGTAGCTCTGCAAGTCATTTCTGGAGCTATGGAAATCATGCTTGTGCGATGCTTTCAGCAGGTGGCTGGCTGTTCTGCCTAGAGAGACAGCGCGCTGAGGTAAAAACCCAGTGCAGTGAAGTCGATTCCCTCACCTCATCTTGAACTCATTACCCTTTGTTATTCTTCTGCAGGAATATTCTAACAAGCAGCTTCTGGCATTAGTGAGTTCCGTCGGGCACCTGGGCCGCAAGTCTCGACAAAAACTCATCAGCATGGTGGAGGAAATGGATAAAGGCAGGAGGTCCTGAAAATGTACAAAATCATGACATGATATGAGAGATTACAAATGGGGGAATCTGGGGTTTCAGCATATGTGAAATATGTAATCAGGTGTATGTTTGATGTACATAAATATTTGAATGATGGCATTTGTGAACGGTTTGACTGATTCTGTATGCGACAGATCATCATATGTGGACCAGTTGCTTCATCATAACCAAAATACTTTTTGTTTTTATCACAGACATATGTGATGTGAAATAATAGTTTACAGTGGGGAATATACAAAATATCTTTTGTAAAATATGTAATCAGATGTACATTTTATATTAATTATTGTTTGAATTGTTATGTTGCGGTATGCATGGGATTGTTTATGTGATGGAGGATGGGATTCGCTGCCATGATTTGGTGAAGGCAGCCATCAGTGTTTAGAGGCACAACCAATAAATGATCTGATCAATGTTAGTCTAGCTAGTGCAGTCGACCTACAGATGAAGACGTCGTGAAAGACAGGAAGCAGGTGAAGTATGCTGGCACTAGAAAGAGACAGTTGAAGTTTGACAACAATATTTACATCTTAGGCTGGAATTGTGCACACATGAAACAAGGACGACATGTTCTAGACACACTTCTCTACGGCACAGACATGATGATGAAACAAGGATGACATTCTCTCAACACACTTCTCTATGGCACAGACATGATGATGAAACAAGGATGACATTCTCTCAACACACTTCTCTACGGCACAGACATGATGATGAAACAAGGATGACATGTTCTCGACACACTTCTCTACGGCACAGACATGATGATGAAACAAGGATGACATGTTCTAGACACACTTCTCTACGGCACAAACATGATGATGAAACAAGAATGACATGTTCTAGACACACTTCTCTACGACACAGACATGATGATGAAACAAGGATGACATGTTCTAGACACACTTCTCTACGGCACAGACATGATGATGAAACAAGGATGACATGTTCTAGACACACTTCTCTACGGCACAGACATGATGATGAAACAAGGATGACATGTTCTAGACACACTTCTCTACGGCACAGACATGATGATGAAACAAGGATGACATGTTCTAGACACACTTCTCTACGGCACAGACATGATGATGAAACAAGGATGACATGTTCTAGACACACTTCTCTACGGCACAGACATGATGATGAAACAAGGATGACATGTTCTAGACACACTTCTCTATGGCACAGACATGATGATGAAACAAGGATGACATGTTCTAGACACACTTCTCTATGGCACAGACATGATGATGAAACAAAGATGACATGTTCTAGACACACTTCTCTATGGCACAGACATGATGATGAAACAAGGATGACATGTTCTAGACACACTTCTCTATGGCACAGACATGATGATGAAACAAAGATGACATGTTCTAGACACACTTCTCTATGGCACAGACATGATGATGAAACAAGGATGACATGTTCTAGACACACTTCTCTATGGCACAGACATGATGATGAAACAAGGATGACATGTTCTAGACACACTTCTCTATGGCACAGACATGATGATGAAACAAAGATGACATGTTCTAGACACACTTCTCTATGGCACAGACATGATGATGAAACAAAGATGACATGTTCTAGACACACTTCTCTATGGCACAGACATGATGATGAAACAAGGATGACATTCTCTCAACACACTTCTCTATGGCACAGACATAGGGAGTCTCCATTTGAAGTGGTTAAGCTGCCTGCCATTGTGTTATGAAGTTTGTGGGTTTGTTTCGGGAGTTTGTCAATTGGATTATGAACCCAATTTTGTCGGAGACTCTAGGGTTCATTGTTGTAGCTACTGAGTCCGTGCTGTTTGCAACGCTTTTGACAAGTTGCTCTGTGGAAAGAGGCAGAGCCATATGGGATAAAACCTGGTGCAATGAAGTCAGACCTCTCACCTTTGACCCTTTTCAAACCGACATAATTGCCCTGCAAGAAACTGCCCTGGGTGAGGACATGGTGGAGTCAGAGATGACCATGGTTTCTATGACATTTGACACATGGCACAGGCAGTTCTTGTGTGTAGCAACATGGGAATGTATGAGGCTGATATATGGGAATGTATGAGGCTGGTATATGGGAATGTATGAGGCTGATATATGGGAATGTATGAGGCTGATATAGAAGGTGCCTTTAACATGCCTAAGGTACATGGGGCATATGGAGCTAGACTTGCCACAGGCTTCTGCTTCACTGGCAGTGGGCAGGTGCTAGTTGGTGTCATTCAAAAAAGGCAAAGATACACCATCATCTCTGTGTAGGAGATGAGGGTCATGAACAAGCTGGCTGGGTGGGCCACTGTGACAGATGGGCAACCAATGGACTGGGCAGAAATACTCAGTGCCTTGAGAGAAACAGTCAATTTGGTGGTGTTTACTGGATGTGGGTTAACAGAATGTGGGAATTGGGAGTTAGGATCGGCAAATCATTGAAAAATGCCACACAAAAAGCTCAGTCAATCAACACAGAACTAGTGGGAACTGGGAGTTAGTATAGACAAACCCCAGAAAGATGCCACAAAAAGCTCAGTCAATCAACACAGAGATAGTGGGAAGGGTCAGACCCAAGACTTACATAGTAATAGATAAGTATACAACTGCCCTACCATGAAGGATCCCACTGTTTCATCAGACAAGCTTAAATATAATCATGAATGATAGTTGGCCAGTTACTATAAGAGGTACTTGCCTGAGAAACAGAACCACACACCATCACGGCCTGCAGAGAGTGATGCTGCAGGGGAGTGACCAGAGGGACTGGCTGATACTCAGATCTCCAAGGAAAGGCCAGATGGACACATAATCAAACTTCTACTGGTATCATTACTATTGGGACTCTTTGCTGGCTGTTGAAGATGAGGACGGAGAACGTTTAGAAATGTCCTGAGTGTTGTGATGTCAGTTCTGGACCCAACTCATCACACACACACCTCAGTCAGATACTAGGGGAAGACAGTGGGGATAGTATGTTCGTGTGTTAGCTCTACACTGATGGATTTGTTGAGGCAGTGACTGGAATACCCACAGGCTTGTCTAGAGTGCAGCCATGGTAACCCAACTGCCAGCTGATGTATGTCACAGCAGTGTCAGCATGTACTTGATATAATCAAACTGCCAGCTGAGTATGTCAGAGCAGTGTCAGCATGTACTTGATATAATCAAACTGCCAGCTGATGTATGTCAGAGCAGTGCCAAATATTCAGTGCTTTAGTGTTTGAAATTTTGTCACATCTAATATAACATTATTATTTGTGCACTGTTTGGTTTTGTTCTAGCAAATTAAGACTCTTGAATTTTAGATTTTGAAATGCAAAAACTTTTAACTTCATTCATTAATTCAGTCAGTCATTCATTCTTTTATTCAATCATTCATTTCTTCATTCAATCATTCAATCATTTATTCATTAAATCATCTGTTCATCCCTGTAATGTAGAGGCAGGCATCATTTGGTCTTATTTGTTTTTTGGTGCTTGCCCACAACACCCCCTCCCCCAAACACACACGCACAGCCCCCCCCCCCCCTCTCTCCCCCCCCCCCCCCCCCCCCATGTTGAGCACCTTATAGGGAAGGATCCAAGACTTACATAGTAATAGTAAAAATAACTCTGCCAGAAGAATCCCATTGTCTCATTTTTTTTTTTTTGCATATCCTTTACAGGACATCGCTGTCAACACCAGCATCTTTCAGCTGTATGTTGATTTCTTGGCAAGATTACGCTCAGTAGTTTGCCATTGCTTTCTGAGCGGCCGGCTCACATACCCCGTAAGTTACCGATGCGATTCGAACCACTGCTGATTCTACCTACGAGAGTATATGAGATTACGGAGAAAAGTCGCAAACCTTTAAGCCACGAAGCCGACATTGTCTCATTAGATAAGCATACATATGATCAGGAACAGACTATTGTTAGTTCATTAGTTACTATAAATTGCCTGCAACTGATTTTGAATCCTCTACTTGGTGTGACAGGAAATTGTGAAATTCAGTTTCACTAGGCTCTAAGCCACAGGGTCAGTGCAATGGCAAACTACTGAATGTAAAAAATCTTTTGGAATTCATCATGACACTTGGGAGACTGCCGCCAAAGACCAAAATTCGTGGCGTACATCATTACGCAAGGGTGCAGTCACTTGTGAAGCAACCAGGACTGCAAGAGCTGTGAAGAAAAGGCTGGACAGAAAAACCACTGCAGGCAATCCTCCTCCTGGAATGTCAAGCATTCTTTGCCTACATTGTCAGAGAATATTTTGAGCCAAAATAGGCCTTACCAGCCATCTTAGAATTCACGGCTCCATACTTTCAACCCCACTGGATGAAATAAATGGTCATCATCATTCTTAATGGACAAACAACAATGGCTACTATAAGGAGCACATGTCTGCTTGAGAAGCAACACCACACACCTCAGCCATATAATGGGGCAAGAGAGTGGGGATAGTATGTTTGTCATTTAGTTCATTGTCTGTCATGGGAAGAGAGAGTTTAGTCTCAAGGTGTAAACAAGAGCAGCTTTGGCAATCCTGGTATTCCATGGAATCATTTGACCTGCAGGGTCACCACTGGGCCAACTCTGTAAGAGTGTGTAATAATATGTACATCATCATCATTTTAGCCAGTGTGAGGACTGATGTTTTGCCTGATTATATCATCCCATCATCTCCTGAACTTGTCAGTCCATTGTCCACTAATCAAATCACTCCACTAATTAAGTCACTCCATTGTCCACTAATCAAGTCACTCCATTGTCCACTAATCAAGTCACTCCACTGTCCACTAATCAAGTCACTCCACTTTCCACTAATCAAGTTACTCCACTATCCAGTATTCTCAGCAAATTCAAGTCTGTATATGTCTGAATCTTCAGAAAGGCAGACTTGTTATTACCTTTGGAAGGTAAACTTTAGAGAGAAAAACCTGCCTGCACCAAATGTATCAGTCGCCCTGGCAAGTAGTCTTTAAACCTCGGCCCTGAACAGAACTCAGCTGACAGACACCTGCCATGTTGTAAAATGCCATGATGGGCTGGTTGGTTAGTGGGTTGGTTGTCATGGTTCTGAAATGGAGTATTTGTCTAATGGAGTAAAGATGGTATGGACATATTTTTCTGAATCCAGTGCCAAAAGTACCATCACCATGAGAACTGGGTAGCAGAGCTCACCTTCCCCTCTCCAAGTTCAGAAAGCAGCGGGGTGTGCAAGACCGGTACAGAAACTTCATATCTGCAAAAAGGCACATTAGGATGTGACAGATCATGATTCATGGTGTACAGACTGGCTGGGGTTAGAGGCACATTAGGATGTGACAGATCATGATTCATGGCGTACAGAGTGACCGGGGTTAGGTCAGTGAAGTTCAGGTGTATCACTGTTAACAGACACGAGCCCAGAGGGAATATAAGTTCCAGTGTTCTGATGCTGAGGTAACGGGTTCAAGCCCTACACTGGTCAGTTGGACTAAAATGTTGACTTCTCATCCTTGACTTGGGGATGTAAATTACAAGTACCTCAGAAGTCGGAGTGTGTTTCCCCTGATAACGAAGGACACTGGTAATAGAGAATGCCAAGTCACGTGCAAAAATGAGTCCAGTGCACCCCCCAGTGCACCACCCAGTGCACCCCCCAGTTGTGGCAACAACCGGAAGTAGTAGCACGTGTGCGGGCTAGGCTGGAGTTCAAAGCTAGCAAATACCAAACAAAACAAAAACAATAGTAGTAAATACTGATCTGAGGTTGAACATGGTCTCAGGATATGTATGCATGTTGTATGATTGGTATGTTGGTGCTTGCCATGTTGTGATATGTATGGATGTTGTATGATTGGTATGTTGGTGGTTGGCATGTTGTTTGGGTTTCATATCCTTTGATATATAACAAGATTGTATCTTGTTTAAATGGTGATTAGCAGATTAGTTTTATGTCTTCCCGGATTGAATGGAGGTAGAATGTCCGTGATTTTGTTTGATATATTATGTTTGAGAAAGAGAGAGTTTGTTCTCATGATGGAGAGAGGTTCTGTATTGACAGTCTGGTATCCAGACAATCACTTGTTTTGCTGTATGTTCATTTGACTAACTCTGTGAGAAAAGTGTACAGTATTGTATACATCATCATCATGTGCCATGTTGATCAGCGTGGGAGGTCATAGTTCATCACCTTGCACAATCACCAGTGTCTGTGATCAGGTCCGTGTTAATGTCCTGATTATGCCACGTGGCCAGGCCTTCCAGGTTATATATATATATATCATCATCATCATCATCATCATCTTCCACTTCTGCCGTCAAGCGTCGTGGGGAGGAATAATTTGCGTTCCAGCGCCCGGTGGGCGGCACTGGATAGTGTCATTCCGTGTGGTTGTACAATGTCTCTGATGTCGTCAATCCATTTTCTTCTTGGACGTCCTCGTGGTCTTGTCGCAGATGATCTTTGATGTAAGGCCAGTGATGGTAGTTGCTGATGTTGCATTCTAACGACATGGCCAAACCACTTGATCTTCTGTCTTTCAATAAATGTGGCACAAGGTGTTGATCCCACAGTCTGTCTGATAGTAGCATTTCTTACTCGGTCTCGGATTGTTAAGTTGGCAGCTTTCCTCAAGCATCTCATTTCACAGGTGTTGATTTTGCGAAGGTGTAATTTGGATAAAGTCCAGGTTTGAGATTGGTAGCATAGGGTTGGTGTGAATATGCTGTTTATTATCTGTCGATTTGCGAACATGGGTATGTTTGGATGTTTCAGTAAGGGTGATAGTTGATATGTAAGTGCACTAGCTTTTTGACATCTGATTTCAATTTCTCTGTCTATCTGCCATCTTCTGTGATCATACTTCCAAGGTATTTGAATTCTTTAACTTGTTTCAGAGTTGTGTTATTTATCTGTATACTAAGTGGACCAGGCGATCTGCTAACTTGCATTACTTCGGTTTTGGCTGTGTTTATGTTCATATTGTATCTGCTGCAGGTTGAACTCAGATTAGTAATATGATTTTGTAGTCTGCCCTCATCGCTGTAAAACAGGCACTGATCGTCTGCAAATAGAAGTTCATTTATTCCCTGTGGCTCAGTTGTTTCATCTGGAGTAATGTCATCGTCAGGAGGAGTGACAGACAAGACGTTCGAGTGACAAAATCCATGTGTGGTGCCGAATGTTGGACAGACCATCGTCTCATTGTCTCGAAAATGAACATCCACATCAGGCCACCACGGCGTCCTCAAGGGGCGAAAATGCAAACAAAGCTAAATGTCACCCGCCTAAACAGCAAGAAAATGCAGCAGTCGTTTGAAAATATGCTGGAAGACTGTCTCAAGCCCAATGCTGAAGCTAAACAGGATACAGAAACAGAATGGAGAGCCCTAAAGGACATAATTTACAACACTGCTATGGAAATCCTGGGTCCAGCCCCCCGAAAGCATAAAGACTGGTTTGATGAAAATTCCGAAGACATCAACCAATTGCTGGCCGAGAAACATCTTCTCCTCAAGGCACATTTGAATGACCCAAAGTCAACATAAAAAAAAGATGCTTTCAAGAACATTCAGAGAGTAGTGCAGCAGAAACTTCGGCACATGCGGGACTCCTGGCTGAGCAGCAAAGCTGATGAAATTCAGGGCTTTGCTGACAGACATGATATGAAAAACTTCTACGACTCACTGAAAGCGGTCTATGGTCCTTCATCACCAGGCATAGTTCCCCTCCTCAGTGCAGATGGGGGAACATTGGTCACCGATAAGAAAGAAATCCTTCAACGCTGGGCAGAGCATTTCAGCAAAATCTTAAATGCAACTTCCTTCTTCGATGATGAAACCATCAACTGCCTTCCTCAAGTTCCCACCAATGAGACACTTGATGACCTGCCAACCATAGTGGAAGTAAACAAAGCCATCCAGCAACTCTCCAGCGGCAAGGCACCTGGTCCTGACTCCATCCCAGCAGAGATATACAAGGCAGGTGGGCCGGTCCTAACAGAGCAGCTTCACCAAGTCTTCACAAACATATGGATGAACGAGACCATGCCACAAGATTTTAAGGACGCGTCAATAGTCCACCTTTACAAACGAAAAGGAAACCGCCAATCCTGTGACAACCACCGAGGCATCTCCTTGCTTTCAATTGCAGGGAAGATACTCGCCAGAATTCTTCTCAATCGCCTCACAGCCCATCTCGATCAAGGTCTTCTTCTTGAGAGTCAATGTGGCTTCAGAAAAGAACGTGGAACTGTTGACATGATTTTCGCTGCAAGGCAGCTGCAAGAGAAATGTCAGGAACAGAACTGCGAAATGTTCTCCACTTTCATTGACCTTACCAAGGCTTTTGATACAGTCAGCAGAGAAGGACTGTGGAAGATTATGGCAAAATATGGCTGTCCACGAAAGTTTGTCCAAATAGTGCGGCTATTTCATGACGGCATGCAGGCAAGAGTACAAGAAAATGGTGAACTGTCTGAACCCTTTCCTGTCACCAATGGAGTGAAGCAAGGATGTGTCCTGGCACCAACACTGTTCAGCCTCATGTTTTCAGCCATGTTGATGAATGCCTTCGAGAACGACGACATTGGAATAGACATCAACTACCGTATGGATGGAAAGTTATTCAATCTCAGAAGGCTGAAAGCTAAAACCAAAATTGACAGCGGCACCGTCAGAGAGCTCCTGTTTGCTGATGATTGCGCTCTATACGCCAACTCAGAGGCGGACATGCAACATAATGTTTCAGCTTTCTCACATGCCTGTGCCAACTTTGGGCTCAATATCAACTTGGAGAAGACTGTAGTTATGTACCAGCCAGCTCCAGGGAATAATCACACTGTGCCGAATATCAAAGTGAATGATCATAGACTAAGTGTTGTGGACAAATTCACCTATCTTGGCAGCACCGTGTCACAAGCTGCCACAATCGATGACAAAGTGAATGCAAGAATTTCCAAGGCCAGTGCAGCCTTTGGCAGACTGTACAAGAATGTATGGGACAGAACTGGAATAAGCCTGCAAACAAAGCTAAAAGTCTACAAAGCAGTTGTATTATCCACACTGCTATATGCTTGTGAAACCTGGACTGTTTATCAGCGACACGCTAGGAAATTAAACCACTTCCACACAGTCTGCCTAAGGAAGCTACTGAAGATTAAATGGCAAGACAAGATTCCAGACACTGAAGTCCTAGAAATAGCGTCCATGCCCAGTATCCACACTCTACTGATGAAGAATCAGATTCGCTGGGCTGGTCACTTGACTCGCATGCCAGATCACAGGCTCCCTAAACGAATTTTTTACAGCGAACTGCGTTGTGGTAAACGCACCCAAGGTGGCCAGAGGAAACGTTTTAAAGACACTCAGAAAATTTCACTGAATGCTTTTGGAATTCATCATGACACCTGGGAGGCTGCAGCCAGAGACCGAAATTCGTGGCGTGCATCATTGCGCAAAGGTGCAGTCATATGTGAGGCAACCAGGACTGCAAGAGCTGTGAAGAAAAGGCAGGACAGAAAAACCACTGCAGGAAATCCTCCTCCAGAGACGTCAAGCATTCTTTGCCCACATTGTCAAAGAACATTTCGAGCCAAAATAGGCCTTATCAGCCATCTTAGAACCCACGGCTCCACACCTTCAACCCCACTGGATGAAATGAATGGTCATCATCATTCTTGATGGACAAACAACAAAGAGTTCTAAATTTTCTGAATCTGTTCTGTCGGGACTTGCTTCTTTGGAAATTCTGTCCATGTAGATATTGAATAGCAGGGGAGAGAGCACACAACCCTGCCTCACTCCTGTATTGACTGAACATATCTGATATACCTTCTTGTGTTCTTACTTCACTTTGGCTTGAGTGGTACATGGCTATGATGTTTTCTAGCAATTGCCCTTGTATCCCATAGTCTTCAAGGATGGTCCATAATTTGTATCTGTCTACTCTATCGAAAGCCTTTTCCTGATCTACAAACACAATATTCTGCTGGTTACTATATTCGATAGTTTTTTCACAAATTTGTCTAAGTGTAAATAATGCATCAGTGCAACTTTTACCTTTCCGAAAACCGAATTGTACTTTGCTTAACTGTTGTTCAGCTATTGGTCTAGCTCTTTGTTCCAATAGTTTTGCATA
This sequence comes from Cepaea hortensis, assembly GCA_963921405.1. Lineage (NCBI taxonomy): Eukaryota > Metazoa > Mollusca > Gastropoda > Stylommatophora > Helicidae > Cepaea > Cepaea hortensis. The sequence goes on from OY992876.1 coordinate 160,003,111, forward strand.
CATTTTCCCTACATTGCTCAGGAGTGATATACCTCTGTATGTTTCGCACTCTCTCGTATTGCCTTTCTTTTTCCATATTGGTACTATTATTGCCTGTTGCCAATCATCTGGGACTTTTCTTTCTTCCCATGCTATATTAAAAATTCTTGTTAGCCATTTAACTCCTGTTTCCCCACAGGCCTGAATAGCTTCTGTGGTTATTCCATCTGGACCTGGTGATTTGTTTTTAGGACTTTTCTGTATAACTGCTTTGACTTCTGCAAGTATGAAATTTGGTTCTTGCTCTCCCTGGCTTTTAGGCACAAAAGTGAGGTTTTCTATGTTATGTGTGGGGTTAAGTAGTTCTTGAAAGTATTCTGCCCATCTTGCTAGTCTTTGTTGTGGGTTAAATATTGGTATACCTCTTTTGCTGTTTATGATGGTGGTTGGGTTGTAGCATGCATCTCTGTTTCTCATTGTATTGACACGTTTATAAAATTCTCTTGGGCAGTCTTTGCTAAGGGTCGCCATCTGTTCACCATATATTCTCCAGGATTCATCTTTAGATGCTCTAATTGTTCGTTTGGCATTACGTCGTGCTATTCTATAAGTAATATAGTCCTGTTCAGATTTAGTTGTGATCCACTTTTTGAATGCTACCTTCTTTTTGAATATGCTGTCTTTAACTTCGTTGTTCCACCAGGCTGTTCTTAATCTTTTGTCCTGCCCTACTTTCTTTGTTCCACATTTATTTTCCATATATATATATATACATATATATATCAGCATCATTTTAAAATGTGTATCAAGGTGAATTCTTACATTTGACCTGGGCTCCCAGGTTGATCCAAACTAAAATAGGTAGACGTGGTCCACGTTATATTGACCACATGACCCTCGAGAGCTGATTGCTCTATACAAATATGGGACTAATACCATTTGTCCAATATACCTCAAGGTATGTATGTATCAAGGGTCCTTTACCGCAGCATCATCACTAGGTCAGTTAGAATACTACATCATCACTAGGTCATATCTAACCTTCTTCGTACACCTTCAGATGTCAACATGAAAATATTCTAAGAAAGCATCAGTCAACTTGAGCTTGTTGAAATCTCCATAAAGTTTGCTCTCAAATGTAGGCCAAGTTGATTTTCTCCATTCTGTATATGTTGGACAATAGTTATACATTTTCCTGTCTTTAAGAACTTCATTAACATTTTTATTATGTACATCCATCAATTTTGTTCATTTGAATGTTCTTTTTCTGTCTGGCTGACACTTTTCACCCCGCAATATCATGCCACATTCCAATAACGTCTTATGTTCTTATCCTGTTTGTTAAGAATCCATCAGTCAGAGCCTTATAGTACTAAAGGCCAGTTAGTTGTGTGTAGTGATGATTCTTTTCTGCAGCTCAATATTGATGTTAGAAATGAATATATACGTATTTATTATGACATGTGTACATACACCCTTTTCCATGAGATTAAAATACATGAACTATCCAGTGAAAATAATACGACTTGTGTTTTATTTCTGAGTATAGTTTAAAATGTGTATTTTAATATATGGCAAAAGTGATAGTCTTAATATGTTTTAAATGGTTCTCCTTGAATTTTATGCAGACGGTCTTTATTTGATGTTGTTTGGTTACATTAGTTAATAATGAATGATGTTTACTTAGTTTGGTTTTTGCTATCATGTCACAGGATTTATGTGTCTTAATGTGTGTCATGCTGGTCTAGGGGTTACACGACTTTCTCCATAATCCCGTGTACTCTCATCAGTAACGTGACATGCACGAGAATTGGTAGAGGTTCCCTCCACGTCGGTAACTTAGGGGTATGTGAGCCGGTCACCCAGAAAGCAATGGCAAACATAATCTTGCCAAGAAATCAACAATCAGCTGAAAGATGCTGATGTTGACAGCAATGTCCTGTAAAGGATATGCGAACACAAAAAAAAATGTGTGTCGCAGGTTCCTCACACATCAGGAATTGTAATCAGAAGGCGGAGAATTCTCGAGGCTGTTGAAATATCATGAGAAATAAATTAGCATGTAATTGATCGGCATCCACAGAAGTAAAGCATAGACGTAGAGATCACGCAGCGACAAAATAAAAGTTATTTAGTTGCATGCCCTTTACAGGATGTTGCAATCAACTCAGTATTCATAAGCTGTCTGTGCTTGACCAGGTAACATGACTTCACTAGTGACCAGGTGACATGACTTCACTAGTGACCAGGTGACATGACTTCACTAGTGACCAGGTGACATGACTTCACTAGTGACCAGGTGACATGACTTCACTAGTGACCAGGTGACATGACTTCACTAGTGACCAGGTGACATGACTTCACTAGTGACCAGGTGACATGACTTCACTAGTGACCAGGTGGCATGACTTCACTAGTGACCCAGGTGACATGACTTCGCTAGTGACCAGGTGGCATGACTTCACTAGTGACCAGGTGACATGACCTCGCTAGTGACCAGGTGGCATGACTTCACTAGTGACCAGGTGGCATGACCTCGCTAGTGACCAGGTGGCATGACCTCACTAGTGACCAGGTGGCATGACTTCACTAGTGACCAGGTGACATGACTTCACTAGTGACCAGGTGACATGACTTCGCTAGTGACCAGGTGACATGACTTCGCTAGTGACCAGGTGGCATGACTTCACTAGTGACCAGGTGACATGACCTCGCTAGTGACCAGGTGGCATGACTTCACTAGTGACCAGGTGGCATGACTTCACTAGTGACCAGGTGGCATGACCTCGCTAGTGACCAGGTGGCATGACCTCACTAGTGACCAGGTGGCATGACTTCACTAGTGACCAGGTGGCATGACTTCACTAGTGACCAGGTGACATGACTTCACTAGTGACCAGGTGACATGACTTCACTAGTGACCAGGTGACATGACTTCACTAGTGACCAGGTGACATGACTTCACTAGTGACCAGGTGACATGACTTCACTAGTGACCAGGTGACATGACTTCACTAGTGACCAGGTGACATGACTTCACTAGTGACCAGGTGACATGACTTCACTAGTGACCAGGTGACATGACTTCACTAGTGACCAGGTGACATGACTTCACTAGTGACCAGGTGACATGACTTCACTAGTGACCAGGTGACATGACTTCACTAGTGACCAGGTGACATGACTTCACTAGTGACCAGGTAACATGACTTCACTAGTGACCAGGTAACATGACTTCACTAGTTTGATATTACTTTCTGAGGACTGTTTAACGCTTGATTGCTTGCTTTGAACTCAAGCATAGTTCTCGTGTGCTGCTACTGCATCTAGTACACTGGACTGATTTTTGTGTGTGGATTAGCTTTTCCCTATAACCAGTGTCCCTCGTCATCAGGTGAACCCACTCTGACTTCAGGGACACTTGTGATTTACGTCCTCAAGTCAAGGACGAGAAGTCAATATTTTAGTCCAACTGATTGGCGTAGGGGTTGAACCTGCTAGCTTGGCATCAGCACACCGGATGTTTAAGAACGAACGCCACTTATCCATTTGGCCATGCTGACAATTTATACCATGAAAATAAATGTGAAGTCTACTTCCAATTCACCCGCAACTGATTTTGAAACCTCAACTTGGTGTGACGGGGAATTGTGAAATTCAGTTTCACTAGCACCCTAAGCCACATGATCAGTGCAATGGCAAGCTACTCAATGTAAACCTGACAGATTAACAGCATAGACATGTCGTGATTGGCACAGACTAAAACAACATGCTTTGTACAGCATGCGTGCCTTGCTTCAGTTCAAACATGCAAGGTATGGATCATTTGTTAGATCTTTTACCCAGGGCATGCTGGTGTGTTGGGAAATTAATAGGCAGACAGAATGGCTGTGTCTGCACCGTCGTATGAGGTATTGGTGCATGGTAAGGCAGATGTGTCGTATGGTAGAACAGATAAATCATCAATACATGGACGGAATAGTGTGGCAGAGAATCTGGCCAATACTCAGTTCTCCGAGGAAAGGCCAGGCAGACATAATCAGACTGCAACTGATACTAGTAGATCTGGTGTTGTCCAAAGTGCTTTGATGTCAGTTTGAGACATCACAGAACTCAATTATCAACAATACATTTAATATGTATAACAAATGATATCTTTAATATGAAAATAATGTGTACAAGTGTGTAATTACCAACAATTATAAAACAATTTCACAAACATACAAATTAACAAAATAGGAAAATATCATAGTTAACTATGTTTGGAATTGATTTCAACTGGAAAATAATTGGACCCACAATTTATTGTAATATTCTATTTGT
>OY992876.1:160012412-160155613 GCA_963921405.1 Cepaea hortensis
CTATCTATCTATCTATCTATCTATCTATCTATCTATCTATCTAATATAATCTAATCTATCTGTCTGTCCTATCTATCTAATCTATCTGTCTGTCCTATCTATCTAATCTATCTGTCTGTCTGTCTGCCTGCCTGCCGGCCCACCCACCCATTAACCGACCGACCTACCGATATCTATCTATCTATCTATCTATATATCTATCTATCTATCTATCTATCTATCTATTTATCTATCTATCTGCCTGCCTGCCGGCCCGACCACCCACCCACCGACAGACCGACCGACCTACCGATATCAATCTATCTAATCTATCTGTCTGTCCTATCTATCTAATCTATCTGTCTGTCTGTCTGCCTGCCTGCCCACCCACCCACTAACCGACCGACCTACTGATATCGATCTATCTATCTATCTATCTATCTATCTATCTATCTATCTATCTATCTATCTATCTATCTATCTATCTATCTATCTATCTAATCTATCTGTCTGTCTGCCTGCCTGCCTGCCTGCCGACCCACCCACCCACCCACCGACCGACCGACCCACCGACCGACCGATCCACCCACTCAGCCAGCCAGCCAGCCAGCCATCCATCCACCCACCTATCTTTCTGCCTACCTACCTACCTTTCTGTCTGTCTGTCCGGGCCGCATCATTCATTTTATTCGGAGACTGCCGAGGGTCGTCGCTGGAGCTACGGAGTTCGTGCTTTGTGCGACGCTTTCCGCGCTGCGGAAAGAAACTGAGCCATATGGGATAAAAACCCTGTGCAATGCAGCCGATTCTGTCGACTGTAAGCTACTTCTTTGATTGCACCCACTCCCATACGAATCCAGATACGCCTTTGTTTGTCATCTGAATTTGCAGGTCCTCATTACCGTAAACATAACATTTTTAACAAGAAATCACTAGTTGTTAAGCAAAACATCAAAGGAATGATGCCGCTTTTAATGATTTAAGTTGTTTTGGGACCTATCAAAGACATATTCCTTGGGTGGGGGTAAATATAAGACGGCTGGAAAAATTTCATAACGATGCAACAGATAGTTTTCAAAATAATTGATCTTGAATGACGGCATAAATTTCCGGACAGACTATAGCATGGGCATTCAAACATCTGCTCAGATCATGGTCCCCGGTGTTCTGGATAAACTCAATTGATATTTCTCCTTGCCACCGTCACAGTCCATTTGGCTGCACAAGGTAAATAAATCTATCTGCTATGACGAGTTTTATAATTCACAACTTCAGGTTAATGCCTGCTACTCACAGCCATCTAACCTGGGCTCCCAACTGGACCAGCCTTAAACAGGTGCCAGAAAATGTTTTGGGAGGTCAAGGAGGACCTATAGAAGGACAAAATCCTGAGGGGACTGAAGAAAGATGACTGCTATACCATGCAGTATGCGGGTTATTTTTGTTACTTCAATAACTTGTCCACATTGCTGTTTGAACCTGCATCTTCAGATTTCACTGGCACACTAACTACTAGGCCAGTGTGTCCATGCAATCATGATTCTGACCAAATCAGTTGCTACACTGAGCTATGCTGGGGGTCAAAGTTGATTAATTAAACAATGAGGACACTGCAGCAAATATTCACTGACTCCCAGCATACAATACTAAGGTATCCAACATCTCTCAGCAATGTTGGATCTTTCCAGGCTTCACGAGAAGCTGCCAGTAAAAAGTCTTCATGTCCCATAACTCACACTTTTTTAAGCATCGCCCCCACCGCACTTCTTTGAGGTTTTGTATAAAGTTTAATGATAAACTCATTAAAACATGCTGACAGTTATGTAGGAAATATTTAACAATGACTGCTGATGTAAACATGCTGACAGTTATGTAGGAAATATTTAACAATGACTGCTGATGTAAACATGCTGACAGTTATGTAGGAAATATTTAACAATGACTGCTGATGTAAAACAGAACCAACCATTTTGCAAAAGCTACTAGCCACAAGTGACCCTACCTGGAAATAATCTGATCTTTAGATTGTGAAGATTTCATTGTCTGGACGCATTGATTCATCACTGGACTCATTGATTAGTCACTGGACTCAATTCGTCACTCGGCACATTCTCTGATGCAGACAATTCTGGCCATGTAATGTGTGACTGAGGAACATTTGTTGATTTGTCTGCTGCTCAATGAGAAGGGAAACATACTTTCAATGTGCACCAGCTTTTGGAATATATCCATAGTTTGGAATGTTTCATGAACAAAGCTGAACTATTACAACATTGGGAATTAATTGACTGATACTTTCTAATATTCATTTGAAGGTGGAACTGCATCTAATATTCATTTGAAGGTGGAACTGCACTGACGTCTCCTGAGTGTTTGCTACTGTCTACACACAATGTTTTAAGACTGTAGACCTACACTTCTTTGGTGCCCTTCATAAGATGGGCTTCGTAACAGCATCACCTCTTTATGTGCCTCTCATAAGAGCATCACCTCTTTATGTGCCTCTCATAAGAGCATCACCTCTTTATGTGCCTCTCATAAGAGCATCACCTCTTTATGTACCTCATAAGAGCATCACCTCTTTATGTGCCTCTCATAAGAGCATCACCTCTGTGTATGCCTCTCATAAGAGCATCACCTCTGTGTGTGGCTCTCATAAGAGCATCCACCTTTGTGTGGCTCTCATAAAACTGTTCAGCTCCACCTCTTTGAGTGTCTCTCCTATGAATGTAGTGCACATCTTTGGGTGTCTCACATCTGACTGTAAAGCACCACCTTTTTTGGGTGCCTCTTATAAGACAACACAGGACCACCTCTTTAAGTGCTCCTCCTATGACTAGAGCACTATCTCTCTGAGTGCACCTCCTAATACTAAAGCACCATCGCTCTGAGTACCCCTCTTATGACTAGAGCACTATCTCTATGAATGCCCTTCCTAATACAAGAGCACCATTGCTCTGAGTGGCCCTCCTAAGACTGCTGAGCTCCACCTCTCTGGGTGCCTTTCACTTGTGTATGAAATGTCTTCCCCCACCTAAGCCTAAAACAAAGAACACCCTGTATGGAAGCAGCGAGGAACTGATCAACACATTCAAGTTTCTCTCTACACCAGTGGTTCTCAACCTTCTTTTGCCCATGCATCCCTTCACCGTATGTTCAGAATGCCATTCCCCCTCTTTCATATTTCCTCCCTATAAACACTCCCCTTCCTCCTCCCTACACAGTATACATAAAAATGGAAGCTAAATTTAATAACACATACTAGAACAAGTCTAGATGTCTACATAAAACCTGATTTGCGGGTCTACTAATGTTATAAAATTAATTTCAGAAGCAAGAGAAGTACAGAACAATAAGTATGGAGTGAAAAACAATATCAAGTAGTTGGTTCTTATACTAACGCAATCTTGAAATAATCATAATTCCTCCCTGGAAAACCCAAAAATTCCCCCCTGGGGCCTTGGGGGGGGGGGGGGGGGGGGGGGGGAGAAGGGAGAATTCCTCACCGGTTGAGAACCACTGCTCTACACCATCTCCATACAGAACTTAACTCCACAAGCTGCTTTATCTGTAACAAAACTTTCTAATGTACACATTCAAACACATCTCATAAGCTAACAAGTCCGCACTAGAATCTATATCTAAAAACAAACCCATGAAATGCAGAAGAAGAATGACATTTACCACAGAGTTTCACATACAAAGAATGATCTGATACTTTCAGAATATAGTGAACATATATAGTCAACATAGTGGTGACATATCAGTCAATGACAGCAAACACTGTCATCCTGTCAAGGCCTCATTTATAACACATACACTAACATATCTTATACTCACAAGAAATGACAGCATCATATTTTATCAATGATATCATAAATCACAGTGTTTTATTTTACTACCACAGCTTTCGACATGAGCTACACCTGTGGCGTGGTGTGGACATCTCAAAAGTGGAAGACCAGACAATGATTGTCTTTTAGTGTGTATGTCTGTGTGTCATTTAAATCGACAGCTTTAACATAAAACTGGCCAAGAATGGGAATGTATCTAATAACTCAATGCTAACATGTGGTCATTTGTATAACGCGTCACGTCGCTGGGACCTGCTGTGGGTATGTGACGTGTCAGGACCATCACATTTTTTAGGCGCCAGTTCATGGAGGAATAAGTGACCAGTCCTTCCCTTCTGTAGCAAGTGACGAGCACTGGCATCGAATCCTTGTCTAACTGAACTCATGCCATTGTCTGTGTCACTACCTAACCATTACACCAACCTGTGCTAATTTGTGTAACACCCCACTTTATGTTGTAGCTGACTCTCAACAAACAGAATGCGTTCTTAATATACAGATAACAGACTCAAGATAATCCCACCCCACAGACACAATTACAGGCATATACAATACTAAGAACTTGGCATACCAGCACTGTTTTATTAGTCTACATCATAATGACAGTTATCTTTCTCACAGCCTGTTTTCCCTTCAGCTATACTGTTTATCCAGTCCAAGGAAACACTGCTCACATGTGGGTTTCAAACCAGCCCCGCCAACCAAGGAAGAACCTAACCTATGCACATAAATTTAATCATTTCCGATGTTGCTTATTTAGTTTTCATCTGATACCTCGTCTGACAATTCAGAGACAGAGTTTCTGTGAAGGTTTACTAGAGTTTCTGTCAAGGTATGCCATGTAACACACAGCAAACAACTGCTTATGAAGATTAGTTGCATGTCCTTTACAGGACATCACAGCAATTTTTGGCTGTTTGTGATTTCTTGGCAAGTTTACTTTCAGTAGTTTGCCATTGCTTTCTGACAGACAGCCACTCATACTATTGTATGAAAACTAGCACAAGGTGGTCTAAATTTCCTACAGCTGTTTCGAACGTGGTATGTGGGATTGCGAAATGAATTTTAACTCGTTTCCCCACAGCGCCGGCTAATGGAAGTACCTCTTCAAAATCAGCCACAGGTGATTTGGAAGCAGATCGCTTTGATTTGATTTTGATGGTATGATAGAGTCGGCCATTCAGAAAGCTATGGTAAACTATTGAATGCAAAATTGTCTATTAAATCACAGACAGACAATAAATGCTGGGGTTGATTATAATGTCCTGTAAACAACATCCAACTAACTTCTGTGACCTCTCCAGTTGCTGGGAGAATGTTTCTACATCTAATGACCTGTCCAGTTACTGGGAGAATGTTTCTACATCTAATGACCTGTCCAGTTACTGGGAGAATGTTTCTACATCTAATGACCTGTGCAGTTGTTGGGAGAACGTTTCTATATCTAACGACCTGTCCAGTTCATGAGTTTTCACTTCCAACATGAGGTGCGTTTTCTATGCAAGCAATAACAAGAATTTAGTAACAATTCAAATGCTAACAGTTAAAAATCAGTTATAATACAAATGCCAACAGTCAAAAATAAGTTACAGTTACAGTTTTGGCAACAATGATCAGCTTCTCCTGTAATATTTTTATGCATGACTGTTTACAACAAGTTTAACTATAGCCATTATGTAGAGTCTCAGAACACACGACACAATAGACAAGTAAGTAGAGAAACTTGCGTAAGTTCAGCAGGCCTTCCCATCATCTGTGGACACCATCCTTGTTGTGTAATTCTATACTTGCTACTTAATTTAACAATGGATACCACTGCACTCAGGACATTCCCACACAGTATCCGTCTCCTGCTTAAAAAGCCACAGAAGAGTCCCTGTGCTAATTATTCCAGCAGCAATTTGATTCAAAGTCTGCCTGGCTTTTCCTCTAAGCTTTGAGTATTGTCCAGACCCTCTACTTACTCCTTTCCGAGCCAGTATTTAGACATGGATAACATGGATACTCAGTCTGCTCAGCCACACTGTCCATCCGATTCCACAAAGACTTCAGCACATCGCGTTTATCATCAAGTAACCTGCTTTCTGCCCAAAGGAGCAACATCAGCGGATCTATCAGCCTGTTCATTACCTCACACACCAGCATGCCCTGGGTTGAAAATTCTGGATATGCTCTCAGTCTACATCCTGTTGAGCAATGCTAGCCACTCCAACCACAACATGCCAGTTTTCACTTTCCAAAGCCACTCCACCCACAACATGCCAGTTTTAACTTTCCAAAGCCACTCCACCCACAACATGCCGGTTTCCACTTTCCGAAGCACACACTGTAAGTTCTATGCGAGCCATAATTACAGTAACCCCTGTTTCAAAGGTCACCCACCACCACCAGAACAACAATAATACATCATATTTAACATCAGTACACATAAGGGAGCCGACGCAGTGCAACGGCCAGCATGCTGGCCTGGAGGTATGTGTTCGAATGCCAGGAAAAGGGTCCTTTATTTGGACACGTAAACAGCGGCTGAAATCAACAGCGGATGTAATCAACAGCAAGCTGCCATTCAACAAGCAAACATACACAACTTAATCACGAAGTGCCATCAATGTCTATGATAGAAGCATTGTAGAAGCTATAACCTAACACAACACATCAAATAGTATGAGTATATGAAAGATAAGAAAATGTATGTATGCAAATGTTCAGCAAGTAAATTCTTTAAGCAAACATACATATCAGTAATAATAAAATAACAAAAACAGTATAATTATTGTGTATAAATCTAAATAGCATAAACATGTACAGCTGTTATAGCATAAACATGTACAGCTATTAACATGCAAGAAAGTGAACCATCACATCCTGCCAATGTCAAACTTTTCAAGTGAGAAAACAGTTCTAGTTTTAAATGAGATGTTTAAAAAAATGTAATTATTTTCAGCTTGTATAGCATCTATTATAATGTCAGATAATTGTTTAAGCTTATCTGTTTATTGATTTGTTTAAACATATCTTTTGACAACTTATGATATTCTATTATACAACCCACTTCTGATAGCGATATATAGTGTTAAACTTTTTTCAGTTTTGTTGTATTATGGTTTTATAATCTTCTTATTTTTATAGCTATTCAATAAGTAACTTAGTTATTAGTATTTAACTTTATGTAAGTGGTCCCATATCATCAGTATGCGGCACAAGCAGTCATGCTTCTCGACATACATCTGTCCTCTGTGATCTTGGTAAGTTCAATAACTGAGATTATCTTCCTTTTTAATCTGAATCACTGATCATATCCTATGCATATTCTTCACCACTCTGCCAACATTGTTAAGTTCAGCCACTGATCATTTTCTATGCCACACTGTCAACCTGGTAAGTTCAACCACTGATCATCCTCTATGATAATCTGTCAACCTGGTAAGTTCAACCACTGATCATCTTCTATGCCACACTGTCAACTTGGTAAGTTCAACCACTGATCATCCTCTATGATAATCTGTCAACTTGGTAAGTTCAACCACAGATATTCTTCCTTGCCACACTGTCAACATGGCAAGTTCAGCCAATGATCATTTTCTATGCCACACTGTCAACCTGGTAAGTTCAACCACTGATAATCTTCTATGCCACACTGTCAACTTGGTAAGTTCAACCACTGATCATCCTCTATGATAATCTGTCAACTTGGTAAGTTCAACCACAGATATTCTTCCTTGCCACACTGTCAACATGGTAAGTTCAGCCAATGATCATTTTCTATGCCACACTGTCAACTTAGTAAGTTTAATTACTGATCATCTTCTGCATTTTCCATGCACTTATAATACATATGTTGTTTCTGTTGTCTAAGATTAGCTTCATAAGTGATGTTTGAATGAAATAATGTATGAGAGAAAAGAGATGAGAAGGGCAGAATGTCAATGGGCCTACATGCCCAATTATTAACCCTTTGAAAATAAAGTTTGTTCATGCCTTGCCTACAGCCCTACAAAATGTGATGATGCTATCACATCAGAGACCCATGGCAGCAAACTGCTTGGGGACCAAATAAAACATACAGCCTCATGGGGACTTTTATTCTTGTAATGTAAATCCTGTTTCACATTTGTCTGGTTCTGTCTTACATTTGTCTGGTTCTGTTTCAATTTGTCTCGGTTCATTGCACTGGATCATAAATCCCATGACAATCAGTTTCACATCAAGGACACATGGTTGGTTAGAACACTGGACTCGTGGTGGTGATGCTATGGTTGTGCAACAGCGACATGCCAGGTTTTAATCATGAATGTCCTGGGTGTGATTCCCCCATGATTACTGCAAGGCTTGACCCGGCAATCAAAAACTGTATCAGAAGGCAAGGCACACCTAGGCTTGTCAGCCTGGCCTATCGACCTATTTGCTGTTTTAACGACAACCCTTAAAGTTGATCAGATGTGGTAAAATAGATCAGATATGGTAAAGACAGGCAGAAGTAACTTTTGAAAGTTGATTCCTCCAAGGAGAAAGAACAAAATCTAGCAGGACATGAACTTACCAAAGTAAAATTACAATGTTAACAACCAGAACGGATCGTACACTGCTGTATATCCTAACAAGATTTGATAATAAGCTGTTACTTTGGTTGTTCTTGTTATCTGTTATCCTTACAGTCTTCATGGATGTTCAGATTCTACCTCCAACATATGCACCAGCATTCAGCGGCTAAAAGTGCCATTCTGTGTTGGTTGACAAAGCCACTCGTTCTCCTGATGTGCCTCTTGTGTCTGGCCGTGCCAATTATTATTTGTACTGTCAAGCATCTCAAATGATCACTTTAATGTACAAGTGTGCTTTTTCATGGCAGACCTTCCTAATGTGTCTCCATATGTTGTCTATTTTACAGAGGATTGTTAAATTGGTGAACAACTGGGGTTAGAATTAAATTGTAAAAAGACACAGATTATGGTCGTCACTAGGAAGAAAGAAGCACCACAATGTAATATACAAGTAAATGGGAATATTCTTCAACAAGTGAATTGATACAATTAACTCGGAACAGTCATAACATCTGATGGGAGATGCCTTGAAGAGATTAGAACAAGAATCACCATGGCGAAAGTAGCCTTTAGCAAGATGAAAAACATTCTGACCAATAAAAAGATGTCAATTGAAACGAGAAAAAGAGCGTTGAGGTGCTACATAGAGCCTGTACTTTTGTATGGATGTGAAACTTGGACAATGAGCAGTCAAGCTGAAAAACATCTGATGGCTGTAGAAATGTGGTTTCTGAGGAGAATGCAAAGAATTCCATGGACAGACAGAAAAACAAATGACCAAGTACTACAGGAAACAAATGAAAATCGTAAAATTTTTTGGACATGTTATGAGAAGAAATGAATTGGAGAACTTGGTGACAACTGGCAAGATCGAAGGGAACAGACTAAGGGGAAGACCTAGAAGTAAATACCTGGATAGCTTGGCCACATGGCATGGTCGAGACAGAAACACTTACATTGAACTCTGTAACATAATGTTGTGAATTGGGTTGAACAACTAGTACACAGGAAGTCAAGGTGAAACCACCACACTGTATTCCTAAGAATAATTTTACAATCTAGACTTATGGTGGTGTTTAAGATATAAAAGCAACCCAGTCTTTGAAGAGAGTACGCAGACAAGATAACTCACACAAGCATGCTTTACTTTGTGCTTACATTCTAGTAAAGAGCTCTCTTTCATTTCCTGTTGGCTTCCTTCATTGAATTCTTTAGCTTCACCACAGTTAACTCTTCATGTATTTCTAGATCACTTTCTGAAAGGCACAGTGGACCCATCTCAATAGAAGCAGGGCTGCATTTCTTCCACAACTAGTTCATCCCTAAGGTTGATCTTTCTTCTTATAGTCCATGTGCCGTTGGGGATCATGTCTGTCCACAGATTTCTGTCCCATGAACTATCAATGATTTATGCTACCAATTTTCCTTTCTCCCATGATGTCCAACTGTCCAGTATATTCTCTTTCCATCCAGCCTCATTAAATTGGTCCAGAGATTTAAATGGGAATTTGAAGGCAGCTGAAGAAATATGTACAGAACGATGCTGACCTAGGCAGTCAAGTGAAACTAGTACAGTTGGTGTACAGAAACTAGGCTGCCTTGCAGATTTTCTTGGGGTGTATAATATGATGGTTTTCCCTTGATTTCCACAACCACAATGCCGTGGACCATGTTCAGCAACACTTTAAGTTGCCAGAGTAAGTTGGTACCCGACTCTATGATACTCTCACTAAAAGCAATGGGCACCTGAGAGCTATCCTTCTTTTTCTTCTGCGTTCATCAGGAGTGATTTTTCAGACGTAATTGTGTTGTGCCTGTTTACAGCAGAGCTGAGATACTGCACCTTTAGGCTGGAACATCCAACTTCAGCGGGCATTTGTTGATCGGGTTAAACTTCCCGGTGTTTCAAAGGACATTTCACTCTCACTCGGACATTATTGCATTGTGCCCGTTTATAGCAGAGCTGCAATACTGCGCCTTTAGGCCGACACATACGACTTCTGCGGGCATTTGTTGACTGGGTTACCCTTCCTTGGTGAGAGGTATCCACTTATCCCCGACATTGAGGACACCTGGGGCATAAAAATACATGAGGTATGGGATCTAACAAAGGATCAAGAATCTATCCCATGGCTGTGATGAGAGTGACATCCTGCAATAGACCTGCTCCATGATGATGATAATGAGAGTAAGGAGTGAACATTTTTACACTTTGCTAAATTTACTCGTTTCATCGTGCCATCATCATCATCATGTGCCCTGCCCTGCTGGCCGGCATAGGCGTTCATGTCTCCGCACAGATCTCGACCCCTGGTGTTCTGGATCAACCCTGCTGATGATATTCCTCCCTGCCAGTCTCAGTCCATCCAGCATCCTAGCCTACATATCATGTTGTAATCACTGGGCTCCTGTTCACAGTTGACTTGATACTGACTACACCACTCATCCTGTAATGTGTGGTCATGGGAAACATGGGCCTGACACAGTACTCCTAACATTCCTCCTCTTCTGTCCTTTATACCCCATTGGAGGGCAGCCCTCAACCAACTGTCCTATCTTTTGCTATCTCCTGCAGCTCTCTCCATGATTTCCCCATATTTCTCATCTATGTCTCTAAAATTGAAATATGTTGGTCACTTGAAACGTCATGAAAGTTTGGAGAGAAAAATCATGGAGGGGTATATGCCAAGGAAGAGAGGAAGAGGAAGGCCAAACAGAAGATGGGTGCAGGATGTGGCAAATGATCTTCAGATGGGTGTATTGAACGTAGGACATCTTACTTATGACCGAGCAGCTTTCCGGAAGGTTATTATGGGAGCAAGGTTATGCAAAGGACATGCTACTGAATGAATGAATGTCTTTAATTCTCTTCTTGTGATCTTTTAGATATCCCTCTATTTTGTTTTCCCTATGGGTTTCAAAGAAAGAGCTTTCAAGTTATACAATAGTCAGGTTTTCTCACTGTGTGTCTTGTCCAGTGCCAGCGCCTTTTATTCACCTCTTGATTCACTGGAATCTGTCTAGTTGTCGGCCTAAGCTCTGCATGAGTGATTCTGTCATGCCATGAACACGTGCCACTGATAGGACATGTAAATGGTCTTACTGAACTTTCAATTCCCTTAAACAAACAGTGAAGTGGCAGTACATGTACCTATTTGTATGGATGTTCACGGTTCGACTCCATTGATAACATTAAAACATTATGCTAGTCATCAACTTTCACATCATCATTATTTGAAGGCAAACAGAAGACAACAGAATGAAGCATCATCTATATCAGTGGTTCTCAACCTTTTTTTTGGCCCATGCACCCCTTCAGCATATGTTCAGAATGTCATTCCTGCCCTTTCGTATTTCATCCCTATAAATATCCCCCCCCCCCCCCCCCCCCCGCACAGTATATGTAAAAATGGAAGCTAAATTTAATAACACATACTAGAATAAGTCTAGATGTCTACTTACGTTATAAAATGAATTTCAGAAGAAGTACAGAACTATAAAGTATGGAGGTAAAAACAATATCAAGAAAACGGTTTTTGTATTAACACAATCTTGAAATAATCATAATTCTCTCCCCCCCCCCCCCCCCCAAAAAAAAAAAAAAATAAAATTTCCCCCACCAGTTGAGAACCACTGATCTATATCATGGGTGTCAATTCTCAGTGTGCATGTTGGTTATGTGGCAAAGGGGTTATGGACGCAATTCATAATCCTGTAAACCACGTTTGAAACACAGCTACCGGCAATTTGGCAGCAGCCAGCCTTGCGTTGATTTTCATGAAAATGGTATGAGTGCTGGTCGTTCAGAAAGCAATGGAAAACTACTTACCAAGAAATCACAAACAGCCAAAAATGTTGGGGTTGGCTGTGACGTCCTGTAAAGGACACGCAACTAACTCTATGAGTGGCAATAGTCCCAGGACAGACAACACCTGCTACAGCCCTGCCCAATTGACAGTAATGAAAAGTGGGATGCATATCCTTTCCAGGATATCACCATCAACCCCAGCGTTATTTTACTGTTTGTGATTTTCTAAGCAGTTTTACTTTAATTAGTGTACCAGTGTTTTCTAACAGCCAACGCTCCTACCATTGTGAAAATCAACGCAAAGCGATCTGCCCCTATTGCCAGCAGCTGACTCCACAGCCGGTGTGCTGGGATGATGAAACTGTGATCACTACCTCTACACCACAGAGGTTGACCAGACAGTAATGGACATATGGCATCAACCAACTTCCATCCAACAAATCTGTATAAGGATGTTATAAACATGAGACTAACTAATTCTACAATTAGAATCATGGACATGGAGGCCTAGTGTCAACGAAGAAGAAGAAAAGAAGTAGAGGAGAGAGGAGGAGGAGGAGGAGGAGGAGGAGGAGGAGGAGGAGGAGGAGGAGGAGGAGGAGAAGACCTCTATAAAAGTGCCCGACTGCTCTTGCACTAATAAATTTAGACATTGTGTCTTGGCACAAATGCACAGAAATACAGGCCTAACTTTCTCCTGATGCTACAGCAGAAGACAAGTAGCAAAGAAAGAGAAAGATCCTATAAAAGGATTGATGGAAGGACTGTGGAAGTTACTGTACAGCACATAAACAAATGGAGCAATAATAATAACTAATTCAGGTTCAATTCTGGAGTGACATCCAGTTTCTATCCTCACCATTGTTTCTTTCTTCACCTCCAGAAAAAACAACCACCAGAAGCCAGTGATCTATTTTTAGTACTAAGTAACAACAATTCCATCATTGGGATTTTAACCACTGAAAACACTTGAATTATCTTGGTTCCATTGTACTGCTCACACACACACGCACGCACGCACGCGCACGCACACACACATATTCCTTTGGCCTTTTCTTCAAGTTTTTTTACAGATTCAAACTGCAATGGCTCTCTCTAGTTTCAACTAACCAAGAAAAAGCCGACAAATGTTGCCCCAAGTAATGCAAATCACAGACTCTTGTTTACTGATGAATTCTGTCGTCTGATATTCAGTAATTATCTTTTGTCTCTTTGTTTATTTCAGATGTTCTTTTTTAACAGGTGTGGCCACAGGCACCAATTTATTGTATTCCTGATGTGTTGTTTCATTTATTATTTCCACATATACCTGATGTGTTGTTTCACTTATTATTTTCGCATATACCTGATGTGTTGTTTCACTTATTATTTTCGCATATACCTGATGTGTTGTTTCACTTATTATTTTCACATATACCTGATGTATTGTTTCACTTATTATTTTTCACATATACCTGATGTGTTGTTTCATTTATTATTTTCACATATTCCTGATGTGTTGTTTCACTTATTATTTTCGCATATACCTGATGTGTTGTTTCACTTATTATTTTCACATATACCTGATGTATTGTTTCACTTATTATTTTTCACATATACCTGATGTGTTGTTTCACTTATTATTTTCACATATTCCTGATGTGTTGTTTCACTTATTATTTTCACATATTCCTGATGTGTTGTTTCACTTATTATTTTCAACATAAAAACAAAATGACACATATGACATCTCTGGTTAAAGGCAATACAATGAAAATGACAAGTGAAAAGCCAGCATTGTACATCTGGCACGGTTACAACAACAGTACGAGCACTTGTATTAAGGCTTCAACAGGACTCAACAACAAAACAAAGCAGGCATCTCAGAGTTGTATAAACCCAATTGTTAGAAACAAGCAACAACACATTCAGTCACCAATCACAGGCACATATAAATATAAATTTATCACTCAAAGTTACTGAATAAATCACTCAAATTTAATTAATAAATCACTCAAATTCACTGAATAAATGACTCATGATGCATACATTTTTTTGGGGCTCTTACAATTGTTAATTCACTCAGGCACTTTAAAATAAACATGACAAAATTATAATACGAGGACACTGCTAAGTTACAGCATTCGTAGAGTTACCCCAGGAAGCTGTGAAACATTAAATTCTAGAACCTATACGTCAACATTGCAAACTATATGTACTTAGTAAAAAAAAACAACAACTGCTAAATAAGCTCATTATAGGTTTATGGAATGTAAAGATGTATTCAAAATGACATTCGTTGAAAATTTACAGGGCCTAGATGAACAATAATTTTTAATGGAAACATTTACCCTCCTCCCTCATCAATGAGAGAGAGAGAGAGCGAGAGAGCGAGAGAGAGAGAGAGAGAGAGAGAGAGAGAGAGAGAAAAGGAGAGGCATAACAGAAAATGAGAACAAATATGCTAAAATAGAAAATTTGACACAATTCTGCAATCTCCTGAGCCAAATGATTAAATGAATCAGACTTGACAATCAGTTAAGCAGACGTGGCAGAACAGCCAGATGTAGGAGCTTCTAATTGACCACATGTCAAAATCCATGCACGCACACTAACAAAGGTTAATAACAACATAAAATAAATAAATAAATAAATAATGGTTCATGGTCGAAGAGGAATGCAAGAAGTACCAACCACACTGAAGTAGATGGCATTACTGGAAGACAAGCACTTCATCTGACCACATACATTACTTATTTTCTTGCATGCCCTAGAGCTGAAATGACAATCTCTGATGGCCGATGCAAGATCTAAGCAAACTTGTCCCTGAAACCGAGGGATGCAGAAGTCAGCTACACACAATGTCCTATCAGCAGACACAAAATACAGACAGTTAGGTACACGTAACTCTTGTGAAGAAGTAGATATACTTTTTTGCAGGAGTTACACGTACCTGTTGTTATTTTGTATTGTTATACCCTACTGTAGCTGTGACTTCTATTATCTATCAGGCAGAGATAACACATTTCTCTAGGAACATTGCTACGGTTCATTCACATAAAACATATTCTATTTGTCATCAGCAACATTGACATCTACTAAGATCTTGCAGAGCAGCAACAGAATTGTTCCACTTAGCAGACCTCACAGTCAGCTGTGGTAAAGATATTTGGTGGTGATTATGTCATACCATTTTAGTTGTCCTATTCTGCTCAGGTACCAATTAATGCATTTTTGTTGTTTATTAATAACTGTTCTAGTCATTTTCTGTGCTTCTGATCCATACAGTAGCACTAATTTAATTTTAGATTACTGTAACTTTGGTGCTAAGCTTAATTTCCTTTAACTTTCAAACATTTCTTAGTGCTGTGAAACCTCTTCTTGGCTGTTGTATTCTTATGTTAGCACCTATATCTGTTCCCATATCTGTCTAATTTCTACCTAAATATGTGTATGAGCTAAGATATACTAATATTTATTACAATCAGTACAGTTTTCTCTTGCTCTTTATAAACAATAACAGTCTCTACAAAGTAGGTAAAGAAAACACAATAGCTATGAATATGACAAAGATTATACTGAGCTAATCTACAAAAAGAATATCACTGAAACTACAAGCACATATAGACAGCATGTACATGTAAATAAAAGGAGAGTTAACAATTGGTTGCTATAACAACACAATTAATGAAGACATGATTAGTCACTCCAATACTAGTCTTTCACAACTAAAGCCAAACAGTATACTTTTCATAAACAGACAGAATAATTCAACTATCTGTAACATATGACAGACATTAAGACAACACATCTCCACTAACTAAAGAAAACACAGATTAAAACAAAACGTCTCCACTAACCATAGCAAAAGTAACAATCAAACAAACATATTAACAGCAATCCCCATACAAATTCACTCATTATGATACAAGAATCCAAAATAGTAGAAGATCTCACATAATCAAACACATAATTCTTCTTGTTTTATTAAACCAGATTTCAGAATATCTCTTGAAAGCAAAATTCTACAATTTGAGAAAAAATGTAAACTGTGACAAGAAATTATTGACTTTGAGGGGAAAAATAAGAAAAAAGAATATTATTCCCAACCTGACATTTAAACAGTACTAAGGTAATGAAGAGTACTTCACATTCAAACAGTACATGATAAGTGAAGCATATTTACATGAAAGCAAAATCAGCAATGAGAACTTCACACTCAAACAGAACCAAGAAAGTGCATAGTGCTGAGCCAAGAAAACCCCAGGGGAGAACTATGAAAGCATATAGTACAGAACTAAGAAAGTATACAATACAGAACCAAGAAAGTGCACACCACAGAATCAAAGTCCACAGTAAAAAACAAACAAAGACAGCTTATGGTACAGAACCAAGAAAGTGCGCTGTATAGAACCAAGAAAGTGCACACTAAAAACCAAGAAAGTGCACACTAAAAAAACCAAGAAAGTGCACACTACAGAACCAAGAAAGTGCACAATATTTAATATATAATTAGAATCGACTATATTTACCTCATCACGAATCCAAATACACATTTAACATATATCACGTTTTAAAATAACTTTTGATTTTATTTCCTGGCCATAATTTTATCTCAGTACAGTGCTGGGGAAAATTTGTAAAAAGGCAGAAAAATAATAGTTAAATACTTTGACCATTACTGTGACCACAACATACATTTCCAACAACAAACAACACAGCAGAAAAAACAATGGTAAAATAACAAACACTTGCAAATATGTTAGTGAGGAAAAGCTTTTCTAATTAATCAAAGTATCCCAACTTGCTGATGGCATTTTTTATTTAAAGAAAGAACATGATTCTTAACATTTCCTGTCACAAGCAGTTGTTGTATGGTTATAACCATGGGTCAGGAGGATGTAATATACGTTAGTAGCTGATGGAGATAAAGTAACAACTGCCATAGGGTCGGTGAAAGTAGTATTTACTTTTCTGAGACAAGGTGTTAATGTGACAATTGCCATTGTGTTGGTGAAATTAGTAAATGTCTCAGACAAGGGTTAAAATAACAACTGTCATTGTGTTGGTGAAAGTAGTTAATGTCTCAGACATGGAGTTTGGCAATTATAACTGTCTATGTATTTCAAGGACAAGTGTAGACAAACAAGTATGCATGAAGAACAAGTATGCATGAAGAACAAGATTCCAAAAAGAAGATGATACTTTTTACCTATTTCAATAACAAGTTACAAATAGTCTCATGTTTCAAAAGCATACCAGCTGGCAATGAAAATAAACATAAGAAAATATTAATGTTCCTGCTTGCTTTAATTAATAAATATTAGAAGTAATGTCCACGGTGGAAAGATAATACATGTACAGACCTACAAGCACTTGGAATCAACGACTGGCAAGAGAAGGTCCACCAGAGAGATGAATGGAGACGGATTGTATTTGCAGCAAAGAACCTCAATGGCTCGGAAAGCTGAAGAAGAAGAAGAAGAAGTGATGTCCGTGCTTACTTCGGTTACATTAATCCTTAAATGATGGGAAGTTAGTAATTAAGGTCAATATTTCTAGGCATAATTGATAGGAAATGAGTATTTGTGCCTGGTAGCTTATACAGTTTCATTCATTTTGTTCAGGTTATAACTTTTAACTATTCCCATTACAACAATGTATAACATCATTATAGATATGAGAACACATGGTAATAACCGATCTCTACATTTAAACAGTATGTGGTAAGTTAAGGAGAAAGGGAAATTCCACATCAAACATGTGAGAAAAGCTGAATGTTCTTTCATCTCATCTCTTCTTGTTCCTCTTGTACCTTGTGAAGAGTTAACTGTGGTGAAGCTAAAGAATTCAATGAAGGAAGCCATTGTGAGAGTGTCCGTTTATGGGCTTCATATATTGAGACTCTTATGGACTCTCTGATTCCCTATTTCCATGGTCAACCTCTTCTTCTGGTTCCATTTGGTCTGTGCATGATTGTGAATGTTCTGTAAGAGTTATTAATGTTACGTACTTGTCCATGTATTATTAGGGTCCATAAAGTAAGCAAAGAATATTATCCTAGCATGCAAGTAGTTAAGAGGTGACCAAGGAGGGCTGGCCCGAGACTGGCTACCTCATCTCATAGAAAACTGCTGAGGGCCTATGATCCATAGTGAGATAACAGGCAGAAGAAGAAAGCTACTTAATGCCTCTTCATAAGTAACACAACAATGTGTGATATTTTTACTCACTAATTCAAGAACCACCACTGCAGATGTGAAGTTTCAGTAATAGTCTGGCACATCCCCCATGGCCCGGGTACTTGGGTACCAGCCCTGGGAGGACATTTTCCACACAAACATGATTCTGAACAGTCAGCTGCCTGTCCTTTACAGGACGCTGCAGTCAACACCAGCATTAATTGCCTGCTTGTGATTATTAGGCAACGTTAGTTCAGTAGTTGACCATTGCGTTCTGATAGATGAAAGCCATTTTCAGATAACCTGGACGTCAGTACATCAAATGGACGTCAGTACATCAGACCTAGTATGAAAAACTCAGGTCTTCGAGAAGATTATTATCCAGCCCAGCCTGTCCTAATGTTGACTTTACTTATATCCTAGACAGTTATAACCGTAGCTCCTTCTGGCCAGAATGTAAATAATTTATACCAGCAAATGCCTGGGACAGGAGGCTTTGTCTGAGTAAATTATGTTTTGTTTTGCACAAGAATGTAAACTATACTAGAATGTGGCAGTATGAACTGCTGTAAAATGCCTAAAAAAAACAAAAAACAATTACTCCTGACATGAATCTAAACACAAACAGTAATGTATGTATATAAAAATATAAACTATAATCAGTTTGTTTTTCAAAAAAGCAAATTTAAAACAAGAATCACACCTGACATCTCCTATTCAAATCAGCAGATTCCTGCGAAACCATCTCTTACATTATGCAGTTAGCCAGGTCTATATATGCTGTGTAAGGGATGTGATTACATCTCAAAACTCTATTACTTTCATGAATAATAAATAATTGAACAGAATACAGGCATCAATATGACCACCAAAAAAAAAAAAGAATAGCTACACCATAGTAAGTTGTTAACCTAAAACACAGAGGACTATTGGCAGCAACACCTGGTCTCACATTCTCTGAAACTCCTTGTATTTCTGCTCAAAGGATACCTTGCTCATGCGGGGATCTTGTCGCTTCTTTGCCTTTAACCTTTCCTTCATCTCAGCAACAGAGAGGTTGAGCTCAAGGCCATCGGATGCCTTGGATGCTGGAGCTGATGATGCTGCAGGGGAATCATAGCGGGCTTGTGAGGCAACAGTGAACTCATGCTCCGGCTCTGATGCTGAATGCTGCAGGGAAACAATCGAAGAAAAGCAGAATTAAACATTTCAGTAATCCTTCAAACTTGAAGTAGAACATTATATATACAGGATGTTTGTAAAGCTCACTACACATTATATGTAGAACAAATTTGATAAAAAATTATTTCTTCCACTGATAACACCATTCTGTTTGAGTGCAAAATTACTCCAGCAGACGACAGTCATTTGCTGCATATTGCTTCAAGATGGACTGTGCAGCACACTTTTTTATGACATCATGTACTTAATTATTCAAATCTGGACAAACAATGATCAGTGGTCATGTAATGACTTGAACTGAGGACATACCACATACAGCAGAGATTCAGCACTGACTAAAGATTCCACACAGACTAGAACATGGACATGACCTAGGTCATAGTTCTATGAACAAGTGGGGATGACGCATTTTTCCATCACAAATACACAATTTTATTTGTGGGAATGGTGTATATCCCCATCTGTTGACATCTACCTTAATTCTAACAGCAACTGTTTGTCCTGTGCACTACCAGTAAGGCCTGGGCTTGCCGTAATCATCATTCAAGAGAATGGACAAGCCTCTGATACTACTCAGAAGTTTCCTTTGGTTTGAAAAGTCATCACAAATGCTCTACACGTAGCTACCTCCATAAGTACCCCAGTCTCCTCCCGTTGATCACACAAGAAGGATCTGTGTGCATATCACAACCAAACATCCAATGAATATATATTTTGTGGGTATGTTTTCTCATTCTAAAAAAATTTAGCCTGAGCAGCAGCCTGTTCGACCTATTCATTTCAAATGCCAAGGGATTTTAAACATCTGCAAAGTGCACAAGGATACTTATTGTTTTGTCCCCTTCATTTATCTAAGATGGTATTTTTATAAAATAAGCCAACAGTATTTCTCTTGCACAATTATCTGCTTCATATCATGCTTTTAAAAAATCTTTTATGGGATATTGATTGTGTCTTTATTGGGATGTTGATTGTGTTTTTATTGGGATGTAGATTGTGTCTTTATTGGGATGTAGATTGTGTCTTTATTGGGATGTTTCTTGTGTCTTTACTGGGATGCTTATTCTAACTGTGCCTGCTTCTGAAAGAACACAGTGCTATGTTATTTCTAACAACATCACAGCTCACTGGGCATTCCCAGAGCATTTACAATTCTTGCAGTGACTATATTATTTATAATAATAGTGTAGTAAGTCACAGAGAAATACTTATCCCATAAACTTTAAAGTGTATTATTTTGTATACCATATACCCTATTATGTGATTCTACAACTGTAGGTAACGTACATGAAACAGTTTTACTTGCAAGTAGACAACCACACAGATCTAGATTTCATCTTCTTACAAAACCTTGCAAGTCGTAAGTTAAAACATCATAGGGAAACAACATCACACAAAGATAAAGTTCTAGAGTCTAAATAAGTTATGGAAAGTCAGGGGAAACCACTACATTATTTCCAAAGGATATATGTATGGGTAATCATGGGCAAGACTTTTGGGAGTGATATGTCCACAAATCAGACCCATTCTTCAGACTATAACCTGACAATACAAAGAAGAAGACTACAAAGACACATGGCCACACAACAACCATGTTGATGCTTTCAAATTAAATAGGTTTATCATCATCATGTGTCGTGCCGATTACTTAGCATGGGTGATCATAGTTTGTTATACAATCACCATAATCTTGGATCAGCTCTGTGTTCTTGTTCCAATTATGCCGTGTGGCCAAGCCAGCCAGGTATATATCTCTTTGTCTTTCCCTTGCTCTTTCCTGAACAATTTTGCCAGTTTTCACAGTTTTCAAGGTTTTTCTCCTTATTAGCCCCAAAAATCTTGACTGCCTATGTCTAATTTCCCTAATCAATTTACGGATTTGTTTCTTGAAGGACAATCTCTGTTTGTCTGTCAGTCCATGGTATTCTTCCTTCAGAAATCACATTCCCACTGCCATTAGATGTTTCGCAACTGATCTGACAACTCCCAGAAATAGCCTACAGACTAATTGGCTTCCGAAGTCCAATTCATCAAGCAGCAAATACTCCCAGCTCTAATCAAATGACACATATTATGTATTAACATTTAGGAATTTAGCAAACCAAATTACACTCTCTAGTCGTAGACAGCTATTATCTTTGATTTCTTAAGTGGCGATCTGTCTTGCCATTTGTTGTTGCTGGCTAAATAATGGTTGAGCCTGATAATATTAATTATACTATTTGTTACAGCAGACATCACTCTCTCTCTTTCTTTCCCTCTCTGTCTATTTCATATGTATATGCATGTGTGCTTGTGTGTGTTTGCCTCTGTCTATGTGTGTCACCGTGTATGTACCTCTCTCTCTGGGCCTATCTCTTTCTCTCTTTGCATCTAAATCTTTGTGTCTCTATGGGTGTGTGTGTCTATATGTGTGTGTTCATGTCTCTCTGTGTGCCTCTCTCTCTCTCTCTCTCTCTCTCTCTCTCTCTCTCTCTGTGGGTGTGCGTGCGCGCCTATGTGTGTTGTCTGCCTGTCAGTCAATCTGTCCATCTTGTATGCGTACATGAACATGTATTGATACACATTTTACTTTTAACACTAAACAGTGAACGGGCATGTGGTGAACAGACAGTGTCAGTATTAAAACACCTTACTGAATTATCATACTTCATCATGTGCCGTGCCTGTAAGTGTGGGCGGTCACATTTCACCCTTTTATATGATCACCAGAGTCGTGGCTCTGTGTTCTTGTGCCGACCATGCCATGTGGTCAAGCCATTCAGATATTTACTTTTCTGTCTTCCCCTTGTTCTTTTCCCCTCAATCTTTCCAGCTGTTACCATGTTCTCTAGTTTATTTCTTCTCATAACGTGCCCAAAATAATTTGACTGTCTACGTCTAATTTCTTCTATCAGTTTGTGGTTTTTATTTGCCTCTTGAAGGACTTGATTATTGTATTTTCTGTCTGTCCATGGTATTCTTTGCATTTACCTCAGAAACCCCATTTCCAATACCAAGAGATGTTTTTCAACTTTTCTGCTCATCATTAATGTTTCACAGCCATACAAAAGTACAGGTTCTATGTAGCACTTTAACACTCTTTTTCTCGTTGCAATTGACACCTTTTTATTAGTCACTTTGTTTTCCATTTTGCAAAAGGCTACCTTTGCCATAGTGATTCTTGTTCTAATCTCTTCAAGGCACCTCCCATCAGATGATATGACTATTCCGAGATAGTTGTACCAATTCATTTGTTTAAGAATATTCCCATTTATCCTTATATTACATTGTGGTATTTATTTCTTCTTAGAGACAACCACAATCTCTGTATTCTCACAATTTAATTCTAACCCTAATTATTCACTGTATAATAACCGTATCTACTAAATGTTGCAGATCCTGTTCATTGTTTGCAATCAATACTGTATCATCTGCATATCCAAAATTATCAAACTACCAGCCTCATACACAGAATCTTTGGAATTTAGTTAGATATTTAGATGTCAAATACTGAATTAGACAGTTTTAGTTAAATCATCTGGGAGATGAAATATAATATACCATATACTACTGGCACCTTGCAGTCTTGGCAGAGACAGTTATTGTGTTTCAAACAAACGCATCATAACTTCTCCACAGCACAAAGCCTGGGCTGAATTGTGGAGACTGTGTGTTAAAAACCATATAATACAACAGAAAAACATGAAGTGTGGGGCACCTTTATCAAACACAATTATGGAAAACAGAGGACTGACAAGCCTTCATTAGAAATCAACTACTTGCTGTTTGCTGATAAAGGCTTGTCAACCCAACTTTATTTGTTTTTCGTAATTGAATTTTGTAAAGCTGCCGTACACTTCATGTTTTTTTGTTGTTTACATATCCACAACTTTACTGTAGTTGATTGGAAGAAACAAATACTTATCATCATTTCTCAACACACTCTGCTGAATCAAAATTAGTTAACAACTGGGAGAATCAAACATTTAAGTTGTTGTTGAATTGCTAAGTTGTTTTTATTCCAATAGTGCTAATCTGTCTACACACTGCTGCCCAAAGACATTCTTATGAAGATTTAGATCGTCTATTGTTGTTCCACAAACCCATAGCATAAAGTAAACTCAGATTTTGAAGCCATCTAGGTATATACTTCTCTGCCTTCATCTTGTTCTCTTTCCCTTGATCGTACCAGTTGTCGCCAAGTTCTCCAAATGATTTCTTCTCATAACGTGACCATAAATTTTGACTGTCTACATCTAATTTCTCTAATCAGTTTACGATTTTCATTTGTTTCTTGTAGGCCTTGGTCATTGATTTTTCTGTCTGTCTATGGTATTTTTTGCATTTTCCTCAGAAACCACACTTCCACAGCCATCAGATGTTTTACAGCCTGTTTGATCATTGTCCACGCTTCACACCCATACAAAAGCACAGGTTCTATGTAGTACGTCAACACTTTTTCTCTTTGCAAATGACATCTTTTTATTGGTCAGTATGTTTTCCATCTGGCTACCTTCCATGGCGATTTTTGTTCTAATCACTTTAAGGCTTATTTATCATCTATAGTATACCATAATAATAGTTTTAGACAGACAGACAGACAGACAGACAGACAGACAGACAATTACTGTTTTATTTTTTCTCTCTCTCATTTACTCACTTTGAACTCAATCACAGTCCACACACGTACTAACTACTACTTCTAGTGTACTGGACTGAATTTTGCGTGTGGATTAGCTTTTCCTATTACACATGTCCCTCGCCATCAGGCGAACCCACTATTACTTCTGAGGTACTTGTAATTTATGCCCCCATGTCAAGGGCGAGATTCAACATTTTAGTCCAACTAAATGGTGTATGGGGTTGAACCTGCTACCTCAGCATCAGAACACCAGAATTCTTTTCCATTCAGCCATGCTGACCTCTAGACAGTTACTCATATGGGACAGAACAGATCAGAAACTGTTGCCTCAAAGTCTCTGGCTCAAGCAGACAGACCTGGCTTGTCTCAGTGCTAATTGTATGGATTTGTACAAAAATCAGGAAAAGGATGGGGGTACTCTAATTGCTCGGACCCTTGTTTCTCTATTCTATGCAAGATGTTTACAAACAAGCAATCCTAGGATTTTATACTCCCCCTGATCCTGGGGCAGTGGATCAGATGTCTAACCCCCAGGAAGGTTAACCCGATCAACAAATGCCAGCAGAAGTCGGATGTGTCGGCCTAAGGTGCAAAAATGCAGCTCTGCTGTAAACAGGCACAACGCAATCACATCCGAAAAAAAATCTCCGGATGAACGCAGCAGAAGAAGAAGATGTCTAACCTTCCCGGACAAGGGTGGAATGCTCCGAGGATTCGTGAGCACGTTGAGCAAACTAAAAATCTGTCCGATGGACATCGAAATGAGCAGGCAGTATTGGCTGCTGCCCAAGCTACATTTTTACATTAGAAAAATCTGCCCATAAAAACTGTCTAGCGAGTGTGACTCCTCTATTCACACATGTGAATTCTCATCGGTGCAACAGAGTTTGTGCAATGTGCTGACATTCTCCCTCTGTGATCTATGGGAGAAGAGTAAACACTTAGGGAGACATTCATGTGCAATGAAAGTGGCTTTTTACATACCAAGCCATAGTTACTGATACAGAACATTACTTGACAAGTTTCTTAGTCATGACACACCTAACTAAAATGCAACATGATAATATCCATCTGACATTTTGCTAAATGTGTAAAGTGATATAGAGCTATGATAGCATAATAGCTAATGTGCTTACTTGTCAAACCAGTGGTCCTGGTTCAAACCCTAGCAGAGGCAAGAATATGTTTTCCAGTCAATACAGTTCTTGGGTCACCCTGCCTCATAATATGGATACTAGATATGTCTGTAACTGTTTGGGAATTGTCTGGAAAGCAAAGGTGGCAGGGGAAGGAAACCTGACACCCCATCTCATTACACTGAGACCTAGAAGAATATGTGCAGGCCAAACAATTCCCTCCCCACAGGCAGTACCTGCCTTTACTTAAGTGACATATATATGATAAAATAGTGATCTGTATCAGTCACAACAGTCTTAAACATTTGCAGCCACCTGTGAACAGTGCTGCAACCCCATGCCATTATGTATTTGTTTGTGTCTCTTTTGTATTCGAGGTAGTCAACCGCAACCTTGCCAGTAATTCTGTAGTCAAATGAAACCTTGCCAGTAATTTTAAAGTGTGCGTGTGAGACTGGGCGCTGATGCTTGCTGAAACTTCTACACTTCCACAACATCACGTGATCAAAGACTCACCAGAGATAATGACTTTAGTCCATTAACGGCATCTGTGAAGGAAACAGGAAAAGCCATTAAACATTACAACAATGGGAGATTGAACTACCAGCAGAGAAAAAGCTGGCAGAACGAATTACATGAGCAATTTTGATCAAATAAAAAACTCATGTAAATAAGACACATGTAAATAAACATGTCAGTAATCAGTATCAAGCAGCAGAAGCATAGTAGTTAGTGCAATTATCTGCCAGACTGGCAATCTTGGGGTCAAATGCCCCAGACTTTGGAGTTGGCCTGGCCTCATAGCATGGGTACCAGATAATTGTCAGAGAGGTTATGCGTCCAGTCACGTACTGACCTGGAGTACCTTGGATCCAGAAAATATGGCTCTTGTATCATTTCAACAATATGCCAAGGCAGCACTAAAAGAGGTCCTGTATTTTTATTTTATTCATAAGGACCCTTTGTCTTTGATGTGTAATCAGTATTTTCTCATGTTTTACCAAACAAACCAACATATCGTTAATAATACCAAATGAAACAAACAGCAAATATATAGCCACCCGTGAGCAGCTACTTTCAAAAGCTACCTTTCAAAAGTTACTCAATCCCAAAGTTAGTGTAGTGTTAGTGATCTCTCTCTCTCTCTCTCTCTCTCTACTCTAATTCTCTCTATCTTTCTCAGATACACACAATTAAACATTTAAGGTGCTTCTACAAAACAAGGTTAAAGTTTGTTGCATGTCCTTTACAGGATGCTACAACCAACCCCAGCATTTATTAGCTGTTTGTGATTTACTAGGCAATTTTATTTCAGGTACTTTGCCATTGCTTTCTGTACAGCTGATGCCCATCTAAAAGCAAAGCAATGTAGAAGAGGGAAAAATAAGAAAGAAACAACACTAAAAACACATTATAGTAAAGACTTTTAACACAAATTGTTTAAGCCAATGATTACTAGTGACAATTCACCCTAGTGTACTCAAATACTTGCATTAGAAACTAAGGAGAAAACATACTGCTGTGAATATCTGACAATGACAACTGAGCACCAGGAGAAGTAGAACTATATCTGCAATACATTTCCATCTGATAAGATGAATGTAATATGTGCACATTTATTGTAATAGTAGCTAACAACAACAATGTAATATATACTAGACATGTATCATACACAAATACTGCAGTATGGGGTATCACAATACATGGCACATGACCCATGTAATATCCAGTGCTAAGAACTGAACACATGCTACTAACTTAAACTGTATCAACATTGTTATAGGTGCTACAAATATACAGTGCAGTAATACCGTATATACAATGTAATGTGAATGTAACTGAATATAATGTGTAGTACCAACAGATATAATAATTAAAGGACCCTAGGCTGTGTCTTAGATAACCATGCAACCAGTCCTCTGGTACAATGAAGTCTGTAGAGTGTCTGGCACTGGGTGGGTGGTGTAGTCAATATCAGCCGACCACCTTAATTTCCCAGTGCATTTCCTGGTACCCATTTTAGGACTGATCAATCTAGGAGGCCAGGATTTTGGGGGAAAAATAAACAATGGAGATTTGAACACATGACCATCGGACCAGCAGGCAAGTATGTAAGTCATTGTCTTACAGCGGCTGAGTTGAACCATGTGGTCATGATAAAATCCTATCTCTTCTTCATACAAATACATCTGTGATTACTACACTGTCAGGTGAGTTTTCATGATCAACTGAAGCTTGTATTTTTAGTTCCTGTTTAGTTCTCCAGTTTAGATTTCAGTACAGATTCAGTGGAGCTGTATAACTTTCTGATCACTACATTATTAGGTGAGTTTTCATGTGTATGTAACACGTGTGTGTTTTTATTTTTGAGTTCCTCATTAGTTCTCTACAATAGGGATCTCAGCATAGATTCAGTGGACCTGTATAACTTTATATCAGAGACCAATCCTGCAGAACATTTTTCAGCAGTTTCTTTGCTTATTGAAATCCCCTTTGGAGGTGATTTAAACCCAGGACCCCCAGGCAAAAGCACTCACCACGACACTCCAATGCCACCATAAGACTTCCATCAGCTAATGACATTTTATTGGTTTTAACAAAATGCTTGTGTAATTAAAAGCAATTAGATGGAAAATATTGATCTGGCTCCTGCTGAACAGATCACAATGCTGTGGTGCTTTCTCCTGATGCCATGACAGGCAAGAGCTGTCAGCGGTAGCTGTAAAATCAACAGTCTTCATCTGCCTGTGCACACAACAAGCTGCAGAAATAATCAGCTGAACTCAGCCAGCAGTGACAGCAGTTATGCAATATTTCTCCATGGTCAACAAAGCCTTTTCTTGTTAGCTTCAATTGTCTGGACCAGTGCAGAGTTTTTTTTAAATGTTGCATGTTCTTTCCAGGACGTAGTGATCAACCCCAGGTCCATTTTATAAGCAATGGTACGTTCAGTAGTTTGCTATGGCTTTCTGAACAAGAAGTCAATGTTTGAGTCCAACTTAATGTCAGTTTAGGGGATGAACCACCTACCGTGCCATCAGCACACTGGAAGTTTATGAACGAGCGCTCTTATCCTTTTGACCATGGCAAGAGTTACTGGACAATTAATCAATAACATTATAGTAACCTTGTGAGACCACTGGCGCTGTGGTGGTGTAGTGGTTAGTGGTTAGCTTACCAAGACAGAGGTCTGGGGTTCAATCAATAATATAAAAATTTTTTCTAACTAGTGCAGTTTGGTGTCCGTCCTTGTCTTGATGTTATCTTCCCACTTGTATCATGATCTGCTTCTGATCTGCCTTTCACTTTCCTCTGTTGTGTGGTTTTCAGAGATATGTTATGTCTTTAGTTTTTAAAGTTCCATCAACTTTCTTTTCATTTGCGGTTCATCATAAGAATTACATATTTCTTCTTCTTCTTCTGCGTTCATCTGGAGTTTTTTTCGGATGTGATTGCGTTGTGCCTGTTTACAGAAGAGATGTGTTCTTGCGCTGTTAGGCCGACACATCCGACTTCTGCGGGCATTTGTTGACCGGGTTAACCTTCCCGGGGGAATTACATATTTGATTGTTTTTATTCCCACAATATACAATCAATCAGCCAGCCAGTCAATCTCTCATCAATCAATCAGCCCAGCCAATCAATCAATCAATCAGTCAGTCAGCCAATCTATCCCTCTGTGTATGTGCGTGTGCATATCTCTCTCTCTCTCTCTCTCTCTCTCTCTCTCTCTCTCTCTCTCTCTCTCTCTCTCTCTCTTTCTCTCTCTCTCTCTCTCTCCTGCAACTGGGCAATTTTCTCAACATGCGCACGGTGCAATCATGCTGCATACATTATTAGCAAACAACCAAGATATGTTGCTAACAGAGCATGCAATAACGGCAATACAGCCTAAAACAACAGTAACGCAACATGCAATATTGATAGTGCAACATGCGCAATGCAACATGCAATGTGGGCAATATTATGTGTAATGCCAGTGAGATAACATGCAATGCTGGCAAAGAACCACCACAAAATTCACACTGTTCTATACCGACAAAAATATCTACAAAATTGGGAAAATAATATGCAACATTGGTAAAATCATGTGCAACATTAGCAAAATCATGTGCAATATTAGTAAAATCATGTGCAACATTAGCAAAATCATGTGCAGCATTGGCAACATCATGTGCAGCACTAGCAAAATCATGTGCAATATTAGTAAAATCATGTGCAACATTAGCAAAATCATGTGCAGCGTTGGCAACATCATGTGCAACATAAACAAAATCATGTGCAACATTGGTAAAATCACGTGCAACATTAGTAAAATCATGTGCAGCGTTGGCAACATCATGTGCAACATAAACAAAATCATGTGCAACATTGGTAAAATCCCGTGCAACATTAGTAAAATCATGTGCAACATGAGTAAAATCATGTGCAGTGTTGGCAAAATAGATAATGAGATAATGAGAATAATAGTCACATTAAAAGAAGCACCCCTTCAAGAGTTGGAATCACACATCTATTTAGGCTACAATGTAGACAAACATGGTGGAAGGAAAGGGAGGAGGAGGCGGACAGAGGGAGGAGGAGGACAGACTGAGATAATAAAACAAGAATACACATGGCTAGAGATGATTCCATAGCACTAGGACATTTGTGGGAGTGACAAGGAATGAAAACTAGTACCAGACTTAGATTATGTAACTAGAACACTAAATCAGAACTGCTGTATGGTTCAGAAACAAGGAGAAAGACTAAAACAATTACTAATACACTATATGCATTAATTAACTGGTGCTTGCACAAATAAGACTAACATTGTATGGCAGAATCACTTGCAAAGGTAAAAAGGAGAAAACTAGAAAGATTTTAGTAATCAAAAAGTGAGAAATGACGCTGGCACTGGATAGGACACATCTGGTAACAGTATATCTAGAAAGTGTTTTCTCTGGAACCCACAGGGCAAATGACATCGAGGGAAACCTAACATCACAGGAGGGACGAGATTGAATAAGAGATTGATCATATGGGGAGTTCATGGAGGGAGCTGCAAGAAATGGCAATAGATGGGAAGACATGACACAAGCTGGCTGGATAATGGATGAAGAAGAAGAAGAAGAAGAAGAAGAAGAAGAAGAAGAAGAAGAAGAAGAAGAAGAAGAAGAAGAAGAAGAAGAAGAAGACTGTGTGATATATTGATAACATGGTGTTAAATCCTGGCAACACAGACTAAAACAACAGTAATGCAACATACAGTACTGCCATAATAATGTGTAATGTCAGAAAGGTAACATTCAATGCTGGAAAAGTAATGAACACCACAAAATGGGCACCTATTCTATATTCTCAAAATAATGTGCAAATTTGACAAAATAGTGTGCAATATTAGTAAAATCATGTACAATGTTGGAAACTAGCATGCAATATTTGCAAAGTGCTATGCAATTTGAATAAAGTAACACCAATGTGGGTAAATGTTATTTGCACTGATGGCTAAGTTATATTAAATTATGGCAAAGTGATGTGCAATGTGGGCAGAGCAATGTTCAATGTTGTCATAGTAATGTTCAATGTTGGCAAAGTAATGTATGTTGGCAAAGTAATGTGCAATGTTAACACAGTTTGGTGTATCTTGGCAAAGTACTGTGCAATGTTGGCAAAGTAATGTGCAATGTTGACAAAGTAATGTGCAATGTTGGCAAAGTTATGTGTAATGTTGACAAAGTAATGTGTAATGTTGACAGAGTATTGTACAATGTATACAGAGTATTGTATAATGTTGACAGAGTAATGTGCAATGTTGACAAATTATTGTGCAATGCTGATAAAGCAATGTGCAGTGTTGGCAAAAGTATTGTGCAATGTTGGCAAAGTACTGAACAGTGTGGACAATGTGACATGGACTATAACAATGTTCAGACCGTACTTCATC
Source organism: Cepaea hortensis (assembly GCA_963921405.1). Lineage (NCBI taxonomy): Eukaryota > Metazoa > Mollusca > Gastropoda > Stylommatophora > Helicidae > Cepaea > Cepaea hortensis. The sequence goes on from OY992876.1 coordinate 160,043,624, forward strand.
ACCGTGTCTAGCCTACTTCAGAGCAGCTGTGTCAAGAGACCTTCCCTCAGTTTGCAAATTGTTGTGGAACTGCTATAACGTGAAGCGTTAAAGTATGTACTTCGCGGCCATTGTATCGCTGTCTTCGCCCCCTCCCTTTCAATATTTCTGGGCGTTTGTAGAATTCCACTCCTAGCCGTGATTTCCTTTAATTAGAATCGCCAGCCCTCTCCAATTACATTTGCGCTGTAAACACTTATCCTTGGAAAGTGCTCGTTCTCATTAATTAGAAAACAACAAACCAGCAATCGGCCAGTCCAGGCCTGTTTGTTTCCCGTTTTGTAGAACAAACTTCACTGGGACGTTGCCACAAACGGTTTAACAGTTGCGACAACAAACTAGGGGTGGAGGAGTAGGCAGATAGACGCAATGACAGCAGTGGGACTGATGTACCTGATGAGGAAATATTGTTGAGCAAATTTATACCTGATAGAAGGCGCAAAAGACCTGTAAAATGGCTGTCGAAATGTGTTACTCTATATCCCACGCAACTGCTACTTCAAATATATCTGACGATGCAATTGTTTCATTACGCTTCCTAAGCCAGAAGTTATCAATCACAATCAATAATAGCACTATGGGACAGAGGAATGAATGAGATAGCTCAGAATGAGAAGGTTATTGTAACAACTATATGGGGGTAGGAATACGTGAGCTATTTCGGACTGGGAATCTCAAAGTAACAACTGTATGGGGGGATCTTGTGTGTGTATGTGGGATTTTTTTTTTTGGGGGGGGGGAGAGAAGAGAAGAGATATTTCGGACTGCGAATGTTAAAGTAAAAACTGTATGTGGACATCGGGGAGGGGGGGGGGGAAGAGAGAGAGAGAGAGAGAGAGAGAGAGAGAGAGAGAGAGAGAGAGAGAGAGAGAGAGAGAGAGAGAGAGAGAGAGAGATATTTCGGATTGAGAACGGAAATATAACAACTCTATAGGGAATTAAAGAAGGCAGACAGCCTGTACCAGCAAATGTGTGATGAGCTGCTTGCTACGGTATGGGTTGCGTTCACACTGACAAGGTTCAATAACTGAGGCATATGTATTTTAAAAGGCAGAAGCAGTGAAAGAAATAACAGTGATAGAGTGGGTTATCTAACAATTTGATAGTAGGCCGCACAACTGTATGAGATTGAGTGGATTACTGTAACACTTTCATGGAATAGAGTGAGTTACTTAATTATTTCGTATGATAAAGTGGAATACTGTAACGATGTCACAGGGTGGAGTGGATTACTGTAAAAATGTCATGAATCATACACTGAGCAACACAATGCACGGGACCAAACCCCTAAATCTGGCGAGGATATAAAATGATACATACCATAACCACACACGCACATAAATATGCGGGTGGATGTGGGGATTGCTTGGTGTGTGTCTACATGGTGCGTGCGTGCATGTGTGTATATAGGGTTGTCTAATTTTTAAATTTAGCTTGGCCCGTGACCTGCTCTTTCCGATGTCTAACTGGCGAGTAACAGTTAACGTGCGATTTGTACACGCAAGCACACTCCTAGTTATTTCCCCTTTAAACAAGAATGCCAGACATCTCTGGATCAATGGGAAATATACCACGCTGTCTGGTTTTGTTGTACAAATTCACACCGCGATTAATACCCGGTCTATTTGAGTCTGAGGAGGACGTCGTAGCTCTAAGCCACCCCGTAGTAACGTATAGTCAAAGATAAAGGATCCTTTTCTACACAGTCAAGCGTGTTTGGTGTATAGCTCTGGACCAACATTTTCTTAGACCAATCGACACTCCATTGCTAATAATGTAATATGGTCGGTCGCCTTTAATACTTCCCCCCGCTCGCTTTGAGCTCAGGCGTAGTCCATACACGTGTCGTTACTTCTAGTAGTTCTCACTACTAAGCAGTTTACTGGACTGGTTTTGCGTGTGGATTAACTTCTTCTATCACCAGTGTCCCTTGTCATCAGGCGAACCCACTCCGACTTCAGAGGTACATGTAATTTACGTCCCCAAGTCAAGGACGAGAAGTCAACATTTTAGTCCAATTGACCGGTGTTAGGGTTTAACCCACTACCTGGGCATCAGCACAACGGAAGTTTGAGAGCGAGCGCTCTTATCCATTCAGCGAAACTGACCTCATACTTTTGATTAAGTTTGCATAGACACAGCGATTACTTTAACTTTTACTTTATTACTCTTGCGTCAGTTGTTACTTTACATGTTTGCGTTCTATTTGCATAGACAGCCATTACTTCAACTTTTACATATTTTATTTTTGCACAAGTTGTTACTTTACATGTTTATGTTCCATTTGCACAGACAGCCTAACTTTAACTCCTGGTCCACAGTATAACTATTTTGAAATAAAATTGCGTGAGATAGAAAGAGTCAGCACAAGGAACACCCCCCCCCCCCCCCGATTCAGTAACAGTTAACATCTATGCCGAATGGACAAAATTAAAGTCAGAACAGCGACCCAGTAGATTAAAGCGACAACTGCCTGTGGCAGAACGGGTGAAAATACCAACTGTCTGGGACAGGACCACTTAAACGAGGACATAACGCAGAGCAACGTGTTCTATCCTTTATGGCGCTGCTTCTTTCAGCAGACCAGCCTGCCGAAAACACCGCACAGAGCACGAAACCCTAGCTCCGGCGACCGCCCGCTCCTCCAATGGAAACAGATTGCATTCGTGAACCAAATGACGGTATCCCAACACCAACCAGTTTCGAAACAGGAGGCCTGACAACATGGCCACACCCTCCTCCTTTTACCCAACCCCCACCACCACCACCACAACCACCATAGTGGAATACAAGTCCAGAATAATGAGTCTTAACATCGCTGACCAGAATGTTGCCTAGCATCAGCAACTCCCTTCATTTGTTTACTTTTCCATTCCATTAGCTGGCCTCTTTATAATTTATGTTGGAACACCTTCACCGTGCTCTTCTTTTTTCTTCTTCTTCCTCTTCTTCTCACTTCTCTTTTTCTTCCTCCTCTTCTTCTAACTTCCCTTCTTCTTCCTCCTCTTTTTCTTCTTTCTCTTCATCTCACTTTTCTTCCTCTTTTTTTTCTCTCTTCTTCTTCTTCTTCTTCTTCTAATTGAGACTATGTCCTCTACAAGTCAAGCACTTGGTGGGATTGGTCACGATTGGTAGGATTCGGCATCTACAGTTGTCTACTGGATGAGGTAGCCAGTTTAACGCTATCACTTCCTTAGTCGCCTCTTACGACATGCATGGTAGGTTTCAGTGTTACTATTCTTTCCCTCCATTATGAGCCTCCGGTAACACATGGGAGCTTGAACACTTTACATAATAAAGCAACCAACAGCCACATACATTTGACATTCCACTTTACGCCCACAAAAATCGGTAGGGGCTGTGCTATGCTATGCTTGTCAACAGGACAGTGTAAAGAGGCAATGGCATATATCGTTGTAAAAAATGATAATGAATACGCTGTGGAGCATTGCGCGGTCACGATTCATCCAGGCCACGCGACAAACCCCAGCAGCCAGAAATGTGTTAAAAGTTAACTAATTGTCGAAGGATAATATATCTCCAAATATAACCTCCCACTTTGGACAGAAGGACGCCGTATCGCCATACTAGGTCTTCGTGTTATTTCTTAGGATCTTCCACAATTTCAATGCTCAATGAACGAACATTTACATTATATTACATGTTCATTTGATCGTGTACCATGTTTGGTGCAAACCTACTTTTTGTTTGGAAGTGAATCAGTTCAATAGAGTTGTTTGTGGTCCTGTTTGGGTAACAGATTATATACTCCAGGTCACTGTCAATAACACACAACATGCCTAAAACAACGAATAAATGGTTATCCAAACCAATGTTTCCCGTAGAGAATTTAAATAACAAAGACACCAACAATAGATTGTGCGATTTATTGCCTGGCTTATTTCGCTTATCTCGCCATATGCATACTGCAGAAATCAACACTCATCATCATCATCATCGTCATCAAGTGCCATGCTGGCTTTCGTAGGCGTTCATGACTTTCCACAGATCACGGTCTTTGGTTTTCTGGATCAACTCTGCTGATGATATCCCTCCATGCCACAGTCTCAATCCATCCAGCATCATTTCCCTTGGTCTGCCTCTGCCTCTTTCCCCTTCGATCTTTCCAGTTGTCACGATGTTCTCCAATGCCTCTCCTCTCATCACATGATCAAAGAAAGCTGTTTGTCTCTTTCTTATTGTTGTGTATAATGTACTGGTTTCATTAGCCTCTTTCAGGCATTCGTTGTTAGTTACCTTGGCAGTCCAAGGAATTCTCAATATTCGTCTCAGAAACCACATCCCTGTTGCTTCCAAGCTCTTCCTAATCTGTTCATTTACATTCCAAGATTCACTACCATACAGCAATACAGGTTCTATATAGCATTTTAGCACTCTCTTTCTTACATTCAATGATAGTGACTTATTATATAGGATACTCCTATGAAATGCAGCTTTTGCTTGCCATATTCGGCTCTTAATCACTGTTGTGCATCTTCCATCTGATGTTATAAATGCCCTTAAAATTAAAATAACAGCAATAATAATAATGATAAGAAGACGAAGATGCAAAAGAAGAGGAGAAGGAAGATTATGGATAAAGTGGTTCTAGAAAATAAAAAAAAAGGCCGCAGCTTGGATAATAGGAAGAAGAAGTAATGGTAATATCAAGGAAATTGATCATGAATAAATGTACAATTAAAGTCAACTGGATTAATTTGGGAAAAGTACAAAAATGCAGATGTCTAGGCACACGGATACATCAGACGGACGATGTCTGACAGAAATAAAGAACCGGGTGCGATAAGCAAAAACCTACATTTTATAAAACGAAGAACATCTTATGCAATAACCTCCTGTCACTGCAGGGAAAAGATACCATTCCTGCTTCTGGTGGGGATTGAATCCAGACAAAATTGTTTGGCTAACTCTAACCACTACACCCCATGACTCCAATATGTATACATCACTGTCACCGCCATAACATGCCAACATGAGCGGACAGACATCAAAACAGTAACAGCACACACACACACACACACACACACACACACACACACACACCCCCCCCCCCTTTATATGAAGAACTGAACAGAAACGTTCTCAAAAGCCAAACAACATGCTCCCATGTCGCCAGAAATGATCCATATCGTTGGCTGTGTATTTGGACCTGGCATTGAGTTTATTGTTACGGCTGTCAGTTAAAGTGTTCTTGTTCTCGTCAATGTTCCCCGTTTTTATGTTCTGTACATAACAACTGCTGGGAAATTCTGAAGCCCATTTGAAACAGCATGAGAAATAAATCCACGAGTATTGATTGGCAATCACAGAAGTAGAGCAAAGACGTAGTGATCAGAGGGCATACTAAACAATATAAACAAGTAAAGCTTGAGTGTGTCCTCACCAGCATTAGAACCTTTGAGTGTTTTGTTTAACTGATCAAGGGTGTGTCCCTGTGGCAATAACCCACCAACTAAACGCTTCTGGCATGAGGCAGGCGGCACAGTGAATAATCCACTGAGTTGCCGACACAGTGATACGGGATCAGTTCCTATTTGATAATTAATTCTGTTTCTGATCCTCTATTGCTCCGAGGCAGACCTGGCCTCGTAAAATAAAAGTTAGCTGTATGTCCTTTACAGAAAGCTGCAGTCAACCCCAGCATTAATTGACAGTTTGTAATTTGCTAAACAGTTGTAGTTCAGTTTTTTTTTGTTGCCATTGCTTTCAGCGTGGCCGACATCTCACACGCTGTAAACCACCTTAACCTTATAGCGGTCTGCTTCCAAACCGACCGTAGAAAATTTCGAACCCCGCTTCGACAAGCACTGTGAACCAGTTTCACTACCCAATAAGCTACAGCCCCGGTTTCAAATGCTTGTCCTTTGCAGGACATTACGATCAACCCCAGCTTGATTTTCTATGCAATTTTACTTTCACTAATTTGCCATTGCTTTCTAAACGAGAAGTCAACGTCAACTGATTAAATGCCATGGGTCTTAAGCGACTTTCCGTATCTGCAACCGGCTTATATATTGTAGTGTTCCACATGAACCCCCTTTAAGTTAATATATAATACAACATATCAGCTACTATATTAGCAATTTTAAGACTTAACTGTTGACAAACACGCACAGTGAGCGTTTGTATTGTATTTGTTCATGCATTACTTGATGTATACTTTGTCACTGAGCTGTATCTCATGTCGTATTTGTTCATGTGGGTGTCAGGTCTTAGTCAGATATGACTGAGCTACCGTATGACAGTGGACGTACTACCTGCTTTCTGTTAGCGCCGAATGTTGGGCGGCGCTTACCAAACCCGACACCCCACATTGTGCCATCGTCTTCGGACGGAGGAACGCAAGTTGGAGGGTACAAGAATCATGCTGGTGCGAGGAAATGCAACCTAAAGACAAAATGTCATGGTAGGGCAGACCAGGCCCTAAGCCTTGGTTGGCAGCTGGTCTAGGATCGAAGCTCCGACAGGCGGACAGTTAGAGCATTGCTTTGCTGATCCGACAGCTTCTGCAGCTTGTCTTGTTCCAGATGTATTGGTGTTACCATTCCTCTGGAGTGAACTAGGCAGGCCGAGAGAGGGATCATGCTGCATGGGCAACACATAGTCTCTATATTGTAGCCCAGGCTTTGTGCTATGGAGAGGTGTAACTCCCTCCCTAGTCTCTTAACCGGTCTCGGAATCAAAGCGAGGGGGGGGGGGAGGGGTAGAAGTTACGGGTTATAAGTCCTTGTCAATTGGCGTAGACATGGGGCGTCACGGGTTGCCTCTGACGGTGGGAGACACCTATAGCCCCCCGCCAATTGGGTGCTGATCCGCCACAGCCTGCCTGCTGCAACGTGAGCTTGGGGCTAGGACAAAATCTGTCTCGCAGGCTGTAAAACCATTGCATCAGGTACTGTCACCTGTCGTCCCTGGGGGGGGGGGGGAGTGGAATCAACAAGCACTTTTTAAATTCCCTATCATCAGTGTCACACGTCGTTCTTTATGATCAGTGCTCGATGTTCTTGATGATCTTTGCGTGATATTGTCGTGTGATGGTCGTTGTCTAGGTAACGATACTCATGGTGTGTCAATGGAGATATCTAACAGTCTTGCACTATAACTCACCCCCGCAGTGCATATTCACCAGGCATTAAACAAGATTCCGTTGGCGCACATAATCCTTTATTACAGAAATAAGACGGACAAACGGAACATGTTTATACATCCAGAAACAATGTAATCCATAGAATATAAATATCCTCCTCACAATTTAACCAGCACACATCAATGCCTTCTCACGGCCTGCTTCTTATCAAATCCACAAGACAGGTAATCCAGCTACTATCCACGGCTGGATCTCCCACAATACAACCCACACATTGGGTTGGAGCCACTGCTCAACTATCCAACCCACTCTGGGTTTAGGCCTGTCTTCACAACTGGGAGAACAACACAACACGGAGATCTCTAACTCCGCTTCTCCTTAGAATACCGACCAGTTCGGCATCTACACATTAACTAACCTGAAGTCCCTTGACTTCACACAAAACTAAACTGTCCTTCCCCCATCCCCCTGGGAGATTTTCTCTACCCTCACTATTTTATTTCTCAGGACTGGCTGTTTTCCCCATAGCCAGGTCAGTCACTTTACTGTCTCCCACTTTCATCCCTTCTCTCTCATGCCCGGTCACTCAACTCATTGTCAATGACCCAGGCTTATGTCAATCAGCTTGAGCGTCTGCCGGACCTTTGTCTACACACCCCCTTTCAGTCTCTGGATCACTATCTCTCTCACTTCTTACCACAAGACAATACCCCTTCTCATATTCCTCCAGAGCAATACCTACACAAATCTGGCTTCTAACAAATGATAAAATAATTCAATAAAGAAAAGTGTCACGTGTGTGCATTTTATGTGTATAGCCTTCTGTAGTATAGTCTATTATGTATGTGAGATGAGACCAGCTAGTTCAGGATCATTCAGCATAGTGTCCGGCCATACCACAACACAACACAGCAAGTCAGAGGGACCTCACCAAATGAAGCGTCTCTCCGGCCAGGGGTCGACTTATTCCCATTGCTCGTGGATAGTCTGGATGCCTGGTTACGATCGTTGAATATGGCATAATATTGTCCATGAATTCGGAACACACGATGTACTTAATATGTCTATTATAATCCTGAAACCTACGAAACTTTCTCATATCTAACACAATTTTAAAGAAAACTTTCTGTCAGGCTGCACAATGTTACTGAATGTGTCTCTTTACTCTTCAACCCCTCTACATACTATAGTCATTGTTAATTGAAATATTCACAGTTAATAACAATAACTGTTTTGGGCACTCAACCGCTGACAAGTGAGCCCTTTTTATGATAAACTCTCTTGGTGTAGACGAGACTATGATTTGTGGAACGGTGTCCCATTGCAGAGACCATTTAGAAGAACTGCCCTCGATGTGACTGCCATTTCCACCTGCGAGATGTCCCTCAGTTCTCAGATAGTAGAACCTTATGCAAACTATTCCTGTCCTGAATTGAAACCACAATTGTCATTATAGACAAATGTCCATCGACGTTAATCGACACTGGACACCGTTGTTTTTTTTTTTTCCAAAGTGGAACAGGAGAAGCCTAACACTCCAGCTCGGTTTAATCAATTTGGCACACTGATTACAACTTTCTGGTTTATCCAGACTGCCAAAAACATTGTCTGAATGACGTCACTGACTTGGCTGGAATCCAGGCCGATAGACTCCCTTTCTTTCATCCTCCGATCGGGTAAACAATATTCCGACGGTCCCGTTTTGATCGGGGAAAATACTTCCCCTGCATTCAAAGAATTCCGGTCGGCGTTTGATCTGGGGAACTTCCCTACAACAAAGGATTGCGGCGCCTAGCGACGGCTGTTTTGGGCGCTTCATCAATCTGGATCGGCATCTCCAGTAAATCCGTGACAGGTCCTACAAATATAAAAGAAAAATAGAAACCTCATGCTACGGCTTGCAACCTGGGGCGTAAGAACCTTGTGTCCAGGATTTTCTACTGACCTGACGAATACTGACGATATGAGAAAAACGGCTGTGATTGATGCCGAACTCAATCGTCTTAACATTGATATTGCTGGCCTGCAGGAGACTCGCCTCGCCTAGGAAGGGTCACTCAGGGAAAACAACTACACCTTTTATTTTGGAAGGATAGAGGGCAGGCAGAAAAAAGACAACATGGCGTGGGCTTTGCAGTGAAGAATTCGCTACTGGGAATGATTGAAATTCCAGCTGGAGGTAACGACAGACTATTATCCCGGCGCTTGGCAACTTCTTGTGGTTTTGCCACCGTTATCACGGCACCGACATTCACTTCCCCTGATGATGTTAAAGATTCGTTCTATGAGGAGTTAATCTGTGATCAAGGCAGTTTCAAAATCCGACTACATTTATATGCTCGGGGATTTCAATGCTCGCGTGGGCAATGTCACGGAAAATAAACTTGTTAGTTGCGATCGATGACAAACAAGACCCGACATTAGTCTGCAAAAACAACCAACCCTTTGATGTTGTACAGATTGAGAAAAATACGTCGTTAAAACTGTCTACACACGATCCGCATTTCTAACTGAGAAACAAAATACGTCGCGTCAAAATGTCTACCCCTGGTCGGCGAATCTTAATGATGTGGGTTGTTCGAGAAACGAATAACAACGCCAAACGTCTGCCAAGGCGGTAGTAGCCTTTGAAGTGCTAGACGGAAAGTCTGGACAGACGCGGGATGGATTCTGTGATGTGGGGAATTCTGTGGTTCACAGACAGACTGAACTATTGATGTACGGGACAAAGAATTTCCCCAAATGAAAGCAAATTTGACGGCGGATTGACTCCAGTTAGTCTAGAACAGGAGGAGGAAACCAGATTCTGGACAGATCAGCGTCTAGACCTTTTGGTGACGTCACTCCAGCCCAATATAAAAAGCGTTGCGGTAAACAAGTGGAGTTAGTCGATCAAGATTTCTGAAGTGGGAAAGATCGGTGCAGTTTTCCGAGTTGTGTTCAATGAAAGAAACTAGGGTGTCAAAATGTTGATATTTATCGGCGGACATAGATCCAGTATGTGATTGCCTAGTTTCAATTAGCAACCGGAATAGACATATGGTAGGCTATTAATCATATGATTAGGAATAGAGTACAGTACTGTGCGGTGATATAATGTATTATAGGTGTGGTGATATAATGTATTATGATTAGTGATAGAATGTTCTATAAGTGCGGTGCTAGAAAGTATCATAGGAGCGTCGGCACTAGTATCCTATTGTGTGGCTTCAACTAGCTTGTGTGATATATCATTTTACTCAGGGAGTTGAGGACAATGTAGTGGGATAATAATTAGAGAGATTGAGGATGGTTGGGAGGGAGGAGAGGAATGTGAAATGGTAGGATCTTCCAGTAGGGCATCTGCTGGGTTTCTACCCGTTCCTTTATTCTTTCCTGGTGTTGCCATGTCTCAAATCATGTGATGAGTTATTTGGCCGTATGACAGAGATCGGATCTCTGTTATAGATCTGAGTGCTGCTATTGGCCTACACTCACCTAATTCCGGCCAGGATTGAGTTGCCCTCACCATAGTATTCTCTATTCTACAGGTTCACTTAGATGTGCTATCATATTCAACAGTGAAGCTAGAACACATCTTAGAAGATGATGGCTCAGAATTTGAAGACAGAAGTTGCTGAGAGGCCGCTACATTGGGCTTATACCCAAGTTGGTTGCGGGAACCTGGCTTCTGCTGAGCAGGACATGCTGATGAGATTTATGTTTAGCAAGTGATAGTTGTATCACTGAACAGTCAGAACATTGTATATATACACTACTGATACCAGGAACATTCATACAAATTTATAGAAATACCTAGAACATTCAGATTGTGGTGTTAATATGGGGAATCTTTAAAACCAGTGACACTAGATCCATTAAGATTTCCCCAGTAACAGTGACAATAGTATTAGAATTCTCTGATTAACAATCAGTTAAATAACCGAGGAAATTCATAGTGTGAAGCAGATTGATGACTCTCATTAGACAGTGTTTGTCATGGGTGTCCAAGCATCCTAGTGGTTCAAGAGACAACGGAGGAAGTCTTCACGTGACCGGAGGAGCATCACCTTGGTGAGGTTGCTTGTCTGGAATACATGGTGCTAGTGTGTTCTCAGCACAGTGATGAGAATGACTATACTCCTGAACACTGATCTGAGTCTATATACACTTTAGAATATACGTCACACATTCTACACTTTATACACACACACACACTTCTCCTACATATACTCTTTGCTTTAATAAATTTCTTGTTTTTATTTGTTGAAGCTAGAGTTGTCAAGTATGTTATGTTGGGGAAGAATGAGAGGGGGCATCATCCAGGGTTGAGTAAGAATGAGAAGAAGGTGTCTTCAGATTGAGGGAGTGTTGTGGACGGAGTCTGCTGGATATCTCCAGGATAGTGATATTGAATTAAAACAAATGTGGGTGTTGATTCCCCTCACTCCAGGGACGACACTAAAGTGGTAAAGAAGAACAAATAATTACTACGACATTCATTCTTTACACATGTCAGGCAAGGACTCGAGTTCATGGCCAGTGTGCTTGGAAAATACAACATTGGTCGCATGAAAGAAAAGGGTAAAGGCTGCTGGAAGACTGCACCAGAAATTACCTATGTATTACAAACTCCTTTTTTAAAACAAAAGAGCTGCATAAGGCCGCATGGAAACACCCAAGACCCGGCCATTGGCATCAGCTGGACTTCATCATCACACGGAGAAAACATCTGAATCATACATCATTGACTCGAAGTTACCACAGTGCTGACTGTGATACGGATCATTCTTTGGTTGTTGCAGGGGTTAGACTGAGACCAAAGAGAATCTACACAGCTAAACACAAATCTAACCCCAGGATTACTATTATTAACACCCACGATCCCGATAATTGCTTTGAGTTCCAACAGCAACTTGAAGACGCTTTCACTGATACAACAGAATATTGTACAGCAAGTGAAAAGTGGGGTAAACTTAAGGAATCTCTTTATAAAATAGCGGTAGGGGTTTAAGGCACAGTGGATCATAAGAGGCAGGACTGATTTGCGGAAAACAGCCAGAAACTGCAGTCCTTGATTGATAAAAAGAAGACAGCTCTCTTAAGAAACAAGGAAAGAACAACGCGTAACATTCTCAGTGAGCTGAAGCAAGATAGGATGGATATGCAAAAGGCTGCCCAGCAGTGTGCAAATGACTATTGGATCAAGTTATGTGAGTCCATTCAAAATACAAGTGATAAGGGAAACATCAGAAGCATGTTTGAAGGGATAAAGAAAGCCTGTGGTCCAATGATCAAAAGAAGTGCACCATTGAAAACCTTGACTGGAGAAATTATCACTGATAAGAAACAGCAGATGGATAGATGGGTCGTGCACTATTTGAAGCTTTACTCATGTGAGACCAAACTTGCGTATGATGCCATCAACGCTGTAGAGGCCCTACCAACTATTGACCACCTGGACACACTTCCCACCATAACAGAAGATAAGTGTGCTATAAATGAACTTGCACCAGGCAAGGTTCCAGGTATGGATGGGATTACAATAGAGGTTATCAGGAGTGGGCAAGACACACTCACTCTACAGATCCACCAGCTAATAGAGCTGTGCTGGCGAGAAGGACAAGTCCCACAGGATTTCAAAGACCCAATCATCATAAATAACACTGTACAAGAACAAGGGCGATCGGAGCGACTGTAACAACTATAGGGGTATCTCACGTTTGTGTTTTGTTGGGAAAGTATTTGCCAGAATTGTCTTGCCCAGACTTCTATTCCTGGAAGATCAAGTGTACCCCATACCATAGTGTGGCTTCCGACAGAACCGGTCTACCAATGATATGATATTCTCATTGCGACGAATGTAAGAAAAATGCCGCGAACAGAATCAGCCACTGTTTATTGCCTTCATCGACCTCACAAGGCATTTGATTTGGTCAGTCGTGAGGGACTGTTCAGGGCACTAAAGAAGATTGGCTGCCCACCAACTCTTTTGTCCATTGTGGAATCGTTCCACACAGGCATGAAGGATATGACGGGTAACATGGTTCTCTTTGAATAACCATATTGTCAACACTCCAACACCAACGGTAAATCTGTGTTCAGAGACTGTGGAAAGAACGCAGGCAAAGAATTATCTGGGGATATGTTTTGATCGAAGCCTTGCTTATAATGAGCACATAGACCAGGTGATAACAAAGGCCAAACGGGATCTGGCTGCGATGCGGGAGATGGCGGCAGCAAACTGTGAGCAGCGACATTTATGTCTTCTATACGAGGGGCCGGTCATGTCAGTTTTTGAGTATGCGATGGCGATCCTGACTCTCAGCCGTAAGCAGATAGAAAGGATGGAAATGATACAGAACGAAGCTATGCGCATTATACTTGTATGTACAAGAGATACAACATGCAGGGCGATGCGCTACCTTCTTGATTTTCCAACCATTGAAGACGAATACAAATTTGCAGAGCAAGTGCCTACCCCAGAGTAAACGCAAACACACAACATCCACTGCATAGTGAAAATAGGAAGGTGAAGGGCAGCAGGTTAAAAAGAGGAAGATCGTGGATGGGTCAAGCCGAAGACATTCTTCAACAGGTATGTGCACTTGAGGACTTAGAACCTGGCGTGGAGTGGGTACAAGTGCCAACAGATTTCTGTACGTCCTTTTCAGTTTGCATCCAACTAGACAGAAAATGCAGACAAGAAAATCCGGCTGCTGCGGAGGCGGAAGTACAAGCGTTGATTTTCGAGAATTCGATAGACGGTGATGCGGTCATCTACACAGATGGGTCGGTCGTCCGACATGTGAGAAGCTCATGGGCCTTTACGGCTCGGGCCGGAGGGAGAATTGTGAAGGAGGACTCTGGTGCTTTTGTTGAGACCAAAAGTAGCCTGATTATGGAAGCCATGGCAGTAAGTAAAGCAATAACATGGCTCGTGACACAGGCATTCACTAATGAATGTTTCCTTAGCGACTCAATGAACATGCTCAAGAGGACAGAGATGGTGTGGATCCGAAGAGAGTGGTTGCTGTCTCTTGAGTGGTCTCGGCTGGCAAAGATTAGTTTCATCTTCGTGCCAGGGCATGCGGGAGTACAAGGAAATGAGCGGGCTGACAAGCTCGCAGGTAAGGCTACTGTGTAGGGCGGACGCGCCATGGACCAGGCTGATATTCTGAATGCTATACGAGAAGTAAGACTTGCGAGAACCAAGTGATGACTGCGAGAACACCAAATTAAAAAAGGTGTGGCCAAACAAGAACACTACGCAGGAAGTCAAAGAAGATTGATAAACCAACATAGAACTGGTGTCGTTAGCCTCTAGACGTTGCGGGATTTGCTGAGGAGGGGATCCGAGCACTTATGGACTGAATGGTTCGATGTGCAGTGGGGATGATCTGTCGACTAACTAACTAACTAACTAACCAACCAACCAACCAACCAACCAACCAACCAACTAACTAACTAACTAACTATGAAGGGTATAATCAAGTTTGATGGTGCAACTTCAGAAGAGTTTGAAATCAAGAGTGGAGTTAAGGAAAGCTGTGTACTAGTTATCACCCTCTTTGGAATATACTTTTCACCTCTACTGAAACATTGTTTCGTGATCAGGATCGTGGTATATACATTTACTCACGCTCAGATGGCGGCCTCTACAATGCTCAGAGATTGAAGCCCAAGACCAAAATTAGGAGGGTACTGATCAGAGAGTTACTTTTTTCAGATGCTGCTGCAATTACGACGCACTCTGAGGAAGAGTTAAACGTATACTATCTGCATTCTCCAATGCTTGTTCTGAATTTGGTTTAACAATTATAAAAAAGAAGACAGTTTATGTCACAAGGTGCATATGGGGAACCATCAATCTTTATTGACGACGCCGAACTGGAGATAGTAGACCATTTTACATATCTAGGATCAGAGGTAAATAGCAAATTATCCCTAGATCAGGAAATCAACATCAGGATTCGTAAGGCAGCAACAACAATGAACAGGTTAATAAAAAGAGTCTGGGAGAACAGGAAGCTAACTGCCAAAACAAAAGTCTTTGTCTATCAAACCTGTGTCCTTAGTACTCTTCTTTATGGCAATGAAACTTGGTCAACTTACTCACACTAAGAGAAACGTTTAAACAGCTTTCATATGCGGTGTCTGCGTAGAATATTTGGTATTAAGTGGCAAGACAAAATCACATATACTGAAGTATCGGAAAGATCAGGTTGTGTGACGGTTTGTTCCATGCTCAGTCTTCGTAGACTTAGATGGATAGGACACGTTAGGAGGATAGATGATGGTAGAATACCAAAGGATATCTGTTTTGGTGAATTACAGATGGGTAGGAGATCCCAGGGTCGGCCTCTACTACGATACAAAGATGTGTGTAAGCGGGACATGATTGATACAGGCACTGATAACGCACATTGGGAGCAAGTCGCCGCTGAACGTGTTGCATGGAGGGCAAATATCAGAAATGGGATAAAGACTAAGGAGAAAGTGATTGCAGATAAGTCACACTCCGAGCATGTGAGACGTAAGATGGTGCATGATGGTGGAAATGACCATGTGTTCACATGCATCCACTGTGGACGAACAATTACAGCACGAATTGGCCTGATCAGTCACATTCGCTACCGCCATGGGTTGTAGTTATTATGCCTTTTTGAAGCACAATGTAACAAACTATTGTCTGTCAAGACAGCAAGGTGCCAATGAATGTTGACAAACTCCTACTTCCCATTTACCGCCATCCATTTTTGTTTGGTCGAAACCTACTATTTGTTTTACATTGAATCTGTTAAAGCTTAACTTTCCGGTATGTGGGACTAGCCCACTACCCCGCCGTCAGCGCACAGGAAGTTTTAGCTCCAGCGCAATAAACCTCTCGGTAATGCTCCCCTTCCTAGTAACACACGCACTAGAAATGTCTCTGAGAAGAACAGGCTGTGAAGAAAAGAACTATGCCCCATACACATTATAACGTCCATAACCTAGTAACCCCGAGACATGTCACTTAATGCCCCTATGGCAGTATCATCTGTCCTGGAATTGCCTTCACTACAACACTTCTCGCAAACAACCAACGCCAGCAGCCGACATCTCCACCTGTGATTAAACAATGTATGTATGCCAAGCCCGATTGCCAGCTCCTAGGCATAACTAAATATGATAAGTATTCTTCACACACACAGCTTGTTATGAATGTTTGTTTTGTGTGTGTCATTGTCCTTGGACACACATTCGGCAGATACGGACACCAGATACCTTAATAACTATCCACATCACACGCTGCTATGTGACCCCCCTACTGGGACACAGGCTGTATCTCAGCTACCGTAAATAATGCCTTCTTCTTCTGCTTAACACAATAATTTACTACAGGCATAGAGACCCCTCAACTAATTGCTCAAAACGTGACTGGGGAAATACAATCGCTACGGGGTTTAAGGTGTTTGTCCGTGTCAAAATGAAACAATAAAGTGCACAAGCATTTAGATTTTTGAGAATCTAAAACATGAATCTGAATGATACAAGTCTTTAAACTCAAATTACAATCTCTCAAATGCCAGGCTTTTTATTCGCCAAATATGGGTAGTTAATAAGACGCAGAGGAGCGGCTGGCCGAGTGGCTAAGAACGCCGGGTTCGAATCCTCTGTGGTGTGTGTATTTTTTTTTTGTGGAAGGAAAAAAGAAAATCCTAACCTGTACAGTTCGCGGCGACTGCACTAGCCAGGCGGCCTTAACTCCTAAGGCTCAAGACCCCCCCCCCCCCCCCCCCATTCCGGGCCTACCTTGCAAGGTACTATGGGCAGTAGATGACAGTTTATATTCACAATACGACGCAAACAGCTTTTGCTTGTAATGATGCAGTTCCTCGTAAGCAGGTAAGTCCACTTGGCCTGGAGGAGTACATTCTGCTAGACCCGTATGGCCAAATACCGATGGGCATTCCACGAGTAACGCGGTCAATATCACGCCGTCCGCCTTTACATGCCAGAACATTTTCTGGTACTTGTTGTAGGCTGGGTATACGTGGGAGCCAGGTCAACTTCTGGTAAACCTCGCCTCTAGAGGGATTGGAACACATGCCTTCCAGACTAGCGTGCTAGCCACTATTCTATCGCGACTCCCTAGTCTACGGTTAATACAACACGGATAAATTAAAGGCGTTTACGCATTTACATGGGAAAATAGGTTAAGAGAACAACTACACCTGGAAAGAGAATGTTAGACTATCCCATTGTCAAAAGGGTGCAGGAGATCCTTTGTAACCGACCTTTCTTGTGAAGATGACAAATGGTCTGATATGAGCCATTATTGGTGTGTTCAACGGGAGCCACTAATTCTGTATAATATTTGGTTTAGACAGACGCTTCCCCTTGTTCTCTCCCTCAATCTTGCTAGTTGTCATTTAAGTTTTATTTTGAATTTCTTCTCATAAAGTGCCCAATAAATCTTTACTTTCTTGTAATGTCTGTAATCAGTTTACGGTTTTCCTTTTTTATATCTAAACCAAATTTCGACAGAATGAGCGTCACTTGGGACCGAATATTCTACAAAATGAGCGTCTATCTCATCTCATCTCATGTAGAAGACTACCTGTTCCTGATATAGACATAACTTATGATGAGGTCAAGATACGTTTATAGGAAGCAGTTTTAGAAATTCGCAATCCCGCATATTGCGTTCGAAACACAGCTGATGGCAATTCGTAACCAGACCGCCTTGGTTTCCATACAATGGTATGAGTGCCGGTCGTTCAGAATGCAATGAAAAACTACTGAACGTAGACTTTCTCAGGAATCACAAACAGCTAAAAAAAAAAAAAAAATTGCTGGAGTTAATTGCTACGTCAATGTAAAGGATATGCAATTAACTTTTCTTTTGTTTTATAATTAGAGCATTCATGCCACCAGAAGGATGAAGAATATTACCAACTCACGGAAAAGAAAAAAGTAACAATCTTGTGACATCGCACAGGGCAAAACACGTAGAAATGACACATGCTTAATAAACTTAAACTCTTTCTCTGCCATGCGCCCATACATCGCCACAATTGACCGACAGTGACGCCCGTGGATCCTTTAATCGCCACAGTTTAAACAGTGGTTTATTTGTCCCTTTTCTTATGTTTCCGCAATTTTAACTTAAAATTGAGACAGAAATATTTCGCAGTTTGAAACAGGCCGCTGACAACCATATTTGACCGTTAGAACGCACTAGATTCTTGATTCGAAAAGACTGTTTTGAACTGAACTTCGAAATTACAACACCTTCTGGTTTTGGACCTCATATATTTTAATAAAAATACCGTTTTAAGCAATGTTATGTTATAGTTATAGTGATTTCAAGGACTTTGTGAAAGATTCTAAAACTTAAACAACGTGCAGTATTCAGTTAGTCAGTTAGATTGCAAGCGAAACACTGCAAGCGAAAGTTCGTCATAATACCGAATTATGAATGCGCTAATGGGCCACATTTATGCTCCTAAATTTGTAGTGCCTATCACAAAGAATTTAAGGAGTATTTAAATAATTAAATTTAAAAGAATAATAATTATAACTAAATAGAAAATAGTGTTTATATTCTTCTTCTCAGTACAATCTGAGTGGTGTGTTACTGACATTTTCCATTTTGTGTGAAAATTATGTGCTTCAAAATATTATGTTTTAGTTACGTTTTATTGTTGTTGTGGAGCAGTTCTTGTGATATTATTGAACAAAAGTGGTGTGTGTAACAGTATTCAGCAAATTTAACTGGATTAATTGCAGTGGATTATAAATACAGCCTTGGTAAGTGAACTTTTAAAATAATTCTTACCTCTTTAATTTCAATTGTTATGATTAAACCTCTCATTATTGTCATAATATTTCTAACCTATCAATTAATTATTAACACTGTCATGTTCCTTGTGCAATCCTCTTTAATTTGATATATAATACAAAATATCTGCTACCGTTTTAACCATTTTAAAATCATTATTGTGACACACCCCTACTTCCAGTTTTCTGCCATGAATTTCTGTTTGGTCAGGACCCAATTTTTGCTTGGCACTGAAAGAGTTAAGATAGAGGTTACTGATGAATGTAACCGTGGAAGTGGTAAAATGACAGCTAAACATATGTTGCAGGAGTTTCCAACATATGCGGAACAGAAAGACATTTGGTCTTCACCCTTCCTGTTGAAGAGAAACTCTATGAAGTTGTCTACAAGCTCAAGTTGAATGCTGTTTTCTGTGGATATATGCATGCTGCCGTCTGAAGGTGTATGACGAAAGATAATTTAATTTCACACGGGGTGGACAGAGGATGGGATTGATAAAGCAGGTAGGAAAAAGAGACGATGATGGAGAGGAGAGACAGAGGAGTGAAAAGGCGATACAACAGAGGGGCAGGAGATAGATGGAGTAAATGGCAGTCAGAGAGAGAGAAAGAAAGAGAGAGAGAGAGAGAGAGAGAGAGAGAGAGAGAGAGAGAGAGAGAGAGAGAGAGAGAGAGAGAGCAAGAGAGAGAAGAAACTCTGGCCACATACAACTAGATAATATGACCATTAAAAGAACGGAAACATACAAATACCTGGGTACGATCTTCAACTGCTCCAACATCATAAGGGAAGAAATACAAACTAGAATCAACTCTGGAAATAAGAT
Source organism: Cepaea hortensis (assembly GCA_963921405.1). Taxonomy (NCBI): domain Eukaryota; kingdom Metazoa; phylum Mollusca; class Gastropoda; order Stylommatophora; family Helicidae; genus Cepaea; species Cepaea hortensis. Next base: position 160,063,403 of record OY992876.1, read on the forward strand.
ATACTATACACTACAACATCTACTAAAATCAAAGGCGCTATCTCGTTTAACACCAAAATCACAATATACAAAACACTGATCAGACCAGTTGTGCTGTATGGCTCTGAAACCTGGAGTACAACGAAAGGAGACGAAGCCTTGCTACAAACCTTTGAGAACAAAGTTTTAAGACGCATCTTTGGACCCATTAGGGATACACAAAGTGGAGAGTGGAAAAGAAGAAGTAACAAAGACATTTATGATCTGTTTAAGTCCCCGCTAATCACTGGTATCATGAAGGCTAATAGACTACAATGGCTGGGGCATATAGAAAGAATGGAAGATAATAGGGAAACAAAACTCGCTTACACTCAGGAAATAAATGACCGTAGACCCCGAGGTAGACCAAGAAGGCGGTGGAGAGATAATACATGTACAGACCTACAAGCACTTGGAATCAACGACTGGCAAGAGAAGGTCCACCAGAGAGACGAATGGAGACGGATTGTATTTGCAGCAAAGAACCTCAATGGCTCGGAACGCTGAAGAAGAAGAAGAAGAAGATCTTTCTAACTCTCTCTAACTCATCACATTATATGTTTTACGTTTCTTTATTTCTTTTCGACATCAAATTAAATGTTTTTGTTTCTTCTATGTAATGTATTTTTTTGTGAGAGAAAGTTAGCTGCATATCCTTTGCAGTACTCCGCAGTCAACCCACCATTTATTGGCTGTTCGTGATATCTTGGTAAGTTTACTTTCACTACTTTCACATTGCCCTTTTTAGTTATTGGAATGAAGATAGATCTCTTCCAATCATATCTTCTACTATCAATCTAACTATCTATTCTTCTATTCTATCTATATTTTAAATTTTCTATTTTAAACAAAGTGATAAAAACTTTAAGGCATCTTCAAAGTTTTCATAAAAATAATGCATCTATTTTAGATAGGAGTTGGATGGATGGATGGATGGATGCGTGGATGGATAGATATATATATAGATAGATAGATAGATAGATAGATAGATCAGATAGATAGATAGATAGATAGATAGATAGATAGATAGATAGATAGATAGATAGATAGATGGCCGGGTCGTCAGACAGACAGATATAGATAGATAGATAGATAGATAGACAGATGGATGGATGGATGGATGGATGGATGGATGGATAGATAGATAGATAGACAGACAGAATAGGATAGATAGATAGATAGATAGATAGATAGATAGGTAAGTAGGTAGATGGATGGATGGATAGGTAGGTAGTTAGGTCGGTATGTAGACAGACAGACAGACAGACAGACAGACAGATAGATAGATAGATAGATAGATAGATAGATAGATAGATAGATAGATAGATAGATAGATAGATAGATAGATAGATCTCTGCCAGGTGTGGGCGAAGCCGGGCCGGGTCAGCTAGTCTATATATATAAAATGCAATGTATGTCAGGAAGTTATTGATGTGTTCGCGAACGGTCCATTCGATTGAGATGAAATTTTTCTACATGTTTTCTTCTCATTCCCGTGCAGCCAACTATCATAGTTTGTTAGTGTACAAACAGTTATTTACTTAATAAAATTTAATATTTTAATTTACATTATAATTTATATATAGCGAGGGGACTTAACTTAAGAAAAGTTATATCAAGGGGCATAACTTTTAATAGCATTGCTATACATTTTATATATAATTGTTGCATTGTTATCAAAGCTTTATAAACTGTTTGTCTACAGTTATTTACAGGAATATGCGTTATCTTATATATAAAAAAGACTTGTGCGTATGTATCTCTGTATGTATTTATGTATCTCTGTCCGTATGGCCTTTATTTGTTCGCGAAGGGCCCATCCGATTGAGATGAAATTTTCTACACGCCTTCCTTTCATTCCAGAGCTGACAACTGTGATATTTTGTTAGTGTGAAATCGCCTGCTTACTCAGTATTATTTCATTTTTCATTTTTCATCATAATTTCATATATTTCAGGGGACCTAACTCTGTAAAAGTTATTTCAAGGGGCATAACTTTTCTGTATAACTTATAGTCATATTGTGGCATCGTTTTCAAAGATTTATAAACTCTTTGTCCATAGTTATGTACCGGCATATGAGTTATAATAAATAATGATACAATCTGTAAGGCATTTTCAAAGTTTTCATAAAAATGATGCACAATGCATAACATTGTAACTCATCTTTTTTTGCTTAAGAAGTTACTGTAGTCATGCAGGTGATTAGAAAGAGTTTTCATTAAAAATAATGGATGGTGTGTAGAAGAACGTTCTTTTAAGTTACTTTTTTTGTTGTATGAATTTAATGAAGCCGGACAGGGTCAGGCAGACAGATAGACAGACAGATAGACAGTCGGGAACGGGAACTTATATGACTACTTATATGAATTAAATGAGATGCTCCACATCAGGAGCTGGGAAATGCCGGGCCGGGTCAGACAGACAGACAGACAGACAGACAGACAGACAGACAGACAGACAGACAGACAGACAGTCGGTAACGGGAACGAGAACTTATATGACTACTTATATGAATTAAATGAGATGCTCCCCACCAGGGTCTGGGCGAAGCCGGGCAGGGTCAGCTAGTAATATATAATGATAAAATCTTTAAGGCATTTTCAAAGTTTTTATAAAAATAATGCATCTAATTTAAATAAGTGAAAATTTTCCAACTTATCATTTTATGTTTAAATAAGTTATCTACAGTCATGTAGGTGATTAAAAAAAGTGTTCATTAAAAATAATGGATTTATTTTAGATACGTTAGAATTTTATTTCTGTACTTTTTTTGGGAGTGGAAGCATTTGTTTTTTTCCGTTCGCTTGGCCGGGAGAAGGTCAGTACACAATTCACATGTGTATATGCTTGATTTTATTTTTGTTTAAAAAAAAAGGTTGGCCGCGTGTGCGATCAGCATCAGGTTTTCCCAACATTTCATTCAATGTTGTGGGTATGAAAGAGAACACATGGTGTGTGGAAGGACATTTTTTAAAATACTTTATACATACTATGTAAATATGTTATTTGATGTTTGAATGCCCTGTTAAACAGACCAACACAAATACCATACAGACAGACAGACAGACTGGCAGACAGACAAACAGACAGACAGTCAGACAGATAGACTGATTGATCCCTGCCAGGAGCTGGGCGAAGCCGGGCCAGGTTCTCTAGATGGATGGATGGATGGATGGATAGAGAGAGATAGGTAGGTAGTTAGGCAGACAGACAGTCAGGCAAACAGAAAGACAGATAGACAGATAGATCCCCGCCAGGGCTGGGCGAAGCCGGGCCGGGTCAGCTAGTGTGTGAGTGTGTATATATATATATATATATATATATATATATATATATATATATATATATATATATATATATATATATATATATATATATAAGAGAATGTTTCTTTGTGTGTCCTTTATGCGTTCCCGAAGGGTCCATCCGATTCAGATGACATTTTCTACAGACGTTGTTCTAACTCCCGCGGATCCAACTGAAATCGTTAGTTAGTTTAAAATCAACAATTCTTTCCCCAGCACGAAAGAAAATGGCATTATGAGCTTCAGAAACAGACGAGCAACGGGAAGCAACTCCCGCGGATCCAACTGAAATAGTTAGTTTAAAATCAAAATTTTTTCCTCCAGCACGAAAGAAAAAGGCATTAAGAGTTTCAGAAACAGACGCGCAACGGGAACGGGAGCAGGGGCCGAACGCGTACTCTGTGCGCTTAGAGGAATGTATTTGAATGTATAGTGACAACTTATATGAATTAAATTAGACGCTCCCCGCCAAGTGTGGGTGAAGCCGGGCCGGGTCGTCTAGTGTATGTATGTATGTATATATATATATATACATATATATATATATATATATATATATATATATATATATATATATATATATATATATATATATATAGGTGTGTATGTGGGGGTGGAGGGAGGGAGGCAGTGACATAGACCAAAGAGACATTTTGACTTCTGTCTTTTCTCTTTTGGTCTTATATATATATATATGGGAGGGGCGACAGTGACACAGACCACAGGAGAAAAGGACAGAAGTCTAAATGTCTCTTTGGTCTATGTCACTGCCTCCGTCCCTCCATCCCCCATCCACACACACACACACACATATATATATATATATATATATATATATATATATATATATATATATATATATATATATATATATATATATATATATATATATATATATATATATATATATATATAATATACATATATATATATATATATATAATATACATATATATAATATATATATATATAAAAGTTTTGCATATCCTTTACAGGACATCGCTGTCAACATCAGCATCTTTCAGCTGTATGTTGATTTCTTGGCAAGATTACGCTCAGTAGTTTGCCATTGCTTTCTGAGCGACCGGCTGCATACTCTCATAAGTCACTAGCGTGACTCGAACCACTTCTAATTCTCGTCCGCTCACGTTGACTACGAGAGTATTCGGGATTAACGAAGAAAGCTGCTAACCCCTCGGCCAGGCAGCCGGCTAATATAATATATACATATAATATATACATATAATATATATATATATATATATATATATATATATATATATATATATATATATATATATATATATATATATATATATATATATATATAATAGGAAAGGGCGACAGTCACACAGACCAAAAGAGAAAAGGACAGAAGTCTAAATGTTTAATGTGCACCCACGACCCCATCTCTCAGCAAACCGTGTACTGGAATATTAACATCCTGTTAAAGTACTGCACGGAGCCGGGTGACATATTGACCCTCTTTGATGTCTTCGGTCAACAGTTAGATTTACAACACACACATCAGATAACCCAACCGCTAATTCCGTCACGTATGCCCCCTGGTCGACACGAACCCAACCTTAATGTTATCTGTATATCTATCAGCGAGAAACAAGGCCACATTCTTCACGACGTGGCAATCATCAAGTCTTTATGCGACTCTGTATGCATGCCAACGGTTTCTCATTAGCCAAACCGTGTCCTGATCCTCCAGCGCTGATTACCACTGTCCTTGTCTGTTCTGGAAAGACAGAAGTTCTAGTGCAGCTGGAAGTGAAAAGAGAGCTGGACGAAAGTCGCTCGTAATAAACAAAAATAGAAGAAATAAATATTTTGGCCACATTAGAAGATATACACATCAAAACTATTGTTCTTTAATGCTGCATGTCGTTTGTAGGGCGTTGAGATGTTGTTGTCCCTTCTGAGAGACAAAAAGAATGCAGAATCATCTAGAAAAATAAATATAACTGCTGTTCAATGTTAATAATACAATCTCCTACCCTCCATCGCCTCCTGGACCAGGGTCGCTTAAAAGTCGACAGGGTCAAATTCATTGCACAGGGTTTTTATCCCATATGGCCCAGTCTCTTCGGATAAAGACAAAATAATAGGAGGCCCCGGTAGGCCTTATATCTGGATGTCTTGGCAACATTTCAAAATTATAAAACTAACCTATAACACAAAGCGAAGTTGAGAAAAAGACAACCCCCTGCAAAAAATTTTTTTACATGTCGTTCTTATGTCGGATGTGTTGCTGGATGGCCCAATATCGCAGGTTAGCTGTGCACAAGCACAATACAACCAACATCTCATGATGGAAAGAAACAACAGCTACCATATTAGGATTTATTCTTCTTCTTCTGTCGCCTTTAATCTCCAAATAGAGCATAAGCCTCAACCAACCACGCCAAGCCCTTTGTAAGCGTGTTCATGAAATTGGATTTTGCAGCTAACATTGTCTTCAGGATTCTTCTTCTTTCGTTCATTTGAAATGTGTCTATGTTTGCAATGTTGTCTCTTGTGTGAATGTCACTGTATGTCTACTGGATGAGGTAGCCAATCTCATGCCACCCATCTTTAGTTTTCCCTACAGTTTACAGTGTTACTTTACTTCTCATATGGGTTCCGTTCACACAAGGGCGTATTAGGATTTATGTCCCCTGATACTTCAAGCATGAATGAAACATGTTTGCAGTACGAACCACAAGTCGCCCACTTTCGCAAAGATTTATATACACGATAATGTGCAGACAAGTCAGTGAAAATTGGTAACAACCCTTTCACTCTTTGTCCCTCTGCTTGGATTATGCAGTCTCACTTTTCATGCATGAATGAAATATAGTATTTACAGTACGAATCACGGATATTTTGGCCACTCTCGCACATAACAGTAATATGGCAATGTGTATAATTCATCCTCTGCTTCGTTCCCCTTTTAAAAGTCAAACTTATTTACGCACCTGAAAGTTAAAGTGTACATTTCTCAGCGCTTGATCTGGCTAGGGTGCAGAGACGGCCATGCAAACTGCAACCTCAAATCACTATCTAGTAACACTGGCAGTAGGCCTTGATGGACCACTATTGTCCGAAAGTTACATAGCAGAACTAAACAACAAAAACAGGGATGTGAGGACCTCATGGGGCCGCTCTGGCCTCTGGGGGAACCGCCGGCCCTTATTTAAAAATACAAGTGTGTCGGACTTCGGCACATATTTTTTTGACGGTTTACTTCCTCCAGATAGATTCCATCAAAACTTAACAGGATATATATATATATATATATATATATATATATATATATATATATATATATATATATATATATATATATATTGTTATTGTTCGCATATCCTTTACAGGACATCGCTGTCAACATCATCATCTTTCAGCTGATTGTTGATTTCTTCTGCGTCTTTCTTTCTGCGCCGATTCTGCGGTTGTACAAGATTACAGAGAAAGTCGTGTAACCTCTAGACCAGGGAGGGCGGCATATATATATATATATATATATATATATATATATATATATATATATATATATATATATATATATATATATATATTACACACACACACACACACACACCCCTGGATAGGTTTTCTGTCCTAACAACGTTGCCTTATCGGCTAGTTTTTGAAATTTGCAACTCTCGTGGGATTTTTACCATGCACAAGCTGCATCTCCCGTTCTTCGCCATTATCAGAGAACGATAGATATCTCACATCTCTTAACAAGAAATCGGGGGACGTTGAATACTATTAGAAACCAATAGTTCTTGCAAAAACTCTCAATCCTGTGATGGGATTCGAACCATTTAACTTCTGAGCCCGGGGGTGAAATATTGTAATCCCTGCCAGACATGCCACCAAGTGAGCATACGGCACTGCTACACTCTGCCGCCCTACTAGTATTCCCCCCTGGGCACTGGGCTGGACTCTGGTGCCAGAGAAATAGCTAACAGCTGCGGAGGAAACATGACCAACCTAGCTATTCCATACGTGCTGTGTTGAATCTCGGCTGGTTACACCCTGATATGTCAGTCCTTATTTGTGAAGGTTCAGTGCCGGTCTGGCTCACCCCTCTGGTTCCTGGCCTTGGTCGGGGTAAGTACAGTTCCTTTACACTGTCTCAATGGAGATGTCACTTTGGAACCAGGTTGGGGAAAAAGTCGCTACACCGACCTAATTCCGACAGATGCAAGCCCCGTTCAAGGTGCATAATCCCAAACGCCAAGGCATTGGACTTAAAAGTTAAGGCTCAGTCTTCCAGAGGCCTCACAATCAACAACAAAGAACTCTAGTAGGATGCATGCCGTCTGAAAATTTACTCATACAATGAAAGACATGCATTTACTGCACGATCATTAGGTTACCTTCGGTTACTCCCACACACAATTGTACCATGGTGCAGTTTGTATATTGGAAAACTCAGCCAGAAATATGAATATTTATAACGCGTGGTACCGGTATACACGTATGTGGACCCCAACCAGTGCTGCGGTATTCGTGTACTTTGCCGAGATTCTCCTTGTGTTTAACGAGGCGATATCAGAATACTTGTGGAGATGTCCGTGTGTGGTGACAGCGATCCTATAGCAAAACCAAAACCAGAAAAGTGATATTTGGACACAACGGTTCTCAGACGGGGTGTGACACACCACAGTGGTGCCGTGAGAGTTATTGGTACGTGTGGCGTGATAATTTTAAGAAAGGATTTCGCTAAGCCTCTCCATCATCAACTTGTTGTTGCTTTTTCTCTTCGATGTCTTTGACAATGACTATGATGGCCATGCATTCGTTTAACGCGAAACTGCGATATTAGCACACTTTGCTGGACACATCCAATACCAGCAGTACACTTTGTATTTTGGAGTTCTCCATCAGCAAGTTCTCTACTTTCAACAATTCACCACGGCCATCACCGTCTAATCCAGTGGTTCTCAACCCTTTTTTAGCACATGCACCCCTTCACCATTTGTTCAGGATGTCATCCCTCCCCCTTTCGTATTTCCTCCCTATAACCCCCCCCCCCCGGCCCCTACACAGTATACATAAAAATGGAAGCTAAATTTAATAACACATACTAGAACAAGTCTAGACGTCTACATATAATGTGATTTGCAGGTCTACTTAGGTTATAAAACGAATTTCAGAAGGACGAGAAGTACAGAACCGTAAAGTATGGAGGGGAAAACAATATCAAGTAATCGGTTCTTGTATTAACGCGATCTTGAAATAATCTTAATTTTCCCTCCCCCGAAACCCTAAAATTTCGCCCTGGGGGAGGGGGGAATTCCCCGCCGGCTGAGAACCACTGGCCTATCTGTAAGATTTCCAAAAACCGAGTTATTTTCAGCTCGAAGTTCACAGGGGATTTCTATTGTGTCTCCCTTGTTCGGGATTTCTATTTTGTCTCCCTTGTCCGGGATTTATATTTTGTCTCCATTGCCCGAGAAGACTAGGATCTACTACGCAGAGGTCATGGTCCGAAGGTTAGGGGGAAGTGAGCATATAAACGCGTGCGTTCGAAAGTACAAGGTGAACTCCCAGGATGACTTTTTACAGCACAAGTGAACTCCCAGGATGACTTTTTACAACACAAGTAAACGAGGCCCCGCTTTTTAAAACAATATGGCACAAGGGTAGCAGTCGCGTGTACTTTGTGGAGAAGGAAATACCGGAATACTGTCAAGAGATAATACACGTAATATTGTATTATTGTGTATAGATTTCGTAATTGTTGGAATTTTACCGCAGCAGCAAACATTCTATGACAAGAGGAAATGATTCCAAACTGCGAGGCCGGGCGGGGTGCTTTACAACCACTGTACTATAGGTTTATGTTAGCTGTAAGGTTACAAAGGTCAGAATGTCAAAGTTGCAGGTGAAAAAAAACAAGAAGGTTGTGGCAACACTAAATCTCTGAAGCTAAAACAGCGAAAGTGCAATCATGAAACGCGTAATCGGTGTATGTACAGGCTTTGAGAGAGAGAGAGAGAGAGAGAGAGAGAGAGAGAGAGAGAGAGAGAGAGGGGAAGGAGGGGAGAGAGAGGAAAGGAGGGGGGAGGGAGGAAAAGACGGAGAGGGGTGAGAGAAAGAGAAAGAATATAGAAAGAGATAGAGAAGGAGAGAAAGAATGAAAGAGACGAGAGATAGAGAGAGAGAGAGAGAGAGAGAGAGAGAGAGAGAGAGAGAAATACAGACAGAGGGAGAAAGGCAGAGAAAGAGGAGGAAGTCTGAGGATGGAAAGAGGAGAGGGAAAGAGAGAAAAAGAGTCAAACAGACAGCGAGAGCTAGAGAAAGATGACAGACAGACATATGGAGAGAGAGAGAGAGAGAGAGAGAGAGAGAGTAGAGCTAAAGGAGAGAGAGAGAAGGGGGAGAGAGAAAGAGAGAGGAGGGGGAGAGAGGAGGAAAAAAGAAAGAGAGAGAAGGAGGGGGAGGGAAAGAGGGCTAGAGGGAGGGAGATGGAGAAAGAGGGAAGGAGGGGGAGAAATAAAGAGAGAGGAGGGGGACAGAAAAAGAGAGAGAAGGAGGGGAGAAAGAGGGAGGGGGAGAGAAAGAGATAGGAGGGGAGAGAAAAAGAGAGAGGAGGAGGGGAGAGAGCAAGAGAGAGAGAGAGGAGGAGGAGGGGAGAGAGAAAGAGAGAAGGATGGGAGAGAGAGGAGGAGGAAGAGAGAGGGAGGGGAAGAGAGACAGAGAGAGAAGGGGGGGGGAGATAGAAAGAGAGAGGAGTGAGAGAGAGAGGGAGGGGTGAGAGAAAGAGAGAGAAGGGGGGGGGGACAATGAGAAAGAGAGAGGAATGAATACAGAGGAGAGAGAGGTGGAGGGGGTGGAGGGGGAACTGTGACACGATCAAGGCGTCTCCTAAGTCAGACAGGAAGTAGGGGTCAACTATGCTCAAAGCCTGGCGTACAGCAAATACCGACTCTCGACCCCCGCTGCTACAGCAAAGAGCAGGGGAGACAACATCACAAAGTATTCACTCGACCTCATTCCCCAGTCATGAGCAGCGGAAACTACATCACAAATACACTGACCTCATTAGTTAGTTGCATATCCTTTACAGGACGTAGCAGTCAACTTCAGCATTTTTTAGGAGGGGGGGGGGGTGTTTACGATTCCTGGGCAAGTTTACGTTCAGTAGTTTGCCACTGTTTCTGAACGACAGGAACTCATACCATTGCATGGAAACTAACGCAAGGCGCCCACAGCTGTGTTCCGAATGCGGTATGCGGGGTTACGAATTGCATTCATAATCCTTTGCCACAGAGCCAGCTAATGAGCCGGCTCTGACCTGATTAGAGCAACAAAATCTCTGAAGAGACTGTCATTCCACTACTATTATTTATTGTAAACTTGCGATCTCCGACACCATGGATCAATCGTGTGTTGACTTCCTTTCGTGCCATCAAACAAAATTGTCTAGAATTTTCTCACGCTGTCTTTCCGTATCTCTCTTTTCACAAATCTTTCCGGTTATCACAACATGTTCAAGTTTTTGTTTTCTCATAATGTGTTCAAAAATGATGACTGCTTGTTTCTAATGTTTGTGATAAGTTGTCTTTGCGACTTAGCTTCCCTCATAATGTCGGATTGCTCATTTTGGCTGTCCAATTAATTTTCAGCATTCTTCTATAATACCATATCTCGAAGGCTTCATGTAATTGTCCCCCCCCCCCCCGCGCCAATTACTAATTGTCCAGGATTCCCAGCTGTATGTTAAAATTGGTTTTATGTAACGTGGAATAACTCTTTTATTTCTAACTTTCAAGGACGAGGGCAAGCGCAAAATGTTCTACAATTGATAGAATGCAGTATTTACTTGTCCTATTCTGTTCTGTATCTCTGTGATACATCTTACATCTGGTGTTATTCATGTGCCTCGTCATTTACTTTAATTACAAATATACTAGGTCACAGAAAAATGAGTTGAAGCAATAGCACGGTACCAGACCGCAACTCTTATTCAGAGAATTTCCAGTAAGTTATGGAAAGTATCGACCACCCATTACACTAGAATTATATAATTAAATGGATTATTCTTTCCTCTCCTGTTTCTTCCTACTGCTTGTTCATTCTAATCCGTCTTTCTGAACTCCCCGTACTCTCCCTTCTTCTTCTCCTCCTCTTCTTCATCTGCCTCCTTATTCATCCTTCTTGTTCAACTTGTCTGTCGTAGAAGACTTCAAATCCACACATGAAGTGTGACCTGTGTTAGACTAATAAGACATAATAACCATGCCAAAAATTATACACATTTCCTTCATTGAGGAATTTCAGATCAGCATTCCTGTTTGCTTATAGTTTTCACTTTTTTTCCCGTTGTCTAGTTCATCCTCTTTTCTCCTTTGCTTCAATGAGTGACAATCAACACCCGACCATGTACTTTTCGTGATATAAAATGGTCTCAAGAGCGCTTCTGCAATTGATATTTCTTTGTACCATATCTAAATAAAAGCTGGGCAGCACTGTATTCCCCCCACATCTGAGCATAGAAGAGGAAGGTGTAGGGAGCCGGAGGGAATATAATTCACATGCTTGATGACCCCAATATCGCGGGGAAAGGTTTCCAAATTGGATAATACTTACTCGAGCCGTGAGTCCGAGTTTGGGTTGAGAGAATTATGCCTTATTTGCCACATACATCAATTCCGTCTCCTTATTGTATGTAATATGTAGTAAACAACACATCAATCGGCGAAAGGCTACGAATCTTTAATTATAAGCTGTGAACCTAAAGCAACAAGCTGAGAAATGTCGGCGATAAGTTGTGAACCTTCGGTTAGAGCAGTGGTTCTCAACCGGTGGGGAATTCCCCCCTAGGGGGGAATTTTTGGGGTTTCCAGGGGGGGGGGGGAAGTTAAGATTATTTCAAGATCGCGTTAATACAAGAACCGATTACTTCATATTGTTTTTCCTTTCATACTTTACGGTTGTGTACGTCTCACCCTTCTAAAATTCATTTTATAAAGTAAGTAGACCCACAAATCACGTTTTATGTGGACGTCTAGACTTGTTTTAGTATGTGCTATTAAATTTAGCTTCCATTATTACGTATACTTTGTAAGAGGGGGGGGGGGATTTTTAGGTAGGAAATACGAAAAGGGGGAATGACGTTCTGAAAATGTGGTGATGGGGGGGCACGGGCCAAAAAAGGTTGAGAACCACTGGGTTAGAGGCTGTGAACCTTCGGTGGTATGATTAGAACTTTCAATGATAAGCTCTGAATTCTCGGTGATCAGTTGAAAATCTTTGGTTTTAACTTAAGTCTTCGGTTATCATTTTTGGCCCTTCGCTGAAAATCTGTGAACATTCCGTCTTAAGTTGCGTACACTCAGTGATAGGGTGAACATTTGAGAACCTTCGATAGCAGGCTAGGAAAAATCTGGTTGTCTACCTCTGGATCCGTTTGTTAACTTTTTTTTCGCATATCCCTTACAGGACATTGCAGTCAACATCAGCATTTTTCAGCTACTGTTGATGTACTAGGCAAGATTACGCTCATTAGTTTGCCACTGCTTTCTGAGCGGCCGATTCACATACCCCGTAAGTTACCAAAGCGGCGAGAACCGCTACCGATTCTCGCACAGGTTACGTTAGTCATGAGAATATACGGGATTACGGCGAAAAACGTTAACCCCTAAAAAAAATATCAACTTTTGTCTAACTGAGCAGCCGTCTGTTAATAAGCTGCAAACAAAAAAAGCCACCTTTTGTCTACCCAATGACCCATCTACCTGAGAAACGACTATAAGCCATGTGTACCTTACTGAGGGAACCCGTTGGTTAACAACTTGAGAACCGACAGGCAGGTTTACTTGTATCGTGCAGAAGCCAACAGTTCAGATGTAGAAACAAGACACACCTAATGTGAAATAATGTAGCACTTGTCCTCGTTAATAGATTACACGTGACACGATCAATACCTGGCAGATAACAATCACGATGTCCGGCCGAGCGAACTCTGGCCAAACACGCTTAGATCTAGCGGTATAACATATTGCAACAATCAGTAACCATCACGCTGATGTAGGGATAGATCCCTGGCGAAATGGTCAAGACGTCTGACTCGGGCTCCGAAGGTTGTGGGTTCGATTCCGGGCCGCATCCTTAGGTTCGCGAGTGCACCCCCCCTTTTTTTTAGACTGCTGGGGGTCGTCGCTGGAACTACGGAGTTCGTGCTTTGTGCGACGCTTTCCGCACTGCGGATAAAAACCCGACAGGGTCGACTTTTAAGCTGCTTTCGGGGTCTCCGTGACGAAGTGGTCAAGCCATCTGCCTCGCGATTCGAAAGTTGTAGCTCGATTCCGGGCTACGTCTTTCGGTTCGCGAGTGCATTTTTCTTTGAGACCCCTGGGGGTCGTCGCCAGAGCTACGGAGTTCATGCTTTGTGCGTTCTTTCGGCAGGCCACCCTGCGGAAAGAGACCGAGCCATATGCGGTCACTGCCTCTATTCCACACTCAAGCCCCCCAACTTCAGCAGCTCTGTCGTGAAGTCATCACGAAATGTGTCACGGTGCTGGCATTTATTTCCCTCCTGCATCCCTTCCGTCCACCGTCAATGTTTCAATGGTTAGTGGCTTTGAAGCCAAAGTGGTATCGAAATAAAGGACTGACTGCTGCCGACAAGCATATCAACCCTCGGGAAGGTCTCCGTGGCAAGGAGGTTAAAACCGCCTGCCTCGCGCTCCGATGGTTGTAGGTTTGTTTCCAGACTCCGTCACGTGGTTCACGGGTGCAGTTTTCTCGGAGACTCCCGGGGGTTGTCGCCGGACTACGGAGTTCGTGCTCTGTGCGACGCTTTCGCCAGGCCGCTCTGGAGTAACACCCGGTGCGATGAAGTATATCCTCTGACTTTAAAGCGTTTAAATATATATCCTCTTTTGTCCGCGAACAATTGCGTGGCCGGGACAGTAGACCCACAAGTTCTCCACGTCCTGTGACAGCTATACACACGATAGCCGTCCTGTATGAACATTCCGAAGCCTGGACTGAGAGACAGAGATAATAACAGTGGTAATTAGCCATTGTTAAGAAAGCCATCTCAGTGCAGCATTGCAACCTTAGTCACTATACCGGAGGCGCCTATTTGCTCCAATTCCATAGTGCCCTGATTCAAACATGTAAGTATGTCGATCTACCAATGCAATCTCACACATGCGTAAACAATATCATACATTTGGGGGGTGGGGTGTGGTGTCTCCGTGGCGAAGACGTTAAGCCGATTGCCTCGTCTTCCTAAGGGAGTACAAGTTCAATGCCAGAATCCGTCATTCTGTTCATGAGTGCAATTTTCTTGAAGACTGGGGGTTCGCCGCTGGTGCTACGGAGTTCGCGCTTTTTCGTGCGACGCTATTCGGAAAGAGACCGAGACGTGTGGGATAAAAACCCGGTGCGATTAAGCCGATCCTCTCGTCTTTGTTGTGTTGTTTGTCCATCAAGAATGATGATGATCATTCATTCCATCCAGTAATTTGGATGAAGAATGACTTGCGCGATGAATTACAGAGAGAGAGAGAGAGAGAGAGAGAGAGAGAGAGAGAGAGAGAGAGAGAGAGAGAGAGAGAGAAGGGGGGGGGACTCTATCTCTCTCCCATAATATGGCCTTTCACACACCATTTTTAATTCATATTCCAACCTGACAATTTTCACCCAACAACCGGGGGGGGGGGGGGGCGCCTATGCACATATTCCCTGAAGATAAACAACGATACTTTGACTCATTACAATTCATGGACATCCGACTCATTACAATTCACTATATTGCAGAAACCCAAATCATTACAATTCCCTATTTACAGTCATCCGACTAATTACAATTCACTATTTACAGATACCCAACTCATTGCAATGTTGGCCAACGGAAGACTGGAGGGAAAGAGAGGTAGGGGGACACCAAGAAAGAAGAAGCTGGACCGTTTAACATCATGGCGCGGAGGAACGTTGGTTTCAGAAATGATTGGAAGCACGAGAGACAGATGGCTAGAAACAAACATGATCACCAACACCACACGGCATTAACTATGAAAAGACAGTTTTAGCACGTTGGACACAACAATCTAGTATTGAACTTCCTGCTGTTTGCAACAATCTAACGGATGTATCTCTTATTACACACTTAAACTTGCAGATACGTCGTGAATGACAACAGCTATGAATAAAACCAGCCTTGGGAATGGTGCCGAGAAATGGCAATCACCATGTGCCATTTGCAGCATAAATCATGGAATCATACAGGTAGAATGCCAAAAGTTAAATAAACTGTTTAAATCCTTATATGTTTAAGTCAATCTGAACATTTTAAGCATTGAGACAGAATAATCGATGGTGTTTTTAATCGCCACAATTTGCATTTATTTCTCAAGTTTATAAAAAAAAATGTAACACAGATAACTATAATAAAAATATATATTTATCGGTTTACCATACTGCTTTAAAACCTCACTGGTTCTGGGTTTTGTGCGTGCGTGTGTGTATGTGTCGGGGGGGGGGGGGGGGGGGGAGGGAATAGATAAAGTGGAGATGGAGATAATAAAAAGGGCGACAGGGGTGGGGGATACAAAAATGATGACCTTGAATCCATTAGGACAGTGTTTCTAAACCTTTTTTTGGCCTATGCACCCCTTCAACATAATTTCAGGACGTCATTCCCTCCCCCCCCCCCCCCTTTTCGTACTTCCTCCCTATAAATCCCACCCCGACCAGCCCCTACACAGTATACGTAAAAATGGAAGCTAAATGTAATAACACATATTAGAACAAATCTAGACGTCTACATAAAACGTGATTTGCGGGTCTACTTACGTTATAAAACGAATTTCAGAAGAGCGATAAGTACAGAAACGTAAAGTATGGAGGGAAAAACAATATCAAGTAATCTGTTCTTGTATTAACGCGATCTTGAAATAATCTTAATTTCTCCCCCCCCCCCCTCCCCCATACAAGGAGACCCCTAAAATTTCCCACCGGCTGAGAACCAATGCACTATAGTATGTCCCGAAAAGAATGCCTTAATTCACGATCAATTATTTTGAAAACTGTCTATTGCATCGTTATGAAATTTTTCCAGCCGTCTTATATTTACCCCCACCCAAGGAATATTTATTTGATAGGTCCAAAAACAACTCACATCATCGAAAGCCGCGACATTTCTTTGATGTTTTGCTGAAAAACTAGTGATTTCTGGCTAACAAATTTATATTTACAGTAATGAAAACCCCGCCAATTCAGATGACACACAAGGCGTATCCGGATTCGTATGGGAGTGGGTGCAATGAAAGAAGTAACTTAAAATCGACAGGGTCGGCTGCATTGCATCGGGTTTTTATCCCATATGGCTCAGTTTCTTTCTGCAGCGCGGAAAGCGTCGCACAAAGCGCGAACTCCATACCTCCAGCGACGACCCTCGGGAGTCTCCGAAAAAATGCACTCGTGAAATGAAGGACGCGGCCCGGAATCGAACATACAACCTTCGGAGCGTGAGTCAGACGGCTTGACCACTTCACCACGGAGAATCCCGAGAGGGGTGCAATGTGTAATATTAGTAAAGACAGAGAATTTACAGAGGCATGGGGTAAATAATTTGTAAATTGACAGGAAAGTAGAAGGACTATATTTCTTACTTTATTTTTCATTTCCTTCTTGTTTCTTCAGCTGCTGGTTAATAATGTGTACACAAGTATTCGTGTTAGCTTTTTATATTGAGTTCGTGAAACTTCCAAATAGCTGTGCGTTAATGTGCGTGTGGAATGACCAGAAACGATACCGCAATTTAGTCATCATGTTTCCATTTTTAAGGATCTGTTCAGCTGTCTGTGTAGTTTGTTCACACGTACACATGGGTGACAGACCCGCTTTGAGTCTTCGTGAAAGATTGTCTACTCTGCTGTTTACTGTTCAGAGACGGAACATGATTACCTGTTTTGCACTATGAAAATAGTTGTCAGTGTCTCTGTAGTGGGCTTTCTTCTTAACGACCAAGATGTTGGTCCTCTTTTCATTGAAGTTTATAGATTGATTCGTATGCACGTGTGTTGTCCCCTAATTTGACAACATGTTTGCTCTCACATTTCTTGTTATGCCACAATATGTCAGTTTCCACCGCAATATTACTCTTCTGTTGGTATTCAATGCGTTGTGTGTGTGTGTGTGTGTGTGTGTTTCAATACAGTTGTTTGTCACTGCTGAAGGCTTGCGGAATTGAAAATTCACCACTTTGGAATACAAACTGTTGCCACTGACATTATGCTGATGCTGTAATGTTTAGGGCCTGCAATTCTTCTGAATATTTGTAGCAAAATATCCCAGTTGGTGTGCACGTGGATTAAGGTCTGCGATCTGCTCAGACCTTAATCTGTGTCGGACGATTCCAGTAGGTTGATGACTGCTCTCGGTTGCATAAAATTCAATTAATCCTTTCTCCAATAAACCTCTTCCTTTTTCAACACATGGTCCTCACATTTTTCCAGTAACTTTTATCAATATTTAATAGCGCGGACTGGATTAGTATCCTGACGTCAGACAATTTTAATATAGTATTGTCAGCTGCCACCTGTCCTTTAATTTTAGCCCACACAAGTTCTATATGGTTAAAATGAGAATGGTACGGCAGAAGTCTCAAGCACCCATTACGATGCTCTTCTATCAACTTGTCGATTTGATATTTCTTGCTTTTTGGCGTCTGTTTTACAAGAGACAACAATTCTAGCTAGAAATACGTTTCTGGAAATGGTATGTTTTCCATTCGGAGTCATATCTTTATTGCTCCCTTTGTGCTCGATGCTGTAGGTAATTTGTCTTCTTGGGCAACAACATTGATATCATGCATTGTCCATAATTGGACACGACGGTCTATCTAGGGATGGAAGCACAGTATTCTCGAGCCAATCTCTAAATACATTACCATTCATCTTATTATGATAATCCATATTGTCTGTATGCTTTGATACGAACACGAGCCCAGCATTCTGTTGTAAGCCATTATGCGTATTACCAGCATGGGCCATGACCAAAAACTGTCCAATACTACTGGGCACATATCGCTTTATCTGTCCATCCACTGATTGCCATTCCTTATCACTTGTGTGGTGCGCATTGATCCACATTTCATCCAAACACACTATGCCATAATTTTCTTTGCGCATTTCCCTTATTTCACGTAGGTATCTGCTTCTCATGGCTCCTAAATGCTGTTGCTCGCAAAGATTATTTCTACCGCCCTTGTACTTTCAAATAGTGAAGATAATATCCTTATTTTCCACAAAGTTGTTTTGGATAGCTCTATGTTATTGTTCTTTCTGAACCAAACCCTAAGTTTTCTTACAGTCACTGCCTCTTTGGCATCCAGCATTTTTATAATGCTGGATAATCCTGGATATAAAATCCAAAATTTTTATAATTTTAGGAGTCTCCATGGCGAAGTGGTCAAGCCTTTTGACTCGGGCTCCAAAGGTCGTGGGTTCGATTCCGGGCCGCATTCTTCGGTTCACGAGTTAAATTTTTCGGAGACTTCTGTGGGTCGTCGCTAGAGCTGCGGAGTTCGTGCTTTGTGCGATGCTTTCCGCGCTGCGGAAAGAGACCGAGCCATATGGGATAGAACTCGGTGCAACGAAGTCGACCCTGTCGAATTTTAAACGACTTTTTAAAGCAATTTTATAATAGCTCGCCTTATGACATCTCTGTCAAAGCTGTCTACAATAATCTTTCTACCTACCGTTTGGTTATTGCGTGGTGGTTTAATTCCAGATTCTTGCACCCATCGACGACATTACCGTTTACTCAAAACCAATGCATGCACTGTTCTTTTTTCGGAATTCGTAATAGTATAAAACAGTTTCCTGCGATCAGCTTCTTGACAAAAATATGTGTACAACTTCATAGCGATTCTTTGAAGTGTACGATTTCGCATTATATCTCATTGAAAAATATTCACACATTTCAATGTTAGCGATAAGTGGTAAGATTTAAAAAAAAAAAAAAAACCAACATATTAATCAGGTTTCATGAAATAACCCACATTTTGAGACACATCTGAACAGTTCTAGTTTGAACAACGCGGGGAGTTGGCATAAGGCCAATCCCTTCAAAACACGTACAATATTCAAAATTGAGCGCTGATTGTCTGGCTACGCTGTAATACATTTAAAATTATGAATTTCATCTCAGACACGTAAATTATATACCGCATATAAACAAACTTTGAAATCTGCTGTAAAATCTAAAGAACACAAATTTTTTTGTTGGGTGGACATAATGATAACGTTATATACTAAATCTCATAATTTTCCCTCATTGGTTACTGAGATATGGATGTTTATATTGGGGCAAAAAAAAAAAAAACACACACACACACACAAAACACACACACTATAAGACATATGTTTAATGTTGCAAGTCCGTTGTAGGACGTTGCGATCAAACCCAGGTCTAGGCAATTTTCAGTTCAATAGTTCGCCATTGATTTTTGAACAAGTCAACGTTTAAGTCCAACTTTATGCTGGTGTAAGGAATGAATGCCTTACCCCGCCATCAGGGCACCGGAAGTTTGACAGCGACCGCTTTTATCCGCTTGGCCGTGCCGACTAATCACATGAGAAATGTGTGTGTGTGTGTGTGTGTGCGCGCGCGCGCGTGTTTTTTTCCCCGCATATCCTTTTCAGGACATCGCTTTCAACACCAGCATTTTACCGCTGTCGTTGACTTATTGGCAAGATTACGCTCAGTAGTTTGCCATTGCTTTCTGAGCGGCCGGCTCACTTATCCCTTATTTACCAACGCGGCGAGAACTGCTTCCAATTCTTGTGCGCTGCGTGAGATCCGGGTTCGATCTTTCGGTAAGGTGTGGGATTTTTTCTGCCGGGGGCAAAAATAAAATCCTAACCTGCACAGTTAGCGGCGACTGCACTAGCCAGGCGGCCTTAATTCCCCAGGCTCAAATACCCCACCACCATACACCGCTGGGTACTATATTGGCAGTAAATGACAGCTGATGACAGTATCGGATTGGTGTTGTAGTCAATACCACACCTTTACTTCTCAGTAGATTTCCCCGTTACTATGTTAGCTGGATCGACCTGGGAAATCCAAATCAGTAGGGGTGGGTGGGGTGGAAACCCGCCTCGACGGTGATTCGATCACTTGATCCCCGGGCCGACAGACACGTGTGCTAGCCACCGTGCCATCGCGACAACTCCACCACCCTAATTGCTAAAACGATCCTAAAACTGCAGTGTACTGCATATATAAGACGTTATCGTCACAGTGATATTCTCCCTACACTAACACCTAACACATCGGTGTGGCGTGTTCGCCTATGTGTGGAGATAACCAACATACAGTGTGCCCTCTCACACACAGGCCGGAACACGACCCCATGTGACACGGGACTGTGCCGCACTATTCTAGATCGTCTCGGTATACAAGTGCTGGCAGTGTCGTGTGTTTCCTCGCATATTTCCAAGCATTGCGATACTAGCCGAGCACTCCACACGAATGGCAAGCCAGTTAGTTACTCAACTCTCCGAGTTTCCGGAAACATTCCAACACACCAACTGGTAAAAGAGGTAGCTGAACTTTGCTCCGAATTTGGGGAACGGAAAAAGTGGTCTGGAAAAAAACTGCTGCTGCATCCCCCAGCTCTCTCAAGGGCTCTCAGAAAGACACTCATTATGTCTCTACTCATGTATGTCTCTTATTGTTGTAGTCCACGCCTTGTAACGTTAGGGATCTTGTCTGTCCACAGTTATCTGTCTCATTTGCTGACAAGCATTTCTAATACTGATGCTATGTACCATGAAATACAGAGTGTTTGTAAAGTCTCACTATACTTTGTATGTTGAACAAATTTGAAAACAAAAAATTCTTTCTTCTGTTGATAACACCATTCTGTTTGGAGTGCAAAGAATTACTCCAGCAAACGACAGCCATTCGTTGCATATTGCTTCACGATGGACTGTGGAGAACATATTTGATGACCTCATGTACTTCATTTTACAAATTGTTTCTACATACAAAGTGTAGTGAGACTTTACACACACCCTGTATATCGGCCTCACTGCGTTCGTTGCATGCAAGTCTACAAATTGTGACGTCTCATCACATCATATAGCCTTAGTTTAGTTTAGTTTAGTCGATGGATCAACATCACGGCACACGGGTGTAACCCATAAGTGCTCCGTTCTCCTAACTCAAAGGAGGGACTCAGCTCAGTGCATGAACTCCGCAGCACCGGCGAGGATCCTGAAATACTTTGGGTAGATTTTTAACTCGAAATTTTACCCGGGCAGCGCCATTAGGCTACTCTTTTTCGATTTCCAACTGCCAAGGGATTTTTTACGTGCGCAACAATACACACGGGCGTCCGATCTCACTACACAGAGACCAGGGGAAATTTTATTAATAGAAGTCCACGTGAAAAAAAAATCCCGGTCCTCACCGGGGATTGAACCCGGGACCTCCAGCACTCGAGGCGGAAGCATACCTCGAGACCACGCAGTCCCCCGTATATATAACCGGAGCAGGTTTCTGCTTCGAAGCAAGTGTGTTCATTGTGCATAAATATCGAGCAGGGTATGTTATTCCTTACACTGACATGTTCCTCTTTATGCCACTGTCATCTACTGTCTATAGTAGTACCTTGAGGAATTAAGGCCGCCTGGCTGGTGTAGTCGCCGCGAACTGTGCCGGTTCGGGTGTTCTTTTTGCCCCCGACAAAAAACAATCCACATTTTACCGAGGATTCGAACCCGGGTCTTCCGTAGGAGAACCGGCATTCTTAACCACTCGGCCAGCCGCTCCACGTTTCTCTTTATATTCCATCTAATTGTTATATTAACCAGTTTTGTCAGAACTGTTACTTACCTATGTGTTAATATGTTAACTCCCTTAGATACAAGTGTTTATTACTTTAAAGAATCGACAGTTAAGAATAGATTGAATCAATTAACGAACGACTGCTAAGTATAGAAGAAGTTAAATTTACAGATGCAGGGGGAAGGGGAAGAGTTCAGTAGTAGTAAATTCCATCGGTAGAGTATGTACAAAAGGAGGATTCTAATTGCCAGGCGTAAACCCCACCCGCAATCTTTACGCGAATATACCAGGGTAAGTCAATAAGTAAGTCACAAATGGCTATAGAAAAATAACTATTGACTTCCTCTCGTATATCTATCTTCGCGTCATTGCAAGGTGGGGGAGGGGGTATAGGGTAAGGGGGGAAGGGGGTGTGTGTTTTCTTTTTTGAAAGAGGAGTTAAAGGAATAATGTCTCTCATATGTCTTTCTCCCGTTGTCTGCGAACCCTGGAAGCTGGTAGACTTGAGTTTTAGCTCTCGAGTTCGATGTATTGACGTTCAGTCTGAACTCTGAAAAGTGCTTGCATCTATGTGGTAGGATTACTTTTAAAAAAAAAAAAACAACAACAAACAAACAAAGACGTGCGTAGATCACCAGAAGAAAATGAGCAGCTTCAAATCAATCACATCATGCATGTACAATTACAGGTTTGCGTAACGTGAAACGTCACATGTCTGTCCGTGTAACGTCCCCGCCGGCTGTATTGTGTTTGAGTAGCAGTTAGCATCTTTTGTCTCCGAGAGTCTAACCTGGCTTGTCTGAGTCTAATAGGGTCGAGATTCCAATAGACGTGGGTCGAATAGGGTAATAGTTGAATGGGTGGGGTGAGGATCGAAGAGTGAGAGTCGATTGGAGGTGAGGTCCGAATGGTGAGGTCCGAGCGGAGAGGGTCGAATGTGTGGGGGTAACCAGCGAGGATGGTCGAATGGAAGTGAGAATAGGAAGGAGTGTGTCGAATGAAAAGTAGAATCGTGGGGGTCTAATGGAGGATAAGGTTGAATGGAGGAGTGAGGTTCGAAATAGGGGAGTGGGTGTAGATAGATGAGAGCTGAATTGAGCTCATGGGGGGGGGGGGGGGGGAAGAGAGAGAGAAGAGAGAAGGAGAGGAACAAATGGGGGGGGGGGGGACAAATTGATGCCATACACCTGCAGTTATGAGGATACCAGGTTTTTTCCACCTCACAATCATCTTATCAAGATTAACAGCTCAGTCTGTGTGGTTTCCAACCCCGTGCAATTGTCCTAACCAGCTTATGTAGTTTTCTCTCCCCTGCCATTTCGCCTGCACTAACGACACCAGTTACGTACTCCCACTCCCCGCGGGGCACTAAACGCAACTGCAGTCAACAAATGTGATAAAGATTACGGTTAAATCGAACGCTGGAATTCATGATGTCACAATTGAACATGCCGGCTCTGGTATTGATTTGTGTCTGAAGCGTCTATGCATTTAACGGTGCATATTTTCGTCGAAAGAAAAAAAAAAGTGATGAAGACGATCGTAGGAAGAAAATTCTAAAGCGCGTGAATGCATGCGCTTAATGCGAAATAAGATATCAATTGAGGAACCCTTTGAGGCCATGACGACAGTACTGACAGAAGTAAGGACTAGGGGACACACTAGATAACATAAATATTGAAAGTTATAGTTACCGACCAGGATTCGAACCTGTCATCTCCAAATGACGACAGCGCTTCGCTGCAGGAGCACGTGTACTTCGACGCATGACCAACTCCCGTTTTTGCTTCACATTTTTTTAAAAATTTGCATACCGGTCTTGCCTCACTGACCTTCTCACATAGTCTGTGTATATTCTATTGAGGATAGGTTTTGTCGTTTTATAATTTTCTGGCGAAGAGAATTGTTCAGGTTTTCAACTGCCGAAGCGTGCGCGTGCACGCGAGATCTTAGACTTAGGCGTTCGTGTCTGGAGATTCTCGGTGTTTTAGATCACATGCTTTTCCTCCGTGCTGCCGTCTTAGACCATCCAGCGTCATTTCACCAGGTTTGCCCGTGCCTCCTCTACCGCTTATCTTTAAAGGATAAAAGCGCTCGCGTTTAAACTTCTAGTGTGCTTATGACAGGGATAGTGAGTTCAAGCCACGCACCGGTCCGTTTGACTTAAATGTTGACTTGGGAACGTTAATTACCTCAGAAGTCGGTTTGAGTTCACTGGTAATAGGGAAAGCTAACCTATATGCAAATATCAGTTCAGTGCACTCTTTAGTAGTTGTAGTAGTAATTGTTGTTGTAGTAGTATAGTAGCAGTAGTTGTAGTAGTAATTGTTGTAGTAGTATAGTAGCAGTAGTTGTAGTAGTAATTGTTGTAGTAGTATAGTAGCAGTAGTTGTAGTAGTAATTGTTGTAGTAGTATAGTAGCAGTAGTTGTAGTAGTAATTGTTGTAGTAGTATAGTAGCAGTAGTTGTAGTAGTAATTGTTGTAGTAGTATAGTAGCAGTAGTTGTAGTAGTAATTGTTGTAGTAGTATAGTAGCAGTAGTTGTAGTAGTAATTGTTGTAGTAGTATAGTAGCAGTAGTTGTAGTAGTAATTGTTGTAGTAGTATAGTAGCAGTAGTTGTAGTAGTAATTGTTGTAGTAGTATAGTAGCAGTAGTTGTAGTAGTAGTAACAGAAGCAGCAGCAGCAGTGTGGACTACGCTTCAGTTCAAAGCGAGCGAACGAAAAGAAAAAAAAATATTTCCCCTTTATATTTGAATTTATTGGCCCGGTTAAGCATCTTGTCGTGTCTTAATATCAATGTCTATATATTGACCTTGGGTGATATTAGCATGATACAGCCCTCCACTTGGAGACATAGAGGTACAGTACATATGACCATAACTGGAATTTGTGGAGCTGCAGTAAAAAGCAATGAGTGAATCAACAAACACCAGAAGTAGAATCGGTAAGCTATATTAGAACACGATCACAAGTTACCGATTCTACTTCTCCATGTTGTTGTTGTTTCACTCTCTACATGTAAAGGTACGGAAACTTGCATCTTTCCCACCCCCCCCCCCCCCAGTGATTAATTGTCAGTTTTTGTATGCCCTTCCGTGGTTTTAAACCGCCAATAGAAACAGTGCTTTTGGCACTCTTCCGACTGACGGGTCTAAATAGTTCTGCAGTGAATAATTTTATATAACTAACACTAACCCTAATCACTTATTCACTGCAGAACTATTTAGACCCGTCAGTCGGAAGAGTGCCGTGCTTTTTGTTCCCGTGGTTTCAAAGACATTTAATATCTTAGTTAAATACTTCCTTTAATTGTAAACAGAAAATGGCAAATAAAATAACAGAATTAACAGCCTAAAGATACTTCCAGTCAGGCCACATCAACAACACACAAACAGTTCTCCGTCTGTTACGCCAGTCACCTGTTAAGATCACGCACTGTTTTTCTGCTGGTTAACCAAGAGGTCCAGGTCAACCGCAAGTAGGGGAACACCGACCAACTTAAGGTTAAACATTCAAATATGTGCCGCCTGGTGGTGTCAGTGGGATGACGTTACCAGGTGGGAAGCAAAAACAATGGCATGGGGGTATAGTATGACATGGTTGTGTGTAGTGGAGCGTCTCCATTTGCCCTGCCAGCTGGTGTAGGCGTTAATACATCTCCACAGATCTCGGTCCCTGTTATTCTGGATAAATTCTGTTGATTATCCTCCATGACACCGTGGCAGTCCATCCAGCATTCTCGGTCTGCCCTGGTTACTTCTTCCTCTGATCTTTCCAGCTGTCATGTTTTCCCATTTCTCTCCTCTCATTACATGACCAAAACATACTGTTATTTCCTTTTTAAATTTGCTTATAATGTTCTACTTTCGTTAGTTTTTTTTTTTTTTTTCAGACACTCCTTAGATGGCAATCCAGGGTATTCGTAATATTCGTCTCAGAAACGTCTCCGTTGCTTCCAAGATTTTTCCAACTGTCATGTTTCCACGGTGTCATGGAGGAATATCAACAGAATTTATCCAGAACATGAAGTGGTGAAGTATAAACAGCAGGAGAGTGCCCGTTTATGGGCTTCATGTATCGGGGTTCCCATGGACTCTGTTATTCCCTCTGTCCATCGTTTGTTTACATGGTCGGCCTGTTCTTCTGTTTCACAGAGTGCACGTTCTTTATAACATTTCAGTGTTCTTTTTCTGAAAAGGCGTCTGTGGCTTAGGGGGTATTGAGAAGCGCAGCTTCCTAATTTCCCGACATACTGAGACCAGGGTTCGATATCAGCCGCGGGCGATTTGGAAGCAGACCGCTTTGCGTTGATGTCGATGGTGTGAGAAAACAATGACAAATATGGAAATGCCGCACGAAAACAATGACAAACTACTGAGCTAAAAATTGCCTGGTAAATCACAAATGGTCAATAGATGACGGGTTTGATTCAAGGTCCCGGATTGGACATGTAACTAACTTTAACTCTCTTTCTGACATTCAATCACAGTGGCTTACTGCATAAGATACTTTTATTGTTATTTTTCAAATACATGCCGTTGTTTGACATATTATTTAGCAACAACAAATCTCATGCTCTGATTACAATATGGAGCAGGTTTAGGCAAACTTACTATATCATGCAAACTTGAAGTAGCTCAAACATTGTCGCAAATTTAGAGCGGGTCCACTAACTGATACTCTATATATTCAGATTCAGCGTATGTGCACGAGTTCAAGAATCAACACTGCACTCTGGTATTCCCCACACGCCCCTTTTTAGTAGCCATCGAAGGGTTCCCATGCTGTTGGTACCAGTGGCAGTCTGGTTAAACGTCCATCTGTACTTACCCCTACGCTTTGAGTTTAGTTTAGTTAGTTTAGTCGTTGGATCAACATCACGCACACGGGTTTAACCCATAAGTGCTCCGTTTTCCTCCTAACTCAAACCTGAGTCTGGAGAAACTCAGCTCAGTGCACGAACTCGGTAACATCGGCGAGGGTCCTGAAATACTTTGGGTAGATTTTTAACTCGAAACTTTGCCCGGACAGCGCCGTTAGGCTACTCTTTTTCGATTTCCAACTGCCAAGGGATTTTTTACGTGCGCAACAATACACACGGGCGTCCGATCTCACTACCCAGAGACCAGGGGAAATATTATTACTGGAAGTCCACGTGAAAAAATCCCGGTCCTCACCGGGGATTGAACCCGGGACCTCCAGCACTCGAGGCGGACACCATACCTCGAGACCACACATCCCCCTATTTCACTCCTTTGCTGAGTCAGCCTCTCCAGATCCTCTGTCTATTTTGCTGCACTTTCCACTCGGTCACAGACAGCTTTATCACATCAGCCTTGTTATAATGTAGTTCTCCACCAAAGGAGCAGCAACTGCATTGCCAGTCTGTTAATTTTCCGGCACACCCGCATTCACTGTAAGAAATGGTCTTCAAGCGACTCTTACCAATCATAGCCTGGCATTTAATAACAAACATGAGCGCGCCAAATGGTGGTTGACGGTGTACACTTAGAATTATCAAGCTGGTCGGCCCAAATGATTTCTTTCTTAGTATGTTTGTTCCAATTCGTTTCCTTTAGGTGAAATAGAGTTCGGACCGTGCAAAGGAGTTCGTGCACGCGCGCGGACTTCCTTCGGCGTATCATCGGCGCCCGGTGGCGATAGTTAAGCCTAACATGACAACCAGACGACCGGCAAGGACACAGCGTGATAAGAGAGCAGGCACACGCAGAAGGCGATTAAAATGTGACAGATTGGGCATCGGACACGTTCGAGTACTGTACTGGAACTGTGCCTTATTTAGTTAACGCCGACCCATTCTTGAAAAACTACTTTACGGAAACGATATTGTAGTCTTACAAGAAACAAAGCTCGGCGACGGAACAGTCAATGTCGCGGGGTTTCAGGGCCTCTTTAACAGGCCATTCTGGTCCGCGACAACATTATGGTGTCTGAGATCGATATGTTCGCCTGGAACAGTGATGCCCTGTAAGTGCAGGCATTAAGAATAATGATGCCAGTGCAGCTTGTAATCGTGAACGTTTATGCGCGTAATGAGAAGGTAGACGTGCGACAATGGCAGAGTTTGTTCGATATGGATGAAAGGCCTATAATCTACTGTGGGGACTTCAATGCCAGAGGCAGTCAATAGGGGAATAGCATCACCAATAGACAAGGAAATATCTGGAGGACGCCCTGGCATCTGCTGCCCTAGTCTGTCTGAATGATGGGAAGGTCACTAGAATAGCCACTCGACCAATAGCCACAATAACAGCGTCATTGACTTGGCCCTGGTGTCGCCCACCATCGCACCAAGGTGCCGGTGGGGCACACTGGGATACCACGACAGTGACCACTACCCCTGTGTAATCCTGATCGAGAAAGATAGGGCCAGAAGCCAATGAAACAAGACAAATGCCTTCTCGTATGACACCACTGATCAAGAAGCCATAAGCAAGATCAGAAGAAGAAAACTAACTTCCTCCCGATGGAGACAAGAAAGATGGTTGCAGCCACCATGGTGAAATGGAGAGGTCGAGAAGGCATGGCTGGGAAAGAGGCAGGCTGTCAAAGACTGGCAAAAGGCCAGAAAGGCTAACTTGCTACAGGTTGAGTTGGCGAACCTGAAGACTGAGGTCCATAGGACGATGACTTTATTAAAATCCCGCGCTAAACAGACCAAGGCCGAGAAATGGGACGAGTTCTGCAGGACGGTGTGCTCCGAGCGATCTCTTACGACATTCTGGCGCCTCCATAAGAGCATGAACGATGCTGCACAACGTAGGGGTATTCCAGACTTTCAAGGCACAGACCTCACATTGAAAACGTCGGATACGGATAAAGGTAAGGCCCTTCTTGCACGCTACATAGAGCATACTGACCAGAAAGATGAGCCCGCCAGACAGAGGACCACAACGAAACTCTCTCAATTGTGCGAGGAGGTCGGGACAGACGAAGAATGCATAATCACAGCTGAGACAATACGTGCGATGCTCAAGAAATCACCTAACACCGCCCAGACCCAGATGGCATCCGATATGGTGACCTACTGGTGATGTCAGATGATGACATGGAAGAACTGGCCAGAGAATTCAACACCAGTATCCAGAGGGGTCAGATCAAAGAAGAATGGCTACACAGCTACTTGCTGCCGCTGCCAAAACCGAACAAAGACAATTCCAAGATAAGCGGCTACAGAATCATTACGAACACTGTTGGCAAGCTACTGGAGAAAATTGTAGCACACAGAATTGCTTGTGACTTGGAACAACTCGGCTGCTTCCCGCCTACACTTGGAGGATACAGACGTAACAAAGAGTCGTGGCTGAATGCGGCGGTTTTTGCTCAAGATGTTTACGAAGGATTTCAGGTCAGAGACATGTGCGGCCGCCATAGATTTAGAGGACGCATACAATAGAGTATCCTTCGAGCACTTGATGCAAACCCTCCTCAGACTGAAAGTGCGCCCTCACCTTGTACGATTGATAGCTGCAGTTCTGCTCCAAAGGAAGGTGCTGCTAAGATGCGGGAGTTGGTCTTCTGAGCCGATAACGATATGTCCAGGATTGCCGCAGGGTTCACCACTGTCCCCAGTACTATTCAACGTGTATACGGTGCCGATCACTGAACAACAGTTGGACGGGAGGGGTAGGACTGTCATTTGCTGACGACATTCTCGTGTATTGACAGGGTCGAGGTAGACGGGCGGTTGCCAATGATATGCAGGGAGAACTAGATCGAATTTCCTCATGGTGTGCTGATGCCGATGCCCTTGTCAACCCTGCAAAGGCGTCGGTTACATGGTTCTCCCTTAACAACCATATTGTGAACACAGACCTGCCGGCAGTAAGAATGGAAGGGAGCATTTTGAGTAGAACCAAGTCAATGACATATCTTGGCGTGAGGCTTGATCGTAGACTGTCCTTCAGAGATCATGTCGATTATATCATAACGAAATCTCGAAAAGGTTTGTCAGCAATGAGAGTCATGGCGACTGCCAATATCGAACAAAGACTGCTAATACTTCTGTTCCAAGGACTGGTGCTTTCACCCATCGAGTATACCCTGGCCATCCTCACTGTCAGCCCTACACAGACTGGAAGACTTGAAAAGGTACAAAACGAAGCCATACGCATCATTTTGGGCTGCACGAGAGACACCAGCTATGTAGCAATCAGATACCTCCTTGACTTCCCGATAATGAACCACAGGATCAAGATCTGGAGAGCTCGTGCATACTTAAAAATAAGTGCAGATGAGCAGCACCCTCTGCATGACGCTACATTCAGAGAAAAGGGTGACAGGCTAAAGAGGGGCAAATCATGGATGGATCGGGCGGAAGATGTCGTTAGACAGGTCTGCAGTCTTACCAGTATCAACCCCGGCAAGGAATGGGTGTCGGTTCCCCCAGCTTTTAAGTGCACTTTCTCCTGCATTATCACACTCGACAGACGGTGCTGAGAGCAGAACCCTGCAGCTATCAACGTAGAGGTCAACGCACTCATCTATGAACATTCAGATAGCCCCGAAGTGCTCATCTATACAGATAGGTCTGTTGTAAAGCAGCAGAGAAGTGCGTGGGCATTTACAGCCCGTTCAGCGGGCCGAACCGTTCAAGAATCCAGTGGTGCCCACTCTATGACCACGAGCAGCATGACGATGGAGGTGATGGCAGTTACACAGGCTTTCATATGGCTGGAATCACAGCATTATACCAACGTGTGTGTACTAAGTGATTCAATGAGCATGATTAGGAAGGTCGAAGCTGGATCTGTACGTAGACAGTGGACTGGGTCACTGCAGAAGTCTGTTGTCCGTAAAGTCACCTCCATCTTCGTCCCGGGACATGCGGGAGTCGAGGGAAATGAACAAGCTGATAAACTGGCTGGCTCTGCACCCCCTGCAGATGGCCAGCCCATGGATCGTGCCGATGTTATTAACGTCCTTAAAGATATCTCGAGAACAGAGGACTTTGACGTCAGTGAATCCACATCGCTGTCCAGGATGAAAGACTTGGGAGTAAGAACTGGCACGGCAAGACGCGAGAGGTACGTCGGGAAAACGAGGTGCTTCGTCAACCAACACAGAACTGGCACTATTAGCCACCGGACGCTGATGCATATGCTGGGGAAGATCTGAGCACCTATGGACCTGTCCGGAGTGCAATGAGGATACCCCAACTGATAACTGAACTGATAACTCAATAGAGTACAAAGGTTCACGACCCAGTCTGCACGCCAGCCTAGTATATTCCAGAAACTGTTTCCATTCCTATTGTTTGTATTGATCCGACTAACTATGGTATATCCAGATAATTATTATTTTGTTTTATTTATTTTTACTATTGTGCTTTACTTGTCCGTTGGTAAAGATTTCGGTCAACACGTTTGCATTTGCCTGTATGCGTTTTCCCAATTGTCGAGCTTCCTAGTCATATTTTGTATTTTTATTCGGACTCCAGTATCAGCTCGGCAGCAGCCAATCCCAGTTATCTGTAGCATATTTCGGATATGGTGGCTGGGCCCACACTGTCTTGACCTAGCGACACCCGCTTAAGTCTGGTGAGGTGAGCAGTATCAGCCTGGTCTTCTAACATCACACATGATTTTCTGATACCCGTGTCATGGAGCTTGGTGGCCGCCGAAAAATAACCCTACCGAGCGAGGTATTTGAACTTGGAACAAACCAGGCCGGCAGTAGACTACAGTAGCACTTCGATAATCCATCCATCCATCATGTGCCATGCCGGTAAGCGTGGGCGGTCATGTTCTGCCATTTCACTCGATCACCAGAGTCGTGGATCAGCTCTGTGTTTCTGTCTCGACCATGCCACAAGGCCAAGCCATCAAGGTACTTGCTTCTAGGTCTTCCCCTTGGTCTGTTCCCCTCGATCTTACCAGTTGTCACCAAGTTCTCCAAATCATTTCTTCACTTCGATAATATGGCTCATTTAAGTACCTTGCAGGTTTATGCTAATCTGGAATAAGTACAAATAAGGGCGACTGTGTGGTTAAAGAAAAGCGAATGGCGCGTGTCCACGCACTGAAGCGTATTATTGTATGTTGCCTGCCTTATATTTGATAGACCGACTGGCACTCGATGGGGAATGAGACCAATATCATACAGGTCGCTTTGACTTCCTAGAACAATGGTTCTCAACCGGTAGGGTATTTCCCCCATGGGGAAATTGTAGGGTTTCCCGGGGTCGGGGGGGGGGGGGGGAGATGGGAAGAGAGAAATTAAGATTATTTTAAGATCCCTTAATACAAGAACCGATTACTTGATATTGTTTTTCCCTCCATACTTTACGGTTCTTTACGCCCTTCTGAAATTCGTTTTATAATGTAAGTGAACCCACAAACAACGTTTTATGTAGACGTCTAGACTTGTTCTAGTATGTATTATTAAATTTAACTTCCATTTTCACGTATACTGTGTAGGGGCGCGGGGGTGGGGGGATTTATAGGGAGGAAATACGAAAACGGGGGGGGGGGGGAAGAATGACATTCTGAACACATGGTGAAGGGGTACATGGGCCAAAAAGGTTGAGAATCACTGTCCTATAACATTCCATACTAACCATTTCAACCTGGGTGATCTGAGAGATCAGGCCTAATTTTAGAACTCCCCTTTTCTTTGGGATGTCGAATACATAACCACCAACCGGCAAACACACATACTAGCCACTATCGTGGCTTACCTTGTGTGGTTAACGAAGTGGAAAACTCACCTACAACGGAGGAAACGCACGAGTTTGTTACTAGTGAGGCAACTCGTAGGTGTGGCTTTTGTAAATGTATGTATGTATATATATATATATATATATATATATATATATATATATATATATATATATATATATATATATATATATATATATATATATATATACGCGCGAGCTGTGTGTGTTGAGTTCAAAGAAAGTAACAAATCTATGGCATCGTTACTTCTCAAGGTAAAAGAGGAAAACAATTAATTACCGCACACGGCAGTCTTAATTTCATAGATGGAGGACAGTGCTCTCTCTCTCTCTCTCTCTCTCTCTCTCTCTCTCTCTCTCACGCCGTAAAGGAGCATGCAAGAACAGTCCAGCTGTAGCCATAACGTACACACACGGGAATCAGAACGAACGTATTCAGGCGGGAAAACAAGTATTTCCAGGGATATTATGGAAAGAACAAGAGCTCGTTAACGAATGAAATATAAAGATCTGAGGTGACCAGACTCTCAAACGGTCGGCCCGACGACCTAGCACCAACGATGTATGGCTGACGTGGCCTTTTCGTGTACATCGAATTCACCTAGATACAAAACGTGCTGAGCGATCTGATCCAGGCGAGCCCGCACACCCCATCAAATATTTACACACCAGCTAAATATGTCAACAATACCCTTTAACGTTTGGAGATAAAACAAAAGTGCGGGAGACTTGGTGACGCCGTTCGGTACGTCAAAGTATCGGAGTCTCCACAATGCACCTACAGGATATGGTATTCTAGGTGCTACGATATTCGTGCCCTGAGCTGAGATTCTCCATGTGTGTGATCTATGGAAGAACACTTATAGAGATAACCGTGTGCAATGGAAGTAATCTTGCTTGCAGGACTGTGGTGGTGGCGGGAATGCAGGGAGAGGTTCATTTAGGTTCATACTTTATGGACCGCTGAGTGAACTAAAAAAGACTGTTAGATTCATAAAAGAGACAACATTGCAGTTTTAGACATATTTCAAGTGGACGAAAGAAGAAGAAGAAAAAATTTAGGACGTACTATTTCTGGTCACCTGACATGAAAAGGACAAATCCAACAAAGGCCGTGTCAAATACGTTACAAAAGAATATGTTGCAATTCCTGGAAACAATAATAAACTAAAAGATGCAATTCTAGTGTAGAAAGTGGGTGCGAGAAGAAAAATAGAGAGAGAGAGAGAGAGAGAGAGAGAGAGAGAGAGAGAGAGAGAGAGAGAGAGAGAGAGAGAGAGAGAGAGAGAGAGAGAGAGAGGTGAGTGAGTGAGTGAGAGAGGGTGAATGCTAGTTCAGACATTTGAGATCATGTACTAACTATGGTCTGTGATTACCATTAAGAAATAAATGTGTTTCAAATGTAGGTCAGCATGGCCGAATGGATAAGAACGCGTGTTCTTAAACATCCGTTGTACTGATGCCGAGGTAAGGGGTTCAACCCCTACACCGTACAGTTGGACTTAAATGGTGATCTGTCGTTCTTGACGTGGGGACATAAATTGCAAGTACCTCTGAAGTCAGAGTGGGTTCGCCTGATGGCGTGGGACACTGATATTAGGGAAAGCTCCATATGCAAAATTCAGTCCAGCACTACTAGTAGTAGTGTGTATGGACTACGCTTGAGTTCAAAGCCAGCGTGCACAAAATAAAGTTATACAAAGTAATGTAATGTTTGTTTATAAACCCTTTATAGATATCGTATATTTTATTGTGTGTGTGTGTGTGCGCGCGCGCGCACGTACCTTGTTATGGTGATTTGATATTGGCAGGATGCGTTAAACCTCATCACTGCTGTTTACAGAAGTGAGATCAGATGGACATGAAAGGAGAACTGGTGGAAAAAATAACACTGATAAATCAAACATGTCAGTTACATTCACATGCATGACATGTTAAAACATCCCATGGAAAGGGAGAGCAGCGAGTCAGTGGCCACACAGGTGGGAAGCTAACATCAAGAGATACACGAACACCCGTCTGCCAGACTGTACCATCAGATCTAAAGACAGAGTTGGGTATCCACTGCAGCTAATCTAGACTTATAATGGCTCTCCGTTAACTGAGCGGACACGAGCATATATCATGGATTTTCCGCCTAGGGCATATGGGTGTGCGAGGACATGAAAAGGCTAATCCTGCTAACGCTCTTTTGGGCGACCACCTAGCTAGAGTATGACAAGGCTGTTGTGGTGAAGGGTATCTGGGACCTAGTGGAAAATGCAGCAAAACAGAGGATCAACACCAGGAGAGGCAGCTACAGCGGAGAGTGAACATAGGGTTTGGACAACACTCAACGCGCAGAGGCAAATGCAGGCGGGCGAGTGACCAGGCTGCCACTGATACGGTACCATCAGCAGAATTCTACACTGCCTACCAAAGAAAGGGACGGAGAACGTATGGGAATGTCCGGAGTGCAATGATGTTGATTCTTGAGTTCATATTCATACAGTGCTTCAAACAGTGGTTTGCTATACTTTTAAATAAACAACACGGCATCTTATACCCTAACGCTCTCGTGTAACACGTCCGTTAAATGCTAGATTTATTTAATCTCCGACCCACACTGCTATTTTTAATTTATAAATGTTATAAACAGAATCTGCAGGAGAATGATAGGAGTAAAAACTAGCGCAACAGATCTACAATCTGTGGGGAAACAACAACAACGATCTGGAATGGCAACTACAAAATTTACCTCTGTTGTAAATTTTAAAATAGCTTATCTCGAATAAATCAGCCAAGTCTATGGCCAATAAAAAGATTTATTGTGGATGCATCCAGTACGCTGTATCTGTTTCATGAAACGTGTTCTTGTATGTAAGTTTGTGTAGCTATATACAGAATAAAGGCCATGCGTTCAGAGAATGTTCTATAGAAAACATAACTCATTTGATTATAGATTAAAAGAAGGAAACACACACATATACATGTGTGCGCGTCGTGTATAATGTCGGTTGCATTTTAATATAAACGACACTATTCGCCTTCTCTGATGTTGTCTAATGGGTCCCGTGGCATCTACCTTTCATCTGTCACGAGAACCGCACTCAAAGCGTATGTATTTATTTGTCTGCTGAACACAGACAAGCTAGAAGACACAGCAATAGGCTGGATCCTAGCTAGAAGAGACAGAAATAGACTGGGTCCTCCCCCGACCACCCCTACCGTAGGCAAAACATGATACTAAAGTAATATGACAGTAATATCTAAAGCTTAAAACATACAAAGTTGGCATGCAGACAGACTGACAGAGTAAACCTGTGATGGAAATGTTCCGTTGTCTATAAAGGTTCCCTCCAGGTATACATGAATATTGTATTGTTCAATGCCTTGTGCCGTTTAGCTGTAGTCCTCAGGAAATCATTTATCACTGTCCCGGATCCCTTTAAAACACACACACACACACACACACACACACACACACACACACACACACACACACACACACGTACACACACAGAGATGCGCCCGCACGTAAAATCACTCGACATGTTTCCTTATTTGTTACTTGACAATTTCCTGCTTCATACGACGAACGGAGGAATTCTGGCATTTTCTTTGATGGTGGCAGCGGATCACACCTCAAGTCTTGCACCCCCGACCTGAAAGAGCTCACGGGCGTACAGGAAAACCATACCCTTGTACATGCTTAAAGCCGCATTGGGCACATGGCGTCAGACCAATATTTGTAATAGACTAATCGGCACTCGGTATATACATGGTCTGTATCACATCGGCCGACTTTACTTCCCAGGACATTTCCTGGTACCCATTTCATATTGGGTCGACCTGAAATCCGATACATTTTAAAATCCAATAGATAAATGACATTACTGTGCGAATATGTGTATATTTCAACTTGAAGGATTTATCTAGTTAATTCACGTAAGTTGTGTGATTTCTGCAGTATGTACCTGACGAGATGCAGCGAAATATGCCAGGCAATAAATCGTGAAATCTATTGTTTGTGTCTTCGTAATTCAAATTCACTACGGGAAAACATTGTTTTCAATTCTTATTCGCCCGATACGTATTCGAACCGGTGACCACACGGCTGGCAGGCGAGGTTAGTCACTACGCGACCCCCAGGAAATCCACTGGGTAAAGATCAATTAAATAAATGATAACCCGATCTCTCTCGGTGAAACCTCACTTCCAGGGAAGTGAGACCATACACATATTTGAATAGTAACGTCGGCAAAGAAGGGGAAATCAGATATAGATATCACAATAAGAATTCAACAGACAGGAGGAGCTATCGTGACAAATTTGGGGAAGACAAAATAAATTAAACTTAGTACCAAACTCAGAATATAAAACTTTAAAGTTAAATTCACACTGCTGTGTGGATCAGAAACATGAAGAACGACTAAACAATGATAATAAACTACAAATATGCATTAACTAGTGCCTGTGTAGAACACTGAGTAAATCACCAATGTTTACCTTAGTAGGAGAAACGCGCGTAATTAAAGCATACGGTGCTAGACCAATATTCTTATAGACTTTGATTCCAGCGAGTCAAGAAGTGAAGACAAGATGCTGGTGCTAGATAGGACGCACGCTGAGAAATCCTGATAATAGTACAACTAGAAAGCTCTTTCTCTGCAACCCACATGACAAGCGAATAGAGGGACACTCACAACCAAGAGAATTAGAAACACACATGAATAATACCGGTATGTGGAGGACATGAAGGGAGCTGCCTGAGTTAGCAAAAGACAGGACGAGGACGGGACGGCTTGACGTGAATTGGTAGAGCGCTTTGCTTCAATGGGGGATAAAGGAAAGCAGCAGCAGCAGCAGCAGCAGCAGAAAGAAGAAGAAGAAGAAGAAGAAGAAGAAGAAGAAGAAGAAGAAGAAGAAGAAGAAGAAGAAGAAGAAGAAGAAGAAGAAGAAGAAGAAGAAGAAGAAGAAGAAGAAGAAGAAAATTTGGATATTGGTCTTCATAGTCGTCCATGGGATTCTTAGCATTCTAGGGAGAAACCACATCTCCGTGGCCTTCAGTACTCTCTCTGTATTCATGTCCATGATTCACAGGTAAATTACCTAACGGTCTTTTGAGCATCAATCACACAAGGCATAGTTCGCTAGTGCCAAGTCAGTGACAGACCTAGTGCCTAATCGATGAAAGACCTTGTGCCAAGTCAGTGACAGACCTTGTGCCTAATCAATGACAGACATTGTGCCAAGTCAGTGACAGATCTTGTGCCTAATCGATGACAGACCTTGTGCGAAGTCAGTGACAGACCTTGCGCGAAGTCAGTGACAGACCTTGTGCCAAGTCAGTGACAGACCTTGTGCCAAGTCAGTGACAGACCATGCGCCTAGTCAGTGACAAACCTTGTGGCAGGAGAAATATCCAGCATCGCAAACAAATGAGGTTCTTTAAACAATACAAGAAATAAATACGTCGATATTGTTTGACACAAGAGACAGA
This sequence comes from Cepaea hortensis, assembly GCA_963921405.1. Taxonomy (NCBI): domain Eukaryota; kingdom Metazoa; phylum Mollusca; class Gastropoda; order Stylommatophora; family Helicidae; genus Cepaea; species Cepaea hortensis. The sequence continues at coordinate 160,101,730 of OY992876.1, forward strand.
TGTAGAAATAACAAGACTATGCAGTTGTTTTTTTAATGGTTGGGGGAGGGGGGTGGGGGGGGGGGGGGTGGAAGACAACAATGAAATAATTAAAAGTGGCAGGTTCGAGTCGTGGTGTCTGTAGCTTTAAATATGTCTACTGCGTTATCTTAGTTGGAAAACTTTACCACAGTTGTGTTGTGCTCCAGGATTCAACACGGGGTTTTAGGATGAAAAGGCGAGAGAACGAGGAAAGAAAAATGACGGGATAAACTAGAAATGAGCTAATGTGTGTATATATATGAATGAATGAATGAATGAATGAATGAATGAGAGAGAGAGAGAGAGAGAGAGAGAGAGAGAGAGAGAGAGAGAGAGAGAGAGAGAGAGAGAGAGAGGGAAATGACTGTGTGTGGGTTGAACCGCCTTCCCCTAAACGCTACTTAACACGGGTTTTCTTGTTACTCATAGCACCTTATTTAAAATGGCGGAGTGCCGTGGCAACGTCCGCGCCTTGTTGAGCGTGTCTACAATCGGGACATACTGAAAACTTCTACTTTAAGATATGTTTGTTGGATCCGGTGGTGAACGTTTGTTGGTTTAGAATTAGCGCCTGTCCCATTAATCTTGTCAGCCATAAAAATGCGTTTCAGCGTCAAGGAGTGCAATATATCCACCTACCCCACCTTCTTTACAACTATTGTCCCTTAATATATGTTTTAGTACAGCAGCAAGCTGCGTCACCGGTGGCTTCTGTGTTATTTTGCCTGAGAATTTACAACAGTTGTTTTTCATCTGGTGTAAACACTTTCTGTTCCAACTAACGCATTGGGTAAAGTAAGTGAAGGACCCTTTAACACGCCTGAAGGCTCACTGGGGATACGGTGCTTGACCCTTACTTTTACAGACCAATCCGGACTCGATGGGTCATGTGGTCAGTGTCACACAGGTCGCTTTTACTTCCCAAGACATTTCTTTGTACCCATGTTAGGCGGGGTCGATCTGGAAGCCATGGTCAATTTTAAATTGCCCCGATGCGGATCGAATACATGACCACTGGACCGGCAGGGCAGTGTCTGGCCCCTACACCACCACGTCTCCCCATGTGTGACCAACTTCTGTCCGTGTGCGTCAAGCAACGCGTGGCGTATTGTATTTTAAACATTTTGTCTGGTTACTAATGAAATCTTGCCAGATATGTTAGCATGCAGCACATCAACAATTGTAGAGCAAAAGAAGACGTCATCATGTGGTGGTGGTGGTGGTGAGACACGGTAGCGCAGTTGATAGTACGCTTGTTGATAGTACGCTTGCCGATAGGTTCGGTGGTCACCCCCTCGATGTGGCTTTTTCAAAATCACCTGCGCTCCCAGGTCGACTCTGTTTAAAAAGAGTACAAAGTGGTTGATACAAGAGACAGTTGTAGATACTGTGATACTGATATCTTCAATCGAGTGTCGACTGATCTATAAACATGAGGCTAGCACCATATACCAAATACGCATCAATGCGCGTAAGAGGTTGTACTAGTATCCTACTTCACATCATCGAGTAACAGGTCCTTCGTAGAACGCTGTTGAAAGCTGAAAGTCCTGAGCTTACCTACGTATTGACTGACTTTTGTAACAGCAGACAGAAGGTCATACAACACACCTGACATTGTGAATTTGAATAATGAAGACACATACAATAGATTGCAAGATTTATTGCCTGGCATATTTCGCTGCATCTCGTCAGGTACACACTTCAGAAATCACACAACATAAACTATAAATCTTTCAAGCTGAAATATACATATGTTCGCACAATAATGTCAATTGTCTACCGCGGTAATTTTAAACGGAATATCATGTCTTTGTATTTGCACAAAAATGGCCTGTCTAGATTAATCATGATGGCTTCTGCGAACTTTAACAATCGACTATTTTGTGTGTTAAACATCTGACATTGTTTCAAAGGGAAAGCTATAGGGAACAACTCCCAGCACTCTACACCATACCACAGCTAAGGAAAGCACGGTTCCCCAATCCACGAGTGTCAGTTGGCAGCGATTAATGTCACGCCTTTGTGTAGGCTGAAAACAGACGTGAACTAATCCTTCAGTGTAACCAGGAAAAAAGACAGTAATTTTCACCTATACTGTGTATTCTCACTGCGTACGACATTACTTCCTTTGCACCACCAAGTACCAATCTATATCGATAATTAAAGGTGTTTAAAGGTACGCGGCTCGGGCTTATTGTACCAGGTATTATTCCATATAGCTTGGTCTCTTTCCGCGGAGCAGTCTGCCAAAAGCGTCGACCAGAGCACGAACTCCGTAGCTCCCGCGACGATCGCCAATAAAACCCTGATCTAACACGTAGCCGGACGAATTAGTACACTTATTTACACGCATACCGTTCCAAGATCTAATCCACAGTATAGCTTGACTTGATTCTTCCGCCAAATAAGACTCTGAAGTGTCGAGACAACCTTATAAAATAAACACGAAGCAACGGCGAAGAGGAAGGAAATGGTCACGTCACTTCATTACACTGAGACGTAGCATACGTGAAAATCTAACAGTCTACAAGCCAGCGGTGGCAGTTGTCTTGGGGATCCTCCACCTTCAGAAATTCACTTTACAGAAATGCTATCTGTACATGCTGAATATTGAAATACTGCAGACCATCATGGCAAACATTAGGCCGAAGTATTAGGCACATGAAGGGAGATTATATTGATGGATATATGTGTCTTCTCTTCCTCCATTTACCCCAGTGACGTGTTGGGGGGGGGGGGGGGTGTAAAACACTTTAATGCCCCCTAATGCTCCTTGTAAGTTGACATTCATTTCTCTACAGTTGTTCTTGATACCATAGACTGGCTCCTTGCTATCCTGATAGATGATAGTTTGTAAAACAGAGTTATACCTCCCCATAGCACAAAGCCTGGGCTGAATTTAGAGATCATGTGTTGCCCATGCAGCATGATCTCTCTCTTGATCTGTCTAGTTTACTCCAGAGGAAAGCTAACACCAATACGCCCGAAACAAGACAAGCTGCAGAAGCTGCCACATCAGCAAAGCAACGCTCTAACTGTCCGCCTGTCGGACCTTCGATCCTAGGCCAGTTGCCGACCAAGGCTTAAGGCCTGCCCTGCCCTGCTATGACATTTAGTCTTTAGGTTGCATTTCCTCGCATTTGTGCTCCTCCGCCCGAAGCCGTTGGCACAATGTGGGTTGTCGGGTTTGGCGAGCGCCGTCCAAAAGTCGACACTAACAGAAAGCAGGCACGTCTATTGGCAAACGGCTGCCCAGTCATATTTAAGACCTGAGTGATATTACTCCATCTTGTTTGTGGTTTCCCCCTTGCTCCTTGTCGCAGGTGAGACCAGGCAACTCGTGTAAGGTGACCAAACCACCTAATCTGTTGTTATATTTTAATCTGTCGATATACTTATCACCATCAATTTTCCGATCGCGTCTCACATATTTTGTTCTACTGCCGCATTCCTAAGTAAAGGGCCTGTTTTCACGCCTCGAGGTGTACTGGGTATATGGCGGTAGCCCCATATTTGTATAGACTAATCGGTGCTGGATGGACGATGTGGTCAACATCACGCCGGCTGTCTTTACTTCTATAACATTTCTTGGTACCCATTGTATACAAAATTCAAGATTGGTGAAACAGCCATGTGCAAATGTGGATTGGCCTCGCAGACAGCAGAGCACATACACCAAGACTGCCCAAAATATAACATATCTAGGCAAACCTTCTGGCCTAGAGAGACGACAGTGGAAGATAACTCTATGGACCACTGCGTGAACTTAAAAAGACAGTTAAATTCATACAAGAGACAACATTGCAGATATAGAAATATTTCAAGCGAACGAAGGGAAGAAGAAGAATTGGTACCCATTTTAAGCTGGCTTAACCCGGGAGCCCAGGTCAATTGTGTTTGTAAAAATACCCGAATTCATGAGGATTGCGGGCCGGCAGACAAATTTACCAGCTGCTGCGCTACACCTGCTCCATACCTCTAAACGCGCCTCATCGATAAGTCTGCTGGCATGCAGCTGAGCTTCTGATAAGATGAAATGAGTTGTCATCTTCACAGTGAAGGCCAACTTCAATGGATATCCAGTACTTTCTGTCTCTTGCCATAAAGGACAATCTAACAACCTCTTCTCTATCAATGTTCCAAAGGCACGATCTAACAACCTCTTCTCAATCAATCTTCCCAATCATCTCTCCTTATTAAGAGATACATGTCTGGAAGCTTGGTCATGTAGCATGATCGGAACAAGAACACAGACCTGATTCAAGACTGGCGTTCATGTGAAATGGCGAACCATGACAGCCCACGACATGGCACATAATAATGAGACCACTGCCTTTAACATCCTCAATTGTTTCGGCCTTCTTTATGCTTTATTTCCCCATAATGTGAATCGCAAAGTGATTATCTTATCCTGATCTGGGAAGATTGCATCCCTTACAATCAGAGACGCGTTAAGAGCTCAAATGTTTTGTAGACCAGTGGTTCTCAACCTTTTTGGCCCGTGCCCCCCTTCACCATATTTTCAGAACGTCATTCTCCCCCCCCCCCCGCTTTCGTATTTCCACCCTAAAAATCCCCCGCCCCCCGCCCCGACACAGTATACGTAATAATGGAAGCTAAATTTAAAAGCACATACTAAAAAACAAGTCTCGACGTCTACATAAAAGGTGATTTGCGGAAGTTATAAAATGAATTTCAGACAGGTGAGACGTACAGAACCATAAAGTATGAAGGAAAAAACAATATCAAGTAATCGGTTCTTGTATTAACGCGATCTTGAAATAATCTTAATTCTCCCCCCCCCCCCCGGAAACCCTAAAATTCTCCCCCCCCCCACCGGCTGAGAACCACTGCTGTAGACGGACCACCACACTATCAGAGTGGGATGGTGGTTAGTGAGCTTGCTTGCCAAAACAATGGCCTGGGCTCTACCTCCGGCAGTGGCCGGGTACGGCGCTAGGGTCGACAAACCCTTACAAAATTAGTACTGGTTACTTTTCGGAATGTTCTGGGAAGTAAAGGCGGCAAGAGTGAAACTAGCCCCCCTACATCATTATGGCTTGGCCTAGAATATGTGAATGCATAACATTGCATAGCGCAAGTACTTGCCACACAACACCCCTACCACACGCACACCTCTGCCACATTACAACGGCTCGTTTCTGAAAATCGCACTAACCCCGAGAAGGAGATCATATAACTCAAAGCTGGACAAACTGTTGACAAGAAAGCTACAGCAGACGTAATTTAGGCTAGCTCTGCGTGACTTTTTCTCACTGCCCCTGGTCATCAGCTTCCGATTTCCTCCTCCCGTTGAAAAAAAAAAAAAAAAAATTCAAGTGCACTGTTTATCTACGCACTGTAAATAATCTAGACGTTTAAATCCATTAATAGCGGAACAGAACAAATAATGCCATTCCTACTTAACGGAACAATTCACTCTCAATTTTAGCGCATTTCAATTATCCCTTTCTCGGGAGAGATTAAGCAGTCTTTATTTTTATTATTCATTCGTTGTGATCTGTTTTGTGTCAAAGATCACGTTCATTGCACACAGATACCGCCATTAGTGCTCGTCTCCTTCCTTATAACACATGCTATGAGATTCTCAACACATTGCACGAATTCCGTATCTCCGGCGACGATTCAAATGTGTGTATATAGTAAACTAGTATAGTACCCATTTTCACAACATGATGCACATTGCGTATATGGTACGTCCCCCTTATTTCTTTTACTGACCACCGCTGGAAACATGATGTGAATATCATGGAAATATGATGTGAATATCATGGAAAGATGATGTGAATATCACGCCGTCTTCAGAACATGTCCTAACACCCATTTTAAACTGGATCGACCTGAGAGCTCAGTTCAGTGAAAACAAAATTCCCGCCTTGACAACGTTTCGATCATATGACCATCCACTCGACGGGCAGGCAGGCATACCAGCCACTGCACTACCACGGATTCCAAATGTGTGTTTACCAGATCTATACATGATTTATATATTATGTTGTGGGTAGATGTTTAGACAGTAAGGCCTGGACAGACATGGTCGCCGAAGCTACAAGGTATGGACTATAAGAATGAGGAGAACTAGGTTTGAAATGGTAGCCCTGTCAATCGTCTACTAGTATAAATGATTCTAACTGCCAAGGGATTTTGTTTTAGAGTGCGCAACGTTTCAGATCTCCGTGTGTATTTTCAAGCAGTGACGACTAACTTAGACAAATTCCCATTGACGAACATATGTAACATTATGTCTTTGTAGACCGCTCTCTAACCGAAGGCGTAGAGGAAGCTCTTGACTATAAGATTTTGCACATAAATTTAAGTATAATGAGGTCTTAATTCGCCAAAACCAGACCAGGGATTGGCCGCTGAAGCTGCAAGACCCAGAAAACTAAAACGTCTCACGCTGGACAGGGCGCTGAAGTACCTCTACATGAAACTGCTTATCCTCAGACTCGATGCTCAGTCTAGCTAACGTTCCATGGATCATCATGCATGTCCACTGTAATGAGCGTGTTAAACGCCAAGATAAGGCGGATGTAGGGGTTACGAATTGTAACAAGCTATGTGGAGGGTCCCAAATAACTATGTCTCAATTTTCTCATGTATATTTCATAGCCCTGGCTTTAAATAGGTCTTTCCCTGCCAACCCTCCTCCGTTTCCCCCGGACTCACTGTCACTCTCTATTCGACCTAAGGACCTATTTCCTGCAGGGTCGTTCTGGCTGACACGCATACAACATGACGTTCTTCAACATATTTGTAATTGTAAATTTAATAACTCAATACATAACACCGGCTTCGTGGCCGAGGGGTTAGCAGCTTTCTCCGCTAACCCCGAATACTCTCGTCACGTGACGCGACGAGAATTAGCAGTGGTTCGAATCGCAAAAGTGACTTATGAGAGTATGGAGCCGGTCGCTCAGAAAGTCGTGGCGTGCTGATGAGCGTAATCTAGTCTAGGAACCAACATACAGCTGAAAGATGCTGGTGTTGACCGCAATATCCTGAAACAGGATGGAAACGCGGAAAAAAAAAAAAAAAAAAAAAATACATAACAGCACAGAGAAAAAAAAATATCTGACAATTAACTCATAAACATCTACACGCAATCTAGAGAGAAAACTAGTCCATACAATATCAACACAAATATAAATCTCCTAGCTCATCGTTTTCCATATTGTCCCATGAATTCACAACCACCTCCTGGCAAGTTCACTGGTCTTTATTTCCCGCGTAGGTTGTTCGAACAACAGGGTTCCATAAATCCAGGATTCCAAGTTTCCGTGTCCTACACGAATGTAGTGTGTCCAATGGTTAAGGAAAGTGCCCTGGGATCACGGGGCACAATTTTGGTGGGGAAATACTCAAGGAGAATAAATAGGATATATGTACGGGTGTGTCCGTGACTTAGGCGGGATCTAGCCCAAAATGCAAACATACTCGATCCCAGCTCAACGAAACGCCTGCCGAGGTGTCTGAAAGTATTCGTTCGGGCCCGCCGTGGTTCTATCTGGTATAGCCCAACAGCAGCAGGGACTTCATAGTAAACATAATGTTCTATGTCGATGCTCTGTCGAAACTTCCGGCTATATTCGCCGTCAAAAGAAGGATCCTTTCATATCCCAGCCGTAGGATGCGGCACTTTATCTGTAAAATTCTTTAAAACTTTAATACATTGTGCCGACCACAACCGACAAGGTTGACAACCGACTTTCCACGCCCAAACCATTACCCTAGGTCATATTTGGTGCAAGGCGCGCCATTGGGTTTTCCCGAAGAACAGATAGATTTCAAAGTATTCGTGTCAAATGCTCGGGTTATGAAAGTACTCCAGAGAATCCCACTCCGAAGGAATTGAGCGGATAGGTATGAGGACATGGGCCACTGGGGTTTCGCTACATAGGCCCCCTCTTAAGAAAGTCGAACCCTACGAACTTTCAACTGCCAGAGGTTCTGTTCGAATTACCTCCCCCTCACCTTCGACCATAGGATGCCGTGACATAAAATCCGCTACATTCTCCCTTCCGGGGATGTATTCGACCGTGAACTGATACGGTTGTAAGAGCAATGACCATCTCATTAACCTTGCGTTCAGTTTCTTAGAAGTTGCCAAAAACGTCAGAGGTTGGTGGTCGGACTGCACTTTGAACGGTACTCCATACAGATAAGGTTGAAATTTCTGTACCGCCCACACTAGAGCCAGACATTCCCGTTCGACAGTGGAGTAATTCCGTTCCGCGGGTAACAGTTTTCTACTGGCATATGCCACCGGACATAGCACAGTAGGATCATCTCGCCCTTCCTGCAACAGAGTTGCTCCAATCCCTATGTTACTCGCGTCGGTTCTTAGAACAAACGTTTTCTCCAAATTTGGGAGTTGCAGGACTGGCCTATCCACCAAAGCCTGTTTCAGCTTCCCATAAGCCTCTTCACAGCTCGGGGTCCAGACTATAGGATCTGGCGATCCTTTCTTCAGGGTTTCGGTTAACGGTGCCCCAATTTCGTTGAACTTCGGAATAAATTTCTGGTAAAACCCACACAGAGACAAGAAAGACCTAACATCCTTTTTGGATTTAGGACGGGGTGCGAGTCTGACCTTCTCTACATTCTTTTCTTCCGGTACCAAACCCCCCGGGGTAATAGTATGTCCCAGAAATTCTAAGGATTGATAGCCAATCATGCATTTGGCTGGACGGGCAGTTAACCCCTCCTCTTTCAATCTAATGAAGATCTGTTCCAAGGATTTCAGGTGATCTTTAAGATTGCCAGAAGCGATGAGAATATCATCCATAAACGAGACGACAGAGGGATCCCTTAAAGGGTCTAATAACTTTCTCATCATGCGTGTGAACACACTGGGCGCATTGCTCAGCCCAAAAGGCATCACCTTAAATTCGTAATGGCCGCTCGGAGTACTGAAAGCGAGCAAGGGTCGAACCTCAGGCTTCACAGGGATCTAATAATATCCCCGGCTTAAATCGATTTTTGAAAAGTACTTTGCCCTATTTAATCTGGCAAACAGGTGATTTGTGTTTGGTAACAGCTCAACTTGGAATGTCGTACAACTGTTTAAATGCCTGTAATCAATACACAAGCGGTGCTCCCCGCTTGGCTTTCTCAACAAGACAACCCCGGCATTATAAGGAGAAGTCGAAGGAGTTATGATGTCATCATCCAGAAGCTTCTGGATTTCGGCTTCCAGGGCCTTCTCTTTCGCAAAGGGCACTGGATATATTTTTTGGCGAATGGGGTCTTGGGTAGTCAGAGTCATATCAAACTCAACCAACCCTGTCCGCCCTGGACGATCGGTAAGAATCTGTTGATGGGACTCCAACAAACGGATGACTTGTTCTGTTTCTTCAGCCGACAGATCAGGATTTATATGTACATCCTTATAGGTTTCCCCAGGGTGTAAAGGATACTCCCTATCCGCGTCTTCGCCCGATTCAGTTTCCATCGCGACCGCCATAGTCATGAGTGGGAGAGAAGTACCATCGGATCGTTCCTCATATTTTTTGAGGAGGTTAATGTGGAAGATTTTAGATTTCCCCCTGATCCGGATAGCATAATTGGTACGGGACACAACCCTTTCCACCGGGAAAGGCCCCTGCCAACCAATCTCGAGTTTATTGGAACCTACTGGAAGTAACAACAGAACCCGATCCCCCACCTTCAGAGACCTATCTTTCGTCCTTCTATTGTAGTAGGCCGCGTGTCTCTTTCTGACCGCTCTCAGATTCTGAGCCGCCAAAGCCCAACCTGTCTGGAGTTTCTTCTTTAACTCCTCGACGTATTTGTAGGAAGATACCACCTCTTCGGAAGTCTCTTCCTCTGTCCAACATCTCAATAAGGCTTCTAAGGGACCCTTGATTGGCCTCCCGAATAATAGAGTGGCTGGTGGCAATCCGGTTGACCCATGGGGAACCTCCCGATAGGCGAACAAGGCGGCTGGGATATATTCATCCCATCTGTCTGGTTTCTCTTGAGCCAGCTTCCTAAGCATGGTCATCAAGGTACCATTAAACCTCTCTACTTGCCCATTAGACTGAGGGTGGTATGGGCTTGTGTGAATGTGGTTAGTCTGGAAGATACGAAAGACTTCCTCCATCAGCTTACCACAAAACTGAGACCCATTGTCCGTTAGGATCTGGTTTGGAAATCCCAACCGAGTAAAAGTCTCCATCAGTGCATCAGCCACTCGCTTAGAGTCGATGGTGGCCAACGGTATCGCCTCGCCCCACATGGAACAGCAATCCACCATCGTCAGAATATACATATTCCTCTTCCTAGTTCGAGGAAGAGGACCAACCACATCGATGGCAACTCTCTCGAAAGGAGAGTTCATAATGGGCATATCACCCAAGACTACCGGAGCCGTCCAGTGTTTTGGTGCCACACGCTGGCACTCTGGGCACGACTTGACGTACCTACGCACATCTCCAGTCATCCCTGGCCAGTAGTAATGGCAGGAAATGCGCTGAAGTGTTGCCCCGACACCCATATGTCCACTGAAAGAAATGGTGTGTCCCATATGAAGAAGCTGTTCCCGATAAGCCTTAGGAACTACCAGCTGTCCATGCTGGCGTTCCTCCACTCCGGCTCTCCGGTACAGTAACCGATTCTTCATATAATACTGACCCCGTCTTGGTGGGTCAGCACTTTTTGGCAACTGGTTGAAGCAAGGTTGCAAAGTAGCATCCTGGCTTTGAGCAGCTCGTAACTCCCCAGGCAAGGGATTCACGATCAAGGCCGGCGTCTGCTCCTCCTCCGATTGAGATCTGGTTTGCATCGCCCCTACGTACATGGGTTCGTTTGGGATCCCTAGGAAGACGTAGCGACAACCCAAGATCATCGGGAAGATAGGATCGATCAGAACGGCTGCCTGAATAGTGCCGGTAACATATTTTGATTTGATGTCCACCTTCGCAATTGGAAGCGACATCGCTACCGCACTCTTTGCCGCCGTTTGAATCTCAATGGATTCCCCGGTTAGCTGCTCTGGGCTCACTAAGTGTGATGAAATTACGGCCTCAAACTGAAGACCTGTGTCATAGAGACACTCGACTGGTTGTCCGTTCACAAGAACCGTCTCTACTACTGGTGGTTTTTCTGAATCTTTGTTCCCAGGATCCCTCCCTTCTACCTCCTTGTTAGACCCCTCCCCGGTTTCTACAAGACAGGCAGCATAGTGAGAGTCTTTCTGTTTGCGCCTGCAATCGGCCGTATTGTGTGTGGGAGATTTGCAGAAGGCGCACCACTTTTCACTCCACTTTCTTTTGGGAGATCCAGGTGGACTCTTACCAGAGGGTTTCTTAATGGGAACTTTTTCGAAAGGATCCTCCTTTTTGGTGTGAGTGGGTTTGGGGTTCTTCTTCTTTCCAGACCCAGTGTCTGGTGATCGGAGATTGGGTTGTGCCAGTTCCCCATTATCCCCATGAGCTAGCACATACCTTTCCGCCAATGTGTTGACTACGTCTAACCTTTCTGTCCCATTTTCAACCAAGAAGGTTTGCAATGGCTTAGGCATCATCCTCTTCATTTGGTCCACGACCACTAATTCTTCTAAACTTTCATAGTCGTTGGCAAATCCTGCTAATGACATCCATTTCAAAAGGTAAGACTTAAGTCTAACACTGTATGCTGAGAACATCTCTCCTGGCTCTCTCCTCGACTTTCTGAACTGTTGTCGGTAAGTATGGGCTGTCATCTGGAACCTTTTCAATAATGCCTTTTCCAGGGCCTCATAGTCATTCTCCATACCAGGTGGCAACCTTGAATAGACCTCATACGCGGTCCCCCTCAGGCCCTGTGAGAGTTTCAAGTTCCATTTCCCACGTTCCAATCCCATAGCCAAAGCCATCGACTGAAATCTGTGAAGATACTGGTCGATCTGATCTTTGTGTTCATCGAACGGGAGTAATGGGAACTTCATTGCCTGGTATGGACCGCCACTAGAAGTTGTTGAGTCAGGGAGAACTGCGCCTCCAACTGCACCCTCGCTTTCCTTGGCAGTTTGAGCTTTCAGCTCCAACTCCCTCATACGGAACTCATGGTCTCTGGCTGCCTGCTCGGCCTCCATCTTCCTAGCCTCAGCCTCAATTTTCTTTGCTTCGTGCTCTGCCTCGATTTTCTTAGCTTCGCGCTCTGCCTCGAATTTCTTAGCTTCGCGCTCTGCCTCAATTTTCTTAGCTTCGCGCTCTGCCTCGAATTTCTTAGCTTCGCGCTCTGCCTCAATTTTCTTAGCTTCGCGCTCAGCTTGTCGAAAATCTCTCTCCACTTCTTGAACATATTTCTGTAACTCAGCCCCTTCATAGCCTATCTCACGCCCTGTAGCCTGCACTTCAGCCACATTAAATTTCGCGGATGCCATCTTAACTCAGAGGGTAAGTGAATAGGTAATGGACAAATTGATATAATACACGACCACAACACTTCGTATGTCGTCAGTCTGTGTCAGGAAGAGTATAGACAATAGCCAGGTACGGTAAGCAGAACCTATTGATATTAGACCAGAATATCTGTCCCCTATCCCTATATCAGTCAGAGCTCCACCAGGATTTAAAATATCCCGCGACGTGCCCCCCAGAAATTGTAACAAGCTATGTGGAGGGTCCCAAATAACTATGTCTCAATTTTCTCATGTATATTTCATAGCCCTGGCTTTAAATAGGTCTTTCCCTGCCAACCCTCCTCCGTTTCCCCCGGACTCACTGTCACTCTCTATTCGACCTAAGGACCTATTTCCTGCAGGGTCGTTCTGGCTGACACGCATACAACATGACGTTCTTCAACATATTTGTAATTGTAAATTTAATAACTCAATACATAACAGCACAGAGAAAAAAAATATCTGACAATTAACTCATAAACATCTACACACAATCTAGAGAGAAAACTAGTCCATACAATATCAACACAAATATAAATCTCCTAGCTCATCGTTTTCCATATTGTCCCATGAATTCACAACCACCTCCTGGCAAGTTCACTGGTCTTTATTTCCCGCGTAGGTTGTTCGAACAACAGGGTTCCATAAATCCAGGATTCCAAGTTTCCGTGTCCTACACGAATGTAGTGTGTCCAATGGTTAAGGAAAGTGCCCTGGGATCACGGGGCACAATTTTGGTGGGGAAATACTCAAGGAGAATAAATAGGATATATGTACGGGTGTGTCCGTGACTTAGGCGGGATCTAGCCCAAAATGCAAACATACTCGATCCCAGCTCAACGAAACGCCTGCCGAGGTGTCTGAAAGTATTCGTTCGGGCCCGCCGTGGTTCTATCTGGTATAGCCCAACAGCAGCAGGGACTTCATAGTAAACATAATGTTCTATGTCGATGCTCTGTCGAAACTTCCGGCTATATTCGCCGTCAAAAGAAGGATCCTTTCATATCCCAGCCGTAGGATGCGGCACTTTATCTGTAAAATTCTTTAAAACTTTAATACATTGTGCCGACCACAACCGACAAGGTTGACAACCGACTTTTCACGCCCAAACCATTACCCTAGGTCATATTTGGTGCAAGGCGCGCCATTGGGTTTTCCCGAAGAACAGATAGATTTCAAAGTATTCGTGTCAAATGCTCGGGTTATGAAAGTACTCCAGAGAATCCCACTCCGAAGGAATTGAGCGGATAGGTATGAGGACATGGGCCACTGGGGTTTCGCTACACGAATCGGGAAAGAACAATGCGAGGTAACGGGGTGAGATAAGAGGAAGGCGATGTGGGGCCAGAGAGGTTGATTAGAAATGCCAAGACAATGGTTGAGCCCCAAACACAGTGGATTGTTATAGCACGTAGATGTCAGCCGCAGTCACCAGGGGATAGAGAGGAGTGTGCTAGAGAAGGGAAAACCCAGAATGATATTTTCATGGGAAGTAGCATTTGGGACAGGGGTTAAATGGCGTCTCTTGGGAGGTCCCGAGGAAGGGAATATAAACAGTAGACATTGATGGGGTTGGGGACTGGGAGTTTAGTTTTGGCGAAGTTAGGGATAACTTCGACTGGTGGAAAATTCAGTGTGGGCAAGTTAGAGAAAAACATGTCCCGAACGATAGATTCCGAGGAGTTGAGATTGGGCTAAGGAGGAAAACTTAGCCAGGCACTGAGTTGGTTATTCTTAGTCGAACGGAGAGTTCGGCGTCATAGCTCATTTATCGCAGTGTTTCTCCACAGGAGTGTAAATGATAGATGTATGCCACTGTTGAATTTTCCGGAAGAGTACTGTACCACCGAGTTCGTTTCGAATTAAAATTATTGTGTGTGCAAATCGGTGATCTCAAGTGACGCATAGCTGTTGATTAAAGTAATGATCTGTGTTGTGATACCCGTGGCTGATCCATCCTGCACTACTTAGTGATCTCGGAAAATATAGGGACCTTAGACAACAGCCAATGTCTGCCTGTTGCAGGGGATTGTGACATCCACAATTGTAACATTGTAGTATCGGGCTTGCACAGTCTGATGGTTTCGAAACATGTAGAGGGGAATGAGAGCTCTACAACACAGTCCCCATGAGGATGGCACTCCGGTACCAGATCTCACTTCTATAGCCACAAGCAATCTGCTCCTAAATCGCATGCAGCTAATTGTGAACCCGGTATGTCGGGATTGTGAAACTACGTTCTCTGTCCCTAGGCCATCTTCGCGGACACCTGCACATAAAACCTGTGATAATACGAGTTAAATTGTCAAATGTTCTATTCTAATCTACAGACCGCTGGCTATAAGAAAAGATAAAATATAGACTAATTTTCTGTTCACGCGGACACCTGGAGTTAAAATACATCCTACTAATGATCTTAACTGATTCAGACGCCAAATGTGACCTCATATTTGAAAAGGACGACGATATATCTCCATACAAGGGTTATCATGTTATATGTTTGGTTTCGAGGTATCTTCCGCATTTTCAATGCTCGGTGAACGGAAATATACATTATAAAATGTGTCCATTTGATTATGTAACATGTTTGGTCTAAACCTACGTTTAATTTGGCACTGAATCAGTTAAAAGGGGCGCTTGTAATAACCCCATTCAGTCGAAAGCCCTGGCCACACGACATAATCGAGACAAGAACGCAGAGCTGATCCACGACTGGTGATCGTGTCAGATGACGAACCATCACCGCCCGCGCTTATCGGCATGACACATGATGGTGATGATTCAGACTAATACATTTTTACTTAGTAAAAAAAAAAACGTTAAAATGTCAGAAATTTTTTAATTTACCCAAACTATAGTCGACTACAGCTTTTAATTCCCTCAGATTTCACTTAAGCCTGTTTTAATGGGGTGTCATTCATTTTGGCTTAAGCGAGGAACTGTTACAGCCTGTCCCACAGATCGGACAATGCGACTAACAATTAAGCGTTGTAGTTTAAAACCCGTCGTCATCATTATCTCCCACTTTTGCCGTCAAGAGTCGTGGGGAGGAATAGTTTACGCTCCAGCGACGATGACTGGCACTGGTTAGTGCCGCTCTGTGTGATTGTATAACACAGGAAATCAATAGGGGAACCCGTTGAGGAAGTAACATAAATAAACACACATAGTATTATTTGGCGCTCACAGAAGGAGAAGTGGAAGTAGAGACTAGAGGACGCACTAGACAACATAAAATTTGAAAGCTATAGTTTCCGACCGGGACTCGAACCTATCACTTCCTAATGGCGGCATCGTCTCGCTGCAGGAACAAGTATACTTCGACGCATGAAACTAGTTAGTTAGTCGACAGATCATCCTTACTGCACATCGACCATTCAGTTCATAAGTGCTCGGATCCCCTCCTCTGCAAATCCCGCAGCATGTAGCGGCTAACGACACAGTTCTGTGTTGGTTTATCAATCTTCTTTGGCTTCCTGCGTAGTGTTCTTGTTTGGCCACACCTCTTTTAATTTGCTGTTCTCGCAGTCTGACCATGGTTGTAGATTCACAGTCATCACTTGGTTCTCGAAAAAGTCTTACTTCTCGTAGAGCATTCAGAATGTCAGCCTGGTCCATGGCACGTCCGCCCTCCACAGTAGCCTTACCTGCGAGCTTGTCAGCCCGCTCATTTCCTTGTACTCCTGTATGCCCTGTCACGAAGATGAAGCTAATCTTTTCCAGCCGAGACCGCTCCAGAGACAGCAACCACTCTTTGGATCCACCCTATCTCTATCCTCTTGAGCATGCTCATTGAGTCGCTAAGGAAACATTCCCTAGTGAATGTCTGTGTCTCGAGCCATGTTATTGCTTTACTTACTGCTATGACTTCCATAGTCAGGCTACTTGTGATCTCAACAAAAGCACCACAGTCCTCCTTCACAATTTTCCCTCCGGCCTGAGCCGTAAAGGCCCACGAGGTTCTCACGTATCGGACAACCGAAAAAACCAATTTGAGAATCACTGCGCACGTCAAAAACTGAGCCTGCATTGACAGACAAAACAAAGAGGTTGGGGGGAATCGTTGCAGGGGAGGACAGGCGTGGGGAATCCCTCAACAGGCTGCTCCAAGTATGTAGAATATTGACTTAACAGGGATTAGGGGGGAGCCAGGAGCTGGATGTGAACTAACGGCCCACTGTGTGTGTGTGAACAGCAACTACTGACGGGTCAACTAGTCAACACAACGGCCCTGATATGTATCGTGGGTTGGTTGAGTTAGGAGTCGTCCCGAGCCCCGTTTCAGGATGGACTGTTTGCTTTAACGCATTATATCACAACATTGAAAACAAGGAACACATAAATAATTCTCATTACTGGCATTCGGCTGCGGGCGGTGAATCGTTTGTTGTGCATTGTATGAAAATGAAACGGCAAATATGTGGCGTTTTTTTTCAAAGGCAGTGTTCCGTGTACAGAGCACGTACGGTGCAGATTGCTGGAGAGTAAATTAAAGTCATGGTGAAGCAGTCATAATTCAATACAACATGCCACAGAGGACCTATTAGCATGTTCGAGGCAAAAGTTGTCAGAGAAAAGCAACATAATGTATACGAAGCGGAGGAGAAGTGGCGGTGGGAAAACTATTTCTTTTCAGTGCACCTTCAGGCGTCAACCTGTATATACTTAACGAAGACAGCAACCAACTTGAGGTTGTTGACATCTTCACAGAGTTTGTCCTCGAATACAGTGGGTGCAGGCCAAAATGATCACTGATTTTATCGGTTCTGCATATGTTGAGCGCTCTTGTAGCACATGATTCACTGTCATTTTACAAGTTCGACGGCTCTGTGGCGAAGGGTTACGAATGCAATTCTCAATTCCGCATACCGCGTTTGAAACACAGCTGAAGGCGATTTGGAAGTAGACCTCCTTGTGTTGGTTACGCATACACTGGTATGAGTGCCGGTCGTTCAGAAAGTAATAGTAAAGCAATGGTAAACTTGCCAAGAAATCACGAACAGCCAAACAATGACGGGGTTGGCTGCGATGTCCTGTAAACGATATGCAACTAACTCTTACCAATTCTAGTTACATTCATCAGCATCTTCTATCGTTAGTTTATTAAACAAATGGCATTAAAGCCTGGTGTGTCCTGTGTGGAGCCTGAAGATTGTTACTTGTTCTTTTCCGGCTGTCCTGGATTCTCTGATTCCCACTTAGTTCTATACGTTCTTCTTATAAACTTCTTGGCCTCATTATAGGTTATAGTCGTTTACTTCCGTCTGCCAGTCAGTCGGTCGACCTCTTCATTTCCAGGTATGTTGCAACGTGACCAATGACGTGACCAACTATATTACAACTATTTTAAATTTCTTACGTGAAATGACCTGGCCATGTCCTTAGAAGACACCGAGACCATTAAGAAATTGTCTTGTCACGGGGTCCAAACATACGACGCAAGTGTTTTCGGTTAACGTTAACTTTGTCACAGCAAATAGGATGCACATATTGTCGTTATCTTTGCAACAAAGGACACTGTCACGTCTCCAAAAGTGGAAGAAAGCTTACAAATCTAGACTCATACGGAGGCCGGAGAATGTGCTGCCGCCCTACCACGGAAGCGACTAAGCATTTAATCAACCAAACGCATTCAACAACACATATACCCGTTAGAAAGGATGACTGCACTCAGCTTAGACCGTAAAGAACCATCGCGGCCTTTATCATATTATCTCATCTTGTTACTACTGTACCCTGAGTTGTCAGGGTGAAGCATAAACAGTGGAAGAGTGCCCGTTTATGGGCTTCATATCGCGATTCCCATGGACTATTATTCCCTTTGTCGATCGTTTACATGGTCGGTCTCTTCTTCTAGTTCAATTTGCTCAGTACATCATTGCTTGTTGTGGAAATTCTCGATACTGTATATATCTTCCACTTATCGAGCACCCTAGTCACTGTTGCACTCATTTTATAATTTTTAAAAATGTCTCCAGAAAACCAATTAGCCGTTCAGCCTCCTCCCCTTGTAACTTCATTCAACGCTGGTCGGTGCTCTACAAGGGCGTTTACTCACTTGAACTACGGTGATGACACCACAACAGCTCTCATTACACATTAGAAATATCAATCAATTCTGTGGAACCATCAAAACCGTGGGGGGAAAAATGAGATATGAATTCACACGCAATTACTAACGCATTAGTTGCGTTTTTTAAAATACAAGTACATTTCTTTCTATGGATCAATTCTCCTGTGTTGTCAATGGATCCCGAAAGCAAACGTGTTCGGATGTGACAAAGTACGCTATCCGTTTACTAGACCGTTCAGTTTGAGCACTGTATTCATACCAACGACTGTCTAAGGATGGGTGCGCAGGGACCGCATTATATGAAGCAACTATGTGAATTCTGGAAAGAATGTAATGGCAACAGATGACGAAGAAAAAAAAGAGGAGGAGAGGTAGAAGAAGGAGAAGAACCTAATTCTGTCTTTACAAACTCAAGATAAGTAATATTGATTGATTGATTGATTGATTTAGGAACCGACATCACAGCATTCGGGTCATTCCCATAAGCGCTCCGTCCCCATCCTCAGCAGCCAGCGAAGAGTTCCAACACTAATAGGAAGTATGTGGATATGGGACAAACAAAAAAAGTCTTAAACAAGCTGGGAATAAAGACAGCATTTCTCCATGCGATCAAGGTTTCACAACTACAATATTTGGGACAAAAATTAATGTATGCAATATGAACATGGGACTCAGAGTTTCTCGCCCTGGTCTGAGAAGACTATCCGACTGACATCGACCCCAGAGACGTGCACGCGCCGACCAAAGAATGCAGTCTCCTGGCTTAAGTGCTTTAGTCAAATCCACAGAAACTGAACACAATATACACCTGACGGTTTATAATTGTAAATGTATGCAGGACTGATCCCCAAGTCACGCCAAAATAATTGTCCTCGTTCTGCATTTGTTTGACACCTTGCTGCACATATGAGAGCTGTCGTTTTGCCAGGTCCACTCATTGGTATTTTCTATCTTTAGATTGTCGCACAAAGGGAATTTTAATCCGTTATTAGTAGTCGCATGTATGAGCATGTCACGTTTATATAGGTCGCCCGGAGTTAGTGTCACCAGAAGAATTTTGTTTCTATCTGATCTCGGTGGTCACATCAAGATCATGCGTCGTTATCACATAACACAGGAAAGTCTCGACTCTTGGTCAGTTCCCCTGCCTCGTATTGGATGGACCCAGACCCGTAAAGTGGGTACTGGATATGTGTCTGCGAAAGGAGTTACAGAGAGGATGTAACTGGTTATATGTTATTATAACATCGTGACCTAGTTAAAGTAAAGCTCCACTATTTCGCATCGCATCTGTTTGTTTCTGCCAGGGGTTTCCTAGATCTGAATGTAGCAGCGGTAGATCAGCAGAAACGCAGACATCTGATGCAACAGATATGTTCTAAAGCCAATGCAAAGAATGATACATTGATACAGACGGCCAGAAACACGAACGAGACAGTCCCTCTCAAGAAGCTAATAAACAACAAATTGATTGGAGAAATTGGATGTAGACAGGCAATGTGAGGAGGAAGAGACAGACGGGATGGGGGAGAGGAAACTGGTGGAGAGGGAGACCGAGAGAGAGAGAGAGAGAGAGAGAGAGAGAGAGAGAGAGAGAGAGAGAGAGAGAGAGAGAGAGAGAGAGAGAGGCGAACTTGAAAACTTAGCAACAACTGGCAAATTTGATTAGAAAAGAGCAAGAGCAAAACACAGAGATAAATACCTAGGTCGCGTTGTCAAAGGTCACAAGGAGGACAAGAAAACAGGTGTGATGAAGGTGTTCGTAACAGATGGCCAACTACGACCGCCCACATGTATCAGCGCGACACATGATGATGGCGTAGGTGATGAAAATAAGCAAAGGTACAACTAGGCTGCTTTCAAGTACAGTTTTCATCAATGACACCACAGTTCGACAACACTAGCACTCAGAAATGCAGCAATATCTCAGATGCTAACAACAATTTAAAAAAAACAAACACCGCCGACATCTTAGAATCAAAACAGCAGCAACTGAAATTGCTCGGAGGTCACGGTTGATCGAAACATATCGCAGATACTTAAACTTCGCCTTAGCAAAGACACCATCTCTCTGGCAATATGTATTCTGAATGTTCCTGTTATACTTAAATAATAGCACCACGAGTCTGGGTCAGATGGTGCGGATGTGATTAACAGTTTAAGACTGACGGAAGTGGTTATATGCTATTGTGCCATTATTGCGTATTATTTGAGACACTTGTTTGTCAATAAACTTAAAAAAGCCCAGGCAAAGGCATTTAAAGTAACCAGGGCAGAGAAGGTATCTTAGGCATATCCGGGTGTAGCGAGACCATTATCTAGCACAATACATGCGGGCAGGCTGGGATTAAGCCTAGGATTGAGAGTTAGTTGGTTGTGAATCCATCGGAACATTGAATTGTGACGTTTACGTTAGATACACTGGTTTTCATGTCATCTGGGCCCTGTGAAGGGACTTGCATCTATCGGGGTGAGGTTAGTGTGGAGACATTCTCCCCACCAGATATCTTAAATCTCCAAGGGGAATAGTTTGTAGAGCTGTCCTTCCCCTCTCCAAGTTCAGAATCCAGTGGGATGTGTACTACCGACATTGGAACTTCATATCGGAAAAGAGGCAAATCAGGATGTAATGAAACCATGATTTGACACAAAACATACTGGCAGGCTGGGATTAAGCCTAGAAGGGAAATTGTCCCCATGCTTTAGACACTTGGTTGTCAACAGACTCCAAAAACCAATGCAAAGACATTTAAAGCAACTAGGACAGAGAAGGTATAAGTATCTGAACTGAAGGAGTACAGAAAACCCAAAGGGGCTTTTGTCATATAATGGTTTACTGATCAATATCTGGTGAGTTGTTTGGTATAGCAAGGGTTAATTACTGTGATTACTTGTCAACCAGGAGGTAAGATAGGAGGAGACATATAGAATAGAAAGAAGCGAAACGCCTACTGGACTGGAACTAACAGAATCTACATGTTTCACATATCTGATCATCTCAGGTTGTTTCACACTCTGGGACTCCAGGACACACATTTTCTCCGTCCTTCTCATTATGCCTATTTTGCTTTAATGTAGTCAGTGTAGTGTCACCTCCATGGTGTATATGTTGTCTTTTCTTGTGTTTGATGATGAAGGTTTGCTGCCACAGCGTCCTTTGTCACCAGGCTAACACAGCCAATGACTGGCACTTCACAATTCCCCTATTCTATTTATCTCTCTGTGTTAAGTCAACCCCAGTTTTATTTCATGCTACTATCGGCCATGTACAAGACACTGGTGGAGACAGCATGGTTGGTTCTTCTATTTGCTTGCTTGCTTGTGTTCGCTGGCTGTGAACTCCAGTGTGAAGTCCTGTATGTCGGATGAAGACATCCTGTTGTCCAACATCAATGTGATGTCATACCGGACCTGAGGTTTGTGTGAGTATCCGCTGTCCCATGTCTGGCTTATTGGTGTGCAGACTGGTGGTTCCTCGCCATGCAGGCAGATACTCTCCGAACGCGGAAACCCAAAACTTCTGTTTCAGCCCTGGCACTCTCTGGCAGCGCAGACCTCTGTAACATGGTGAATAGGAGGTTACGGTACGGTGTCCGCCTCAGGTTCAGAATGTTTAGGGTTCGATCACATCATTGGGCTGGGAATGTGTCCATGAACCACAGACATTTAATGATATCACACGTGCCCCTCATCTCTCAGGTAGTGAGATCGCACACCTAGCTTTCTCTGATTAGAGGGGGAGGGGGAAGATACCACGGCAGGTGGAAATCACAAAGAGGATGCCGTAAGTTTGCTGCCATGGTAAAATGTTTAGCAAAGAAAACCACCCACGGACAGACTAAGCCCATTACCTTGGATGGAATGTGTCTAGAACAGTGGTTCTCAACCTTTTTTGGCCCAAGACTGTTTCACCGTATGTCAGAATGCCATTCCCCCCTTTCCAACGAACGAAAGAAGAAGAATTCCCTCCTTTCCAAAACTGTCAGCCTCATAAGGTGCAATTTTCAATATTCACAATATTTTAATAACACACCAAGTTAATTATATTACAATAAACAGTTAAAACGTCAAAGAGGAGGAACGAAGAAGTAGAACCAGTAGTAAGGGAAACTACAGCTTCCAAATTACGACAATAAGCTTCCAAGTTACGACAATGAGCTTCCAGATTACGACGCTGAGCTTCCAGGATGACGCTGTGGTGGACCAACTCGACGGGACGCACAAGATATAGAAGGAACTGTTCACATGACAACTGATGAGGCGAGAACTGATGCAGAATCTTTAGACTTTCGGGCTGGATGTCAAGAGAGTGACGTTCTGCAATGGACCTGTTACATGATGCTGCTGCTATGAGCTGAAACATTATCTCCACATCCATGCTCAGGTTCTCAAAAAGCGTACATGCACAGGGCCTGTAAGTCACGAGTTAAGAACCCCTGGGCGAAGAGCATTGGTTACGGTCTCACAGGCAAAACAATATGCCGTGGTTAGAGAAACGTACATATTTCCAAACTTATGTTGTTGTTTCTTTTTTTCTGTGGGGTTGAATGCGTGGGAAAACACGACACACTCCTTCATATCATGGGTATTGTAGATCCGGGTTGGCTACCACTGACTGACTCGTCTGTGTAACCGTTATTTGCAGATAACTTTTTACATTTATGTAAATCTGACTTCAGTCAGTTGCTTAACATGTTTCTATCCTAGGCAGTGGTTGCTTGAAAACGTGCTATCCCCGACAAAAGGTTGTTTGAACTCTCTCTTTACCAGGCAGTGGTCTAAGTTAATTCTTTATATCCCAGACAATAGCTGCTTTAACTCATTTTATTTCAGACAGTGGTTACTTTAATTGTTTCTATCCCAGGCAGCGGTTGCTTCAACGCTTTTTATCACATACAGATCCCAGGCAGGTATAACTTTAACTCATTCAATCCAAGGCATATGTTACTTTAACTCATCCTATCCCAGGCAATTATTACTTTAACTCATCGTATCCCAGGCAGATATTATTTCAACTCATCCTACCCCAGGCATATGTTACTTTAACTCATCCTATCCCAGGCAGATATTACTTCAACTCATCCTACCCCAGGCATATGTTACTTTAACTCATACTATCCCAGGCAAGTATTACTTTAACTCATCGTATCCCAGGCAGATATTACTTCAACTCATCCTACCCCAGGCATATGTTACTTTAACTCATCCTATCCCAGGCATATGTTATTTTAACTCATCGTATCCCAGGCAGATATTACTTCACTCATCCTACCCCAGATAGATGTTACTTTAACTCATCCTATCCCAGACAGATATTTCTTTAACTGATCCTATCCCAGGCATATGTTACTTTAACTCATCCTATCCCATGCAGGTATTACTTTAACTCATCCTAACCCAGGCAGATATTACTTCAACTCATCCTATCCCAGATAGATGTTACTTTAACTCATCCTATCCCAGACAGATATTTCTTTAACTCATCCTATCCCAGACAGATGTTACTTTAACTCAAAATACCACACTAATAAGCTAGTCCCATGTATGAATCAAACGAAACTTTCATGAAGTTATCTCAGGATAAGTAGCCAAATACTTTAATGAAGTTATCTATGGAAAAGTAACCAAATACTTTCACAAAGCTATCACATGAAAAGTAACCAAATACTTACACGGAGCTTTCTCAGGAAAAGTAGCCAAATACTCTCATTAAGCTATTTCAGGACGAGAAACTAACTGATATTTTCATGCAGTTATCTCATGAAAAAGTAACCAAATAATGTTGTCATTGACGATATCTCATCTCAGGAAAAGTAACTAAATACTTTCATGAAGTTATCTAAGTGAAAATATATCCTGTCGTGTAACAAAATCCAATATCTGGTGACCTGCTCTGTACAGAAATAGCACAACATGATAGTATTTGGTTGAGTCACCCATTAAACGGGTGAATGTAGCTGGTATAGAGTAATCCAAGTATTTCCACAGCAAGAAGAACTTACAGATAGTCTTGCGTGTTTGTGTGACAAGAAAAAAAAAACTGCAGATTTCACTGATGCACATTTTAGAATTGTAAGAAAACACGGATTATGGTTGTCTCCAAAAAGAAGGAAACAACCACAATGTTAACATCCAAGTACATGGGAACATTTTATAGCAAATGTGTCGGTACTACTATCTCGGAATAGTTATAACATCTGATGGAAGGTGCCTTGTAGGGAGTAGAACAAGAGTCACTATGTTAACGGACGGTAGCATTTTGCAAAATGGAAAACATATTCATCAATATTTAAATAAAAACTGTCATATGCAGTGAGGAAAAGAGTGTTGAAGTGCTATATAGTACTTATACTGTTATATGGATGTGAAACATGGACAATAAGCAGACAAGCTGAGAAACATCTAAGGGCAGCAGAAATGTGGTTTCTGAGGAAAATGCAAAAATTAACATGGACGGACAGAAAACCTCAAGAAAGTTTTCAAGAAAAAAATTAAAACTAAATTGGTTAAAGAAATTAGATGCAGACAATAAAGATTGTCTGTGAACATTATGAAGAGAAATAAACTTGAAATCTTGGCAACAACTGATGGGGAAAGAGCTAGGGCAGGCAGAGAGGTAAATACCTGGATGGCTTGGCCACATGGCAAAATCAAGACAAGAACACAGACCTGATCGAGGACACTGGTGATTGTGGGGATGGCGAACCATGACCACCCACGCTTATCAATGGCACACGATGATGATGATGATGATGATGATGATGATGATGATGATGAGATAGATTGAACTCATGCTGAGTGATCTACAGACGTGCTCACATAAACCGTATGGATGAATACAAATCAGAGATCAAACCAGACAACATAACAATTCATTTCATACCACAGATCTCATGATAAAATTGAAATTTTAAAAAAGCATGTATTGCATATATGGCAATGTGTTTTTATAATAAAGGTCACCACGTGAAAGCCCTGAGCCACTCAACCATTCTGATAGCCCACTGCCTCCAACACCTATCTTTAACATGCAAATATTCATTTACATACATGCGATATGCATTTATAATTCTGAAGCCATCATCTACACAACATAGGATTGCAAGTATGCATCTACAGTACAACATATATGTAAATTATCGTTTTGCTGTTGTGTAAAATGTGCGTTGCTATAAAAAAAAAAATAACTCAAATGGGGGATTAATTCTTCCTTTAGATTACATGCAACATAGTTGGAAGTTTGAGCTAGGTAACACTGTGTTGCTTTTATGGAAATTATTCTGCTCCTTCCCCACATACATTCAGACATCAATAACCTTAATACGCTTAAAGAATAAAGCAAGCAGAATAATTGAAATCGGAAGTGGCGACTGCATGTTTTGTCTCACTATAAGGTAGGGTCTTATTGCAGGTGTCCGTCAATAAAATTGTGCTGCTGTAAGAACAGGAGTAATAAGAAATGTTAACTCTGTATAATGTTAATTAGCGAGGGTTTCAGGAGTAATGTTTGCTGCTATAAATAAGAACAGTGAAAAAAGATTACATGTTTCATTTGTTGAAATATTAACATGGGTTTTATCTACGTACAATATTACTGTAAGATGAACAGAAATAGAAATGTTTCACATTTTATGAGGCTCAAGCTTACTTTGGGGCGAAGGGGTTGCGGACGCAATTCGTAATCCAGCATACCACGTTTGAAACACAGCTGCAGGCGATTTGGCAGCAGACCGCTTTGCGTTGGTTTTCATAAAATGGTATGACTGCCGGTTGTTCAAAAATCAATGACAAACTACTGAATGTAAACTTGCCAAGAGATGACAAACAGCCAAAAAATTCTTTATGAGTCTCAATGTTAAAATCGTGTGGTCTCAGGTAGGTAAAATTGTACTACTATTAAAGCAATGAGATTATCAAATACTGCTTTTGTCTTCATGAACTACTTGGCAGTTTTATTTATGCAAAATGTTACTATAAGATCCATTGAATTGTTAACAATTGTCATTAATCTCAATGTAACAATTTGGGAGTTTCAGTTATGCTCCTCCACCCGAAGCCGTTTGCACAATGTGGGGTCTCAGGTTTGGTGAGCGCCACCCAACATTCGGCGCTAACATAAAGCAGGTAGTAGTATCCTCAACTGTTATAAGATAGCTCAGTCATATCTGACTAAAACCTGTCAAGTTATGCAAAAGTGGGAGGGAGGGAGAGGAGAGAAGGGGAGAGGAGGAGGAGAGAGAGAGTACAGCATTTCAGTGTAAGAAAGAATGTCAGTATAAGGACAACTTCAAGGTATAACAATGAGATATTGGTGTTAGGAGGTATGTCTCCCTAAGACAACATCAATATGTAACTATAACTTTATGTGTAAAAAAGGTATAATTACGGGGAGGCTTCAAATGAGAACCTTAAAAGTTGATATAAATTACAATAACCAAGCCATTGTCTTGTAACCTGTCAATATTGAGGCTATGGATGTAAAGAGTGTTAAGCATGTGACATCACAGTGATATGTAAGTGTAAGGAGGCATGTGATGGCATAACTCCAAGGTATAACAATTTATGTAAGTGTAAGGAGGCATGTCACTTGACGGCATAACTCCGAGCTATAATTATATGTAAGTGTAAGGAAGGTATACAAATGAGATGTAAATGTAAGGAATCACTAACAGATTTAACCGAGTCTCTGTAAATAAAGATAAAGTTATTGTGCTGCAGCTATTGTTATCATGCAAGCTGTAGCAAGCCAGTCCAGAATGAGTTTTCTAACATCGTGCAAGATAACATAAATACCTTCAGACTTCTCTTCATTTTCCCTCCCCCCTTCTGCTGCAGAAGGAGCAGACTCCCGCTGCTCGTCCACAGCATTGATAACTTCATTCGTTACACTGATCTCCTCCTCCACATCTCTTAGGTCTTCCTTAACCTGGCTTCTATCTCCCTCATGATCGCTCTCCTGGTCATTTTCATGCTGGATGCTGTCCACTTTAGGGACAGCGACTGATCTGGCCTCTGCCGAGACCACCTCATTTTCTTCTTTCTCTGCAGGAAGATCTACAGACATGGAAACACAAGCCATACAGATGAATGCTGGAAAATGCAGGTTAGTGTTGATTAGCAGCTGAAAAACATTTAAAGATAAAGATAATCCCAAAGCCGAAACTGTCATTGTGGTGTGAAGTGTAGGCCTTCACATATTCTAGGTCAATGACATACATAGGTGGGGTGGGCAGTTTCCTTCCTCATCACCATTTCTTTCCAGACAGTTACATGAACATTCTGAAAATTGGTAACCATTTTAATTAGGCTAGTTCAACCGCCATACTGGTTACAAAAAATAATCCTGCCTCTGCTGGGGATTGAACTCATACCACCATCCTGGCAGACAAGTGCACTAATCATTGTGGGTCCAAATGGTATTAATCCCTTGTACAAAAAGGTTCTGTTATTTTCACCTAATATTGAGTACTGGTGTGCCCAATGAAATGTAGCATGCACATCCAAAATAAGACTCAATGTGGGATGCAGAAATAAAGATTTTGGCAGCTGATGACATGCTGAAAGGAAAACAATGGCAAGGCTAGCAGTCTATACATAAAATATCAATATATAAACTCATGTTGTATCTATAAGTCTGTTTCTCCCAATATCCTTTTCCACCAAGTGTTTCTGCCTTTGAACTTTTTTATATATGAAAGTATATTCAGAATTATCTGTTATCTGTTGGGGTATCATATCATCCTTGCACTCCAGACAAGTCCATATGCACTCAGATCCCCCACCAACATATGCATGAGCGTCCGGAAGCTCATAGTGCCAGTTCTAGCGAACAAAGAACAAAAGAAGTAGCAGTGTCAGTTCTGTGCTGGTTGACGAGGCCCCTCGTTCTCCTGATGTGTCTCTAATGTCTGGCCAATTACCAATTCTTACTTCAAAGTTTCTCATTCTGAACAATAATGTGGATTCTCTAAGAATTAACAGGAGGGCATGAAACAGAAACAAACCAAACAAAAACTAACTTTAAAGCACTTCTTCTCATGTCTCTTAAATTAAATCGTGGTTGCAACATTGACAAAAACATGCAGGAACAGACAAGATACTTGGGAGTTTGTTCTGTATGGACATTGTACCTAAATACACTTAATTCAAGGCAGGGGAATATTTGTAAGGACATGCACATTTTAACAAGAAAAAACGTGATGTTCATATAGTTAGTTTCAGTATGATGAAGGGGATACTATACATTGGACAGAGAAAAATGGTTTAAACCACTTAAAAACAATGTATGGCTGATCACTTACATTAAGCATGTATGCAAGGTCTGGTGCTCTGCCTCTCTCCCTCCATCTCTTTCTCTGTCTGTGTTTCTTTCACTCTGTCTTTCTCTATCTCTCTCTCTATTTCACACACACAGACACACTAGTAAAACAGAGGGCATACAGATATATATAGCTGACAGCAAAATACACACAAGACAAGAAGTATTATGCTGAAACACACACAAATGTAGGTTTACACATAAGAAGCTATAAATAAATGACGAAATGCAGCAAGAGAGACTAATGGCTTTTAAAACAGAAATGGGTCACAAATTAAAGATCTAAATGCAGAAAATCTGGCCAACTGAAACTAGGCAGGACTGAGCTGCACTATAAGCATACAATAGGCATAAAGGGGCCTAAGGATGAGGTTTTGCAACAGTGGGCATCCTTGAAACATGTAGAACAAACAACTTTGAACTACACAATAAAAGCACACAAAATGAAGCAATGAAGATGTTACACAAGCAAATTAATGTAATAACAGCTAAACTGACTGAAGGATGAATATACAACACAAACCTATTGGCAAAAACATATATCATGGAGGAATTACAATTCTTATGCAATTTTACACTAAAATCACTAAAGAAAAAGTATGGAACCCCTGCTAATGCCATGAGACATACTTTGCATATGGCGCTAGCTCCACAATTGTTTAGCCATCTGCACTCAATGGGTGGTGTAGTCAATATCAGACTAGCCACCTAGACTGCCAAGTACATTTACTGGTACCCATGCTAGGCATGGTCAACTGCCTCAAAAGGGATTCAAATGTATGATCAACAGGCCGGCAGACCAGAGTGCTAACCATTGCACCACAGAGGCTTCCATAAAATTACTTCACTTAGGAATAAAATGAGCCACAGACTATATTTCAAGCTGGACTGGAATAACAGAGAAACTTTACTGATAGATACTGTTATTAACAAATTAGGACAATGCAGAATGATGCTGTTAGTATTCATTTTTATAATAATTATTATTATTATACTAATAATAATAATAAACACTTCAACTTAATGATGTGTCCCAAAAGTTGATGTGTCTCAAAAGTGATGTGTCTGTGAGACTGTGTAATACAGCAAACAAAACCCAAGAACTGTATTCAAGCAAAAATCCCAGTGCCCCAAAATATGACAAAACTAAAAATATAATTACCAATGAAAATAATCAGGTTTACAATAAAACACAATGAGAAAAGAGGAACCGATAATTAACTTTTAAAGGGCTTAAATTTCCTCAAATTTGGTGCCAGATTCTACTGTTTCTGCTTCAGTATTCATGTTCTCTTACATGTGCATCTATTTTAAAACAAATGCAGGTCTGTAATTTTCCAAACAATGAAACAAAAAATTTGCTCAAAGATACCTGCCATGAGTACTGGACTCCCGTTATAAGCATTTGGAAATATTGTCCCCCCACATACTGGCCTTCTGCCCTTTAAAAGTTAAAGAAAGCCATGAAAATTAGTAATAAATAACTTACCAGCAGCATCAGGAGTGACAATGTACTGTGTTTGGGGCAAGCTGGAGGATATACTGATCCCTTTGT
Source organism: Cepaea hortensis (assembly GCA_963921405.1). Classification (NCBI taxonomy): domain Eukaryota; kingdom Metazoa; phylum Mollusca; class Gastropoda; order Stylommatophora; family Helicidae; genus Cepaea; species Cepaea hortensis. Next base: position 160,132,106 of record OY992876.1, read on the forward strand.
CTTTTAAGTAGTTGTCTGTTTCTTTGTCCACAACCAGCAGTTTGGTCTCCCCAGGGATGGCTTTGATTCTGGCAATGACCTCAGTGTGCTTCTCATCTTCTACATTAACTCCGTTGACCTCAACAATCCTGTCATGGACTCGTAGTCCGGCAGTGCTGGCTGGTGAGTTGTCATCCACAAGACCAATAAACTGGCCCGGTTTGTCTCTTTCTGCATGGAGATTGAATCCATAGCCCTGAAGATCATACAATAAATAAGAGTATAACAACAAGTTTCTCCTATCTTTGACATATAATTATGTGGCAAAAGTGAAACATAAATCACAAAGAGAAGAGGAATGGCCAAAAATACTTTCAGCAGCATGAAATCAGTATTAACATCTAGAGAGATTAACAACACATTAAAAATGAGAATTGTAAAATGTTATGTTTATTCAATACTATTGTATTGAACAAGCATAGACAGTCAAACAGTGGCCCTATACATGTGAGTATACAGAAGATGCATTTCATCAAAACAAAAACAATCAAATACAGAGGTTCTAGAAAAACTGGGATTGAAAAGAGATTTGATTAAAGAAATAAACAAGAGGCAAGTGACATAATTTGGCCATGTTAAAAGACATAACACTTTTTAAAAAACCATACTGGAGGGCAAGACTGAGGGCAAGCGAGCAAGAGGTAGACAATGATACAAGTGGGAAGATAACATCAAGAGATGGATGAACATCAATCTGACAAAATGAACAGTCAAGGCGAGAGACAGACAGTGTTGGAAATCCAGTGCAGCCATTCTTCATTGGGAGACGGCACCTGATTGGTTGATTGACAATAACCTCCTGTATAACAATCCAGGCACATTAATGCATATTTATGTCGACAGGATTACCTGGAAGCTAATTCATCATATTCTTAGCAGCTGAAATCACTGATAGATGAAGTAGATAAGAGGTTACGGTGTCTGCCTCTGACTCAGACAGGGTCTGTCTCACAGAGTTGACTGCTTGGATTTTAACAAAAATAAGAATAAGAGTGATATATAATCCTCCCTATTACTGGGGTAACATCTTATGGCTGTGGAAATGTGGTTTTTGAGGAAAATGCAAAGAATACCATGGACAGACATAAAAACCAATGACCAAGTCCTACAAGAAACAAATGAAAACTGTAAACTTGTTAAAGAAATTAGATGTAGACAGACAGTCACAATTTTTTGAACACATTATGAGATGAAATAAATTTGAGAACTTAGTGACAACTGGCAATATTTAGGGGAAAAGAACAAGGGGAAGGCAGAGAAGTAAATACCTGGATGGTTTGGTCACGTGGTATGGTCGAGACAATAACACAGAGCTGATCCATGACTCTGGTGATCATGTGAGATGGCAAAACATGACGAAACATGAAGCTTATCAGCATGGCACGTGATGAAACCTGGGGTAGGGACCATACATCTAGTCTTCTCGGACAAGGGTAGGAAAATAGAGAGTTCCTGTGTGTGTATATTAGTAAAGTAGAGGACCTTTTGATACACCTTAAGGGTGTAATACATCTTGGGCATATGGTGCTAGACCAGTGTTTCCACCAAGTTTCCCAACCTTTTTTGTGCTATGCCCCACCTAAGCCTTTCTGAAATTCTTATGCTCCTTCCCCCCCCCCCCCCCCCCCCAAAAAAAAAATGCATCATTTTTAATATTCAAAAATTGAAATGTTCACTAAAGAAACTTGAATGATAGGTTTTAGGAAGAAATCACTAGGAAATTATTGGGTAGGAAATTTTCAAAATATATAATGGAGAAGTGAAATTCAAGTACAAAATAATTTTAATGGAAGATTTGTCTATATTATTTTAATTATTAGTAATTATTTATTATTTAAATTTAGTGAGATCCTTGCGCTTGATGCTTGCTGCAAAGTGATTTTATGTCGGGTTCCAATTTAGTTAACTTCAGTCTCAAGTCTTCCCGTTTTGTTATATCCAGCCGATTTCTTCCATTTTCGAATTTCCCCCCTTAACAATCAAATTGCCTCCCTGAGGGGCGTGGGCCCCACGTTGGGAAACTCTGTGCTAGACCCATGTTTTTATATAGCCAGACAACTTTATTTCCTGTAAGTATAGCATCAGCCAACTTTATTTCCTGTCAGTATACCATAGGCCAACTTTATTTCCTGTCAGTATACCATCGGCCAACTTTATTTTCTGTCAGTATAGCAATGGCCAACTTTATTTCCTGTCAGTATACCATCGGCCAACTTTATTTCCTGTCAGTATAGCATTGGCCAACTTTATTTTCTGTCAGTATAGCATCGGCCAACTTTATTTCCTGTCAGTATAGCATCGGCCAACTTTATTTCCTGTTAGTATAGCATCGGCCAACTTTATTTCCTATCAGTATAGCATTGGCCAACTTTATTTCCTGTCAGTATACCATCAGCCAACTTTATTTCCTGTCAGTATAGCATCGGCCAACTTTATTTCCTGTCAGTATACCATCGGCCAACTTTATTTCCTGTCAGTATAGCATCGGCAAACTTTATTTCCTGTCAGTATAACATCGGCCAACTTTATTTCCTGTCAGTATACCATCGGCCAACTTTATTTCCTATAGTATAGCATCGGCCAACTTTATTTCCTGTCAGTATACCATCGGCCAACTTTATTTCCTGTCAGTATACCATCTGCCAACTTTATTTCCTGTCAGTATACCATTGGCAACTTTATTTCCTGTCAGTATACCATCGGCCAACTTTATTTCCTGTATCTAACTCAATTCCTGGTACCCACTTTAGGCTAGTTTGACCTGGGAGCCCGGGTCAATTATACAAGATCTGCTATGATGTGGATTTGAACCCACGAGCACAGGGCTGAGAGGTGAGCGTCAAAGTGTACACTTCTGGGGTACACCACACATTACATATCCATGACATGTCCCACAGTAAAGGTCCCTTTGACTGGTCTATAAAAATATGGGTCTAGCTCTGGAGTGCTTTAAGGAGTGCAAAGGGTTCTTTACTGTTTTCTTCATGTAATACAGAAGACATAAATACGCTAACAGAGTGGGGTCTTAGTGAGGCATGATGTGAAACAAAAGACTCACAATGTTTCATAATCTCTCTTGCTTAAATTTACCACCTACAGGTAGGGGACCTTGTTCTCTCCATTTTCTTTGGTCATTTGCTTTTGAACTTAAGTATAGTCCATACACGTGCTGCTCCTTCTAGTACACTGGACTGATATTTGCGTGTAGACTATCTTTCCCCTATTACCAGTGTCCCTCCTCATCACTCCGAATTCTGAGGTACTTGTGATTTACATCCTTAAGTCAAGGATGAGAAGTCATCATTATAGGGGTTGAATCCGCTACCTCTGCATCAGCACACCGGAGGTGCAAGAGCGAGCTCTCTTATCTGTTTGGCCACGCTGACCTCATTCTCTTCATTAATCCAGTTGGAATTTAGGGTTTCAATTTCTAACAGGAAGCTGAGATTGTGATTTTTATGCACTAGGTTTTAGACTTCCCAAGACCTAAACCAAGTGATTATTTTTGGTAGTTTTTAAATGTAGCTGTATCAGTGTCTTTTGTTTTTGTGTGCTGATGAAGACTTTCTAGCTGCAACACCCATTGTCATTTGTAATTGTGTTTTTCTAAAGCTGACTAATTCCAATTTCCATTATTGTTGTATTCTCTAGCACAGGCAAAATAATTTTTCTTCAGCCAGATGAACCAAAGAAACAAAGCCACAGTATCTCATAACCCTTGCTTTACTCTATGGATGAGTGCAGTGTTGATTAATTCTTGTGTTTGCACTTACCCTGTGGAGTTCCACCAGGCACTCACAAGAAGAGGAAACTAACAGGGTCAAAACGACACACACAGCCCTAACATACCTGAAAGTGTGGCCATATTTTTAGGTGACACAGCCGCGGCCTGTAGGAATCATCATCCCCAGCATCACTTCCATTATGCACTGGTGCTGAAACATGAGTGGCCACATACTCCTGTATCTCTGGCTCTGGGTTCGAATCTCTACGTCGGTCATCATCATCATCATCATTTACATGTCCATAATCTGATGAGGTAATGAGTGTTGATAATTAGTGACAAGCATTGACACAAACAAAATACAAATTCAAAATACAGGAATAGACAGAGATAACTGTGAAGGTGGGAACTGTGGTAGTGCAGTGGCTAGAACACTTGCCTGCTGGTCCAGTGGCCATGTGTTCAAATCCCCTTAAAGTGGGCATTTTTTTCTTCATGGGTACCAAGACACTTCATGGGAAGTAAAGATGTTAGACATAATCATGATGACACCACCCATCCAGTGCTGACTGGTCTAAACAATATGGTGTTTGCACCATATACCTAATACAACTCATAGAATGACAAGAATCCTTTATTTCATTCTCTTGAACTGTGAAAGTAATCACTGCATTAAAGTGGGCTTAAAGGCATCTTTCCCATTGCAACTTACGTCTGTGAGACCTGGACACTTACTAAACAAGCCGAAAAGCACATAAATGCCTTTAAATATAAATGTTATAGACAGGTTCTAAGAATATCTTAGATAAAGAAAAGAACAAATGCATCCATACCTCAAGAGCTGAATATTGAAAAGGTTGGCTATTAAAGACAATAAAACAAAGAAAATTAAAATGTTTTGGTCACTTGAAACGTCAGGAAATTTTGGAGAGAACAATAATGGATGGGTATATGCCTGGGTAGAGAGGAAGAGGAAGGCCAAAGAGAAGATGGGTGCAACATGTGGCAGATGATCTCCAGATGGATGTATCAGATGCGGAACATCTTGCATATGATCGAGAGATTTTCCAGAAGGTTGTTATGGCAGCGAGGTTCTGCAAAGGATATGCTACTGAATGAATGAATGAACCTGACCATTTCATCATGGAGATGGCATTTTTCTCATTGCAGCCTTGTCATCATCATCATCATGTGCCATGCCGACAAGTGTGGGTAGTCATGTTGCCTTTTCATAGGAATATCAAATGGGAAACATGACACAGGCTCTGAAATCTATTTGCATCTTGACCATTTGCTTTGCCACTATTTCGAGCTGGCCATCACGATTTAGCACTAATCTTTCCTTGTGCTTGTGTATAATATTTCAGGTATCACATGTTTTTCTTGTTCATGTTTTCTCTTCAGGTTTTATGTTTGTTAAAAAAGATTCATCCATATGTTCAATATTGAATGTGTTTTTTTGTGTGTGTTGCCAAGAGCTACCTAGAGAAATTTCACATTAATTTATTCTAGGTGGAAGGTTGATATTTCCCTCTCCTGTCTATGATCGCCCAATGGACCACAGCCTCTCAACCATTTCATGCCCAGCCCTTGTTCATGACTGATTATATATGGCAGCCAACAGTTTTCCATGGGATGAGGCAGTCAATCACATGCTACCCTTCGAAGTCGATAGTATGGTAGGTTACAGTTTTACTATTCTTTGCTTCCTTATGATAACACTTGGGGCAAGGGCTTACTAACTAGAATGACCATCTTTGTGGAGTTCTGCCACAAAATAAATACACCTAATGACAAAACCCAGCTCCGTGGCGAAGGAGTTTACGGACGAAGTTCGTAATCCTGCATACCATATTCAAAACACAGCCGTGGGCGATTTGGCAGCAGACCGCCTTACATTGTTTTTTTTTAATGAAATGGTATGGGTGCCGGTCGTTCAGAAAGCAATGTAAACTTGTCCAAGAATCACAAACAGCTAAAAAAAAATGCTGGGGTTGACTGCTACGTCTTGTAAAGGATATGCAGCTAACTAACAAAATGACAAAACATGTTATCAACTGCAGTGTAGGTCTGCTCTATATGGACCCTGAGATAAACTTATTCTTCCAGTATAGCTGTGTACATTAAACATACCAGCCTTGCTCAGCTTATCTTTATCTTTATAGGTCAGCAACAAGAGGTGACTAATCTGAATTCACGTGAGATTAAGTCACACATTTATGTTTCTGCATGGGCTAGTTCATTTGAATAACAAAGTTAAGACAAATAATTGATAACAGAAGAAAGAATATTATCTTAAACAAAGGTATAATCACTGAATACAAATGGCAAATGGCAAGAATTTTATTAGAACTAACATTTATGGAAGTCACAAGATGTTAAATGTACTAGCAAATGTTGAATATTTTACCCTAACATTAAATCAGTACTACTACTGAATGGATCTGAAACTTGGAGAATTACTTAAATGATTATTAATAAACTATACACATTCATTAATTGGTGCCTGCACAGAATAGAAGAACTAAAATGGTATGACAGAATCACCAATGTGGAGCTCATGGAGAGAACTAGACAAATACCAATGAACCACGAGGTCAGAAAAAAACTGCTGACACCAGAGCCTACCCATATTTAGAAAACCCGAGAACAGTATAACCATAAACTGTCTTGTCTGGAACCCACAGAGCAAACAAAATAGTGGAATGTCTAAAAACACACAGATAAATAAATTAGAGACAGAAATTGATAATATGGGGAGGATATGAATGGAGTGCCGGTCTCCCTGGCCTAGGGTGTAACGTCTTTCTCCGTAATCCCGTATATTCTCATGAGTAACGTAACCTGCGCGAGAATCGGTAGCGGTTCTCGCCGCGTTGGTAACATAGGGGTATGTGAGCCGGCCGCTCAGAAAGCAATGGCAAACTACTCAGCGTAATCTTGCCTAGTACATCAACAACAGCTGAAAAATGCTGATGTTGACTGCAACGTCCTGTAAGGGATATGCAACAACACAAAAAAACATGAATGGAGCAACGGTTTGAAGTGCATTGCTTGAGGGTTTATGCCCCAATAAAGGGCGAAAGAAGAAAAAGACACTGAGCTTTTAATGAAATAAAGTGGGTTAGACATTTTGTGAGGCTGAACAATCAGTACAAGGCATGAACAATTAGTACAAGGCTTCAGCGATGACCTCCAACCCCTCAAGGGGAAAAATTACACTAGTGGTAAAAATGACGCAGTTGGCGAACGAACCCACGACCAGAGGGCCAGTCAGGGGACTAGACCACTTCACCACACAGACACCCCTACCCCTAGAAGAAGATTCATATGTGGTTACCTAAAACAAAAGCAGGTGTTTCATTATATGACAGAGTTCGAGCAAACAGTTGTCCAGGCAATGGATCTGTATCCACAAGCCCAACATGCTGTAAGGGGTGTAACAGTAACAGGGCTATATACTATTGCTTTTAAAAACATACATAAACAGAATCAAGGTCTATACAAACGCGTAGCTCAATCAAACAAACAAGGTCAGTCTGGGGTTAGTCAGGTGTGGTCGAGCGTTTAACGGGACACGGCAAACCACGGGTATAAAATACAGGCGTTGGATCTCAGATGGAGAACTGACGTTTCAGAGGGAATATACAGCAAGTGAAGTCTGGAATAAACTACGTTAGCAGTTCAGAACCCTTTATAGATTCAGTACTCAGCAAAAAGTAGGTTTGGTCCAAACAAAAATGGACGGTGGAAAATGAGAAGTAGAGATGTGTCACAGTTTTGACTTACAAGCTGATAATATGGCAGTAGGGAAGTAGAGATGTGTCACAGTTATGACTTGGTTGGTTGGTTGGTTGGTTGGTTGGTTAGGTTAGTTAGGTTAGTTAGTTAGTTAGTTAGTCGAGGTTTCAATTTCACGGCAACGGGTCGTCCCCATTATGCTCCGTTCCTGTGCCAGTGAATATCACACAAAATGCTCCCCACTGTCCAATGTGAAAAGTGGAATAGGCAGGAGTCTCGGCAATCCAACAGCCCGCACAAGTACACTGTGCATAATGCCGCCGTCAGAATGCCAACACAAAATTAATCCACGAAAACCACAGTTCATCGTCGATAGACTCAGCAGTCGCCAGAAAAACCTCATTGACCAGGGTTTTCTCACATGGCTCGGTCTTTTACCGCAGGGCGACCCGCCGAAAGTGTCGCATAAAGCATGAACTTCGTAGCTTCAGCTCCGACTCCCAGGAGTCTCCTGAAAAATACACCCGTGAACCGAAAAGGCAAATCAGTCAATTCAGCAACAGCCAGTAGCCATTGTTCCGAACATGCAGGTCACTGTACAGGACACATGTAAAAGCATCCCCCACGAATTTCACAGCTCACAGTGTCGCCCATGCACTCACTCAGTAGCAGGGCGACGCAACCATGTACTACCAGTCCAACATGAGGAAAATGCGATTGCAAACCGTAGCTGCAAGCATAAACACGCCACAGGTCTTAACGGTTCAACGCCTTACTGCCATGTTGGCGACCGGAAGTTATGACTTACAAGCTGATAATATGGTAGCAGGGAAGTAGAGATGAGTCACAGTTATGACTTACAAGCTAATAATATGGTAGCAGGGAAGTAGAGATGTGTCACAGTTGTGACTTACAAGCTGATAATATGGTAGCAGGGAAGTAGAGATGTGTCACAGTTATGACTTACAAGCTAATAATATGGTAGCAGGGAAGTAGAGATGTGTCACAGTTATGACTTACAAGCTGATAATATGGTAGCAGGGAAGTAGAGATGAGTCACAGTTATGACTTACAAGCTAATAATATGGTAGCAGGGAAGTAGAGATGTGTCACAGTTATGACTTACAAGCTGATAATATGGTAGCAGGGAAGTAGAGATGTGTCACAGTTATGACTTACAAGCTAATAATATGGTAGCAGGGAAGTAGAGATGTGTCACAGTTATGACATACAAGCTAATAATATGGTAGCAGGGAAGTAGAGATGTGTCACAGTTATGACATACAAGCTAATAATATGGTAGCAGGGAAGTAGAGATGTGTCACAGTTATGACATACAAGCTAATAATATGGTAGCAGGGAAGTAGAGATATGTCACAGTTATGACTTACAAGCTAATAATATGGTAGCAGGGAAGTAGAGATGTGTCATAGTTATGACTTACAAGCTGATAATATGGTAGCAGGGAAGTAGAGATGTGTCACAGTTATGACTTACAAGCTAATAATATGGTAGCAGGGAAGTAGAGATGTGTCATAGTTATGACTTACAAGCTGATAATATGGTAGCAGACAAGTTGTATTATGAATCAAATTAAAGGAGGTTGCATAGGTGTGTCACAGTTATGACATACAAGCTAATAATATGGTAGCAGGGAAGTAGAGATGTGTCACAGTTATGACTTACAAGCTAATAATATGGTAGCAGGGAAGTAGAGATGTGTCACAGTTATGACATACAAGCTAATAATATGGTAGCAGGGCTGCAGAGAAGTAGAGATATGTCACAGTTATGACTTACAAGCTAATAATATGGTAGCAGAGAAGTAGAGATGTGTCATAGTTATGACTTACAAGCTGATAATATGGTAGCAGGGAAGTAGAGATGTGTCACAGTTATGACTTACAAGCTAATAATATGGTAGCAGGGAAGTAGAGATGTGTCATAGTTATGACTTACAAGCTAATAATATGGTAGCAGACAAGTTGTATTATGAATCAAATTAAAGGAGGTTGCATAGGGACAACTATTGTATATAACCCCAAGGCAGATACAGGAAGTCGCTTAAGACAATTATTCATCCCATGGCACTTAATCAGTTAAGGGAAGCAAAGAATAGTAATAGTACCATTATAATCTACAACATATATCGCAAGAGGCGACCAAGGAATGTTGGCACGGGACTGGCTGCCTCATCCTGTAAAACTAGCTTTTAAAAGTCCAACCACCTATGAACAAGTCTACAAACAAGGAATGAAGAATAACTCCGCCAACCAAGATGTCTGTTCTTTTCACACGGAACAATGAGGAGCATTTTGTGTGATATTCACTAGCACAGGAACGGAGCATTATGGATGACACTGCTGTGAAGTTGGAACCGCGACGAACAACTAACTCAGTAACTCTTTTTCCTGAAGGACGCGATGCGGGGAAAGCCGCAAGGAATCTGCATCGCCGATAAACTTTCTTTCACCTGGGATAGGGAAGGCATGGGAGTGAGCTGTAGTAAATAACAATACACGGACGGCTCGGTGTGAGTAGCTTGAGGGCGTCTGCTCAATTGTGAATACAGGCAGAGGATGAACAAAGTAATTACAGAATGGAGTAGTTTGATTGGCTGAGACAGTGTGTCTCTATAGAAGCGACCTGTGGCAAGTTCTAGTTGTAGTCCGGATTGGGAATTACAAACAAGACGAAGTACAGTATTTTAGATTCTGCAGTTTATCATGCCTGGCAGTTAGGACGTAAAATTGTTACTTCAGTTGTACGGCACTTCAGAACTGACTGAGAACACAGGGGTTTATACACATATGGAGCGACTATATTATACCCATTACGCTTCAACACGTGAAGAAGGACCAATTACTTATTTTAACCATCGGATATCATAACCGGTTTCAATAGAGTACACTATATATACTCCACATCAGCCGAGTAGCACTTGAGCGAATGTCAACAAATACTGCTAACGTAGTTGGTTCCAGACTCCACTGCTGTATATTCCTCAGGAATACTGATCGACGGTGATAGATCATTAACACTACAACTATAACGATTTCCAACTGCCAAGGGATTTTTTACGTGAGCAACAATACACGCGGGCGTCCGATCTCACTACCCAGAAACCAGGGGAAATTTTGTTATTAGACGTCCACGTGAAAGAATCCCGGCCCTCGTCGGGGCTTGTAACCCGGGACCTCCAGCACTCGAGGCGCTGCCCGGGCAAATTTTCGAGTTAAAAATTTACCCAACGTATTTCAGGATCATCGCCGGTGCTACGGAGTTCGTGCACTGGGCTGAGTTTCTTCGGACTCAGGCTTGAGTCAGGAGTAGAACGGATCACTTATGGGTTACACCCGTGTGCCGTGATGATGATCCATCGACCAAACTAAAAAAAAACACAACTATAATAACGGGAATTCTGTGTGAGAATGGGCATTAAGTCGAGCATATCTTGTGGGTCTAATATGGGTAAAGGAATGTTGGGGTTTGGAAAGGGGGGGGGGGGGTTAAGTATTCATTACATGTGTTTGCATCTTATTATAATTTACTCATAGATAATTTTATCTTTGTACGACCCGTCTATTCGTGCTTGAACGTATGCTGAACAAATATGCATAACATTCATGAGAACTTATTCATTTAGGACAATATATGTGTATGTATGTGCAGCGCGTGTGAGAGTGAGTGAGTGAGTGAATGAATGAGAGAGAGAGAGAGAGAGAGAGAGAGAGAGAGAGAGAGAGAGAGAGAGAGAGAGAGAGAGAGAGAGAGAGAGAGAGAGAGAGAGAGAGAGGGGTAATTAAGAGAGAATAAACAGAGACGATATCTGGGAAGAAAAGAGAGATATTGAAGTGGGGAGTTAATGTCCCCAGACTCAACCAAATCACGTCCATCGTCTAAATGAGACTACGGAACGCTAAAATCCAGGCTTCATAATAATTACAGTGTCACCTTGTCGCTCACAGTAAAACAAAGGTCCCTAAAGTCTCAACTCCAGATAAGCGGACCTATACACTGAGAGGTAACCCCCCTCCGCGATCACCTCACAGCTACCCGCATACCAAAATCACAAAGTGGGGGTCCTAGTAAACTATGTCAATCAATACACCCTGTGTTTAATCTCCTGATCCAATGTTAAACTCCTTAACCCAGTGTTTATCTCATGTACAAGACTGTATATTACGAAAAGAACATAACGCCTGTGTCTGCAATAACACAACTGAAATATGATCAGGGTGTGTAGCAGCCCCGTGCCGATTACCAGTCTACAGTATGTTTAAGGTGGTTCTGGAGACATTATGATCAATGGGAAATGTTAAAGAATTCAATCAGTTTGGCTGCAGACACAACTATTCCAAAATTAAAGAAGGTGGGTCGTAAGAAATGGATGACTGAAGAAATTTTACACCTAATGGAAACAAGAAGACTCAACAAAAATAATCCTGCTAAATATGAAGAAATTCACAGACAAGTCAGAATATTATGTAGGAAGGCAAAAGAATCATGGCTTGAGGGAAAGTGCTTAGAAATTGAAAACCAACACAACAGTCAAAATACCAAATTAGTGCACAAAAGAATTCAGGAACTTACTAATAAAAGAACAAGTACATCAACAGGGTGTCTAAAAACTGAAGATGGCAAAATCATAATAGAAAAAGATCAGATTCTACATGTATGGACAGATTATGTGAAAAACCTGTATAATGATAACAGAGAGGAACAGTATGATATTAGATTTAATAATGAAGGACCACCAATTTTAAAGATGGAGGTTCAAAATGTTCTTAAGCATTTGAAAGCTGGCAAGGCCCCCGGTGCAGATAACATCACAACAGAAATGATTAAAGCTTTAGAAGAATTTGGACTAGAGCAAGTCACCAGACTGCTGAACACATTATATGATTCTGGAGATATACCTTCTGAATTATGTAATTCTGTATTTATTGCAATCCCAAAGAAATCAGGAACCTTGGAATGTGATCAACATAGAACAATTATTATAATGAGTCACATCACAAAGATCTTGTTACGAATTATCATGCAAAGAGTGAGGAAGAAAATACAACCTGAAATAGGGGAAGAACAATGTGGGTTTGTAGAAGGAAAGGGTACAGTAAATGCTGTGTATGTGCTGCGAACAGTTATTGAACGTGCTATAGAAGTAAACAAGGATATAAATCTTTGCTTTATTGACTACACAAAGGCTTTTGATAGAGTTAGACATGTCAACATGGTGGATATGCTTGCAGATCTACAAATTGATGGGAAAGACATTAGACTTATAAAAAAACATATATTGGAAACAACAAGCTGCCATAAGGATTGATAATGAAGTGGGACAATATCAACCTATTAAGAAAGGTGTTAGGCAGGGATGTGTAATGTCTCCAGATCTTTTTTCCCTGTACAGTGAAAATATTTTAAGAAATGTAGAAGACATAAATGGAATCAGCATTGGAGGACGAAACATAAATAATATTAGATATGCAGATGATACAGTATTGATTGCAGACAATGCACAGGATCTGCAACAATTAGTAGACGCGGTTGTTGTCCACAGTGAGCAGCTGGGGTTGGAATTAAATTGTAAGAAGACACACGTTATGGTCGTCACTATGAAGAGCGAAGTACCACAATGTAATATACAAGTAAATGGGAATATTCTTCAACAAGTGAATCGGTACAATTATCTCGGAACAGTCATAACATCTGATGGGAGATGCCTTGAAGAGATTAGAACAAGAGTCGCCATGGCGAAGGAAGCCTTTAGCAAGATGAAAAATATTCTGACCAATAAAAAGATATTGACGTGGATAGGCCTTAGGTTCATACCAGAATGCGATCGGCGTTGCCAGTAGTGGGTTGTGCTCAATATTTAAATTTCAAATCCCGAAACAACCACATAATCAATAAAAAGATGGCAATTGAAACGAGAAAGAGAGTGTTGAGGGGATACATAGAGCCTGTTCTTTTGTATGGATGTGAAACTTGGACAATGTGCAGTCGAGCTGAAAAACTCTGATGGCTGCCAAAATGTGGTTTCTGAGGAAAATGCAAAGAATACCATGGACAGATAGAAAAACCAATGACCAAGTACTACAGGAGACAAATGAAAATCGTAGAAATTAGACATAGACAGACAAAAATTTTTGGACATGTTATGAGAATAAATGGACTGGAGAACTTAGTGACAACTGGCAAGATCGAGGGGAACAGACCAAGAGGAAGACCGAGAGGAAAATATCTGGATGGCTTGGCCACATGGCATGGACGAGACAGGAACACTGAGCTGATCCACGACTCTGGTGATGGAGTGAAATGGCGAGTCATGACCGCCCACGCTTTCGGGCATGGCACATGATTGATTGATTGGAGACATTATTGGCACTTGAATAACGAAGAAACAAACCATAGATTGTACGATTTATTGCCTGGCACATTTCGCTGCATCTCGTCAGGTACATACTGCAGAAGTCACACATTGTAGAGTAAAATAACTAGATACATCGTTCAAGCTGAAATATACACATGGTCGCACTGTAATATCAATTGTTTACCTTGGCAATTTTTAACTGACTACCATGTCTTTCTGTTTGCACAAGTAGATGAATCATTAGGGCTTCTGCAAACTTTAACAAACGACTATTTTGTGTATGAAACAACATGCGAAAAGCGCTGTCTCTATCAATTACATGACCGGTTTCCAAGAAATTACGTGCAATGGACGACGCCGGAAGTTTATAATTGTGGTGTGTCAGCCAGCCTTCCCATAATCCCATCGCCTGTGTGTAATATCTTGTCAATCCAGTTTGGTATGTATTCAACAACCATGCGGTGTAGCTGCCGCTCTGTCCTGCCGATGTAGGTAGACTCGCACCTGCATGTGAATTGGTAAATGCAGTTGGATGTGGCGTACAGAGGGGTAGATTCTTTTACTGCTGGGGCAGGAATATGTGTGGCTCTGTACCTAATAACTGGAGTTGCATATCTTCCTAGCACGGTCAAACAGGGTCCGTACTAAGCCCCGTTTGCACTGGACAGGTGCGAAGCTATGAAAATTTAAATATTAGTCAGACTATGTGTCTTTGCGGTACACCGATCTTTGAATTATGCCGTCTGCTCTACGTCTCATTACGATATCCAGGAACGGCAACGCTTCGTTGTGGTCGTGTTCCAATAGATAGAGAGATGTTTTTATGCGCAATGTTCATTATGGCCTGGAACTATGTTGCTTGTAGCTCGTCTGTGGTGACAATTAATATATCGTCCACATAACGACGGTAGAAGACAAGTTTGTTAATGTCTAAGGATCTCTTTTCTTCTAAATGTGCTATGAAGATGTCCGCTAGAATAGGACCAAGAGGACTCCCCATGGCCACTCCGTCAATTTGGCGGTATGACTTATTCAGAAAATTGATTTTTATATTGGTAGTACATAGTAATAGTACCCTCTCCAGAATAGATGTTGGTATACCTAGTTTTAGTTGTTTGTCTCTGATGCGTTTACTTATTATTTTCACTGTCTCATCTAATAGAACGTTGGTGAATAGGGAGGCTATATCCATGGATGCCATGTGTTTATTATTTATGTCCATAGTATCCAATAATTCCACCAGTTCGAATGTATCTCTAAGTATTTTTGGATCAAACGACTGTCGTACTGGCTTTAAAATTTCAGCTAGCCATCTCGCCATCCGGTGTTAAGGTTTGCAGAAGCCCTAATGATTCATCTACATAGGCCAATTTTGTGCAAACAGAAAGACATGATAGTCAGTTTAAAATGACCATGGTAAACAATTGATATTACTGTGCGAACATGTGTATATTTCAGCTTGAACGATGTATCTAGTTGTTTTACTCTACGATGTGTAACTTCTGCAGTATGTACCTGACGAGATGAAGTGAAATATAAAATATGACATATAAATCGTACAATCTATGGTTTGTGTCTTCGTTATTCAAATTCACTACGGGAAAACATTGTTTTGATTATTGGCACTGACAAATTCTTCTACCTCTTCCTCGTTCTCACTCGAAATTCTGGGGGCAGCCGTATGCATGCATGCCGGTGCGTGATGTTGGTTTGTCGGGACTGCTGTCAGTTCCACTTTTCACATGGGACAGTGAGGAACATTTTGTGTGATATTCACTGGCACATGAACGGAGCATTATGGGGTGACTCTATGTCGTGAAGTTTGAACCGCGAATAACGACTAACTCAGACCTCCGCGTTAAGTTGGACACGACTGTAGAAGGTAACTGTTCGTCATAAAACTATTGCCACACACACACACACAAAGAGTTAATGAATCCATCTTAAACTTGTGATATAGACGATACTTCAGTTTGTTGTGATCTGTTCGCAAATCTAAACAAAAAATGTGTACATGTACTGATCTTAGATGAGCAGCTGGCCGAGTGGCTACAACGCCAGACTCTCCTTCGGAAGACCCGGGTTCGATCCCTCGTTAAGGTGTGGGATTTTTTTCTGTCCGGGGCAAAAAGAAAATCCTAACCTGCACAGTTCGCGGCGACTGCACTAGCCAGGCGGCCTTAATTCCTCAGGCTCAAAGACCCCTCTGCCATACACCGCAAGGTACTATATTGGCAGTAAATGACAGAACTGACAGAATGACAGTACTGATCTTGCCTTGAAAGTTGATGATAACACAATCTTTCATATGGTCACATTGAGTTGAGATAAGTGACTAACTGACGCCACAGTACTCAGAACAATCCCATGCGAGCTTCGGTCTCGTTTTCAACAACCAGCGAAGAGTCCCAATACGGGCAGCAGTTGCAATCCGATTATGTGTCCATCTGTTCTTTACTTGGAGCAGCACCGAGTGCCAGTCAGGTCCTCTGGTAATACCTTACAGCACCATTCTCTCTAGGCAATGATGGTGTATATAATGGTCATGGAAGATCTGTTGTCTAGTTTGTCTCGTAAGGAGCTTTTATCAAACTGTTTGCTGTTTCATAAGTTGCGATTAAATCACATTGCTGTAGATATCCACTTAAATTTGCAAGTCAATCAGCTTGCACACTTTCCGGTATGTGGACTGGCATCCGCTGAATGAAGGCCTACACTTCATTGGGAAGTAAAAGGCATCAAACGAAGCAGAAAAAGATGATGTTAACACTGGCAGGACGGACTAGACATCTTTGAAAAGATGCTATCCACTGAAGTGTTGTATTACTTTGTCAGTATCGTTCAATGTCATTCTTGTCTTTGTCTTGTCATCTTTATGTTTTCCCGTCTTTGTCTGCTATCTTTGCCATTCGGTCTGTTTCTGCCTTTGTCTTCCCTTTCGCATCTTTGTCTGCCGCTATCAGTTTGATTTTGTCTTGCTTTTATATTTATCTTCCCTGTCCGTGATTTTCTTTATCTTTGTCTTTTCTCCGTTGAACCTTCACCCGTCTTTGTCTTGTCTCTATTCGTGCCTTTCTGTGCCTCTCTATTGTTATTCTTAGCTTCTTTCTGCCCCTATCGATCCAAAAGCCAATAAATATAACACTAACGTGATCTACATCATTAAACATTTTAAAGAAAACAACACTGGCAATTTCCTTGTCTTAACACCGAGAAACGAGTGAATTAAAAACATTAAAACTGTATTATATTTTTAATGGTTACCTACATTCCTGTATATGAAATCGAATTTCAATTAAGTCTACCCTTTTACTATACTGAAACGATTAAGGACACAATACATATTTTACCTTAGGCTATAAACATACCTTTAGATGAAATGTTTATTGTCTCCTTAGCTGTGACATCGCACAAGCTGTGTTCCACGACATGTGAAATGAGTTATGACCTTATAGGTTAAAGGTGAGACGATTTCATTCATGAATATTGTGTGTGTGCGCGCGCGCGGGCATGTGTGTGTGTGTGTGCGCGCGCGCGCGGTGTTAGATTACCTATGGATAAGAGAGAGGTGGTCGGGCGCCGGTAGGACCAGGTGGAGAAAGTGGTAGAACAGACTGAGAACCCATATGTGGAGAGAATAATATGGCGGGGGATAGGCTGGGGTTCTGGGTGAATCTCAAAACTGCGAAGGAAGACCAGGAGAACTTTCAGTCAGATGGTAGTTGGAACGACTAGCAGTATGACTCTTCGCTGGCTGTTGAATGAGGGGACGGAGCGCCCATGGGAATGTCCTGACATCAGTGATGTCGTTTCTTAGCTCAACTCAACTATGCTGTTTTGCTGACCTCTTCACTGCCTACTGGGTTTTGTTTCATTTGGCCCAGTCTCCATTCACACACGGCATGCGACCTGCCATGAGCACCACACAAAGCACGCATTAAGTAGCTTCAGCGATCGTCCCAGGAGGTCTCCGGAAAATGTGGCACGCGTGGTCTGAATCGTGGTCTGAATGACGGTCCGAAAACAAACCCGCGACCTTAAGATCGGGAGACAGACGGCTTGAACACTTTGCCACCAGAGACCCCCTTACTGGTGAAAAACGTCATCAAGTAAGGTGTATAAACAACACATCAAGTACGGTGTCTACACAGCACATCAAGTACAGTATATCCACAACACATCAAGTACAGTGTATACCGTACATTGATTGCCGCATGAGTTTTTCCTGGATTCTTCATGATCTCTATCCAGTTAACTGCAGCGCTGTCAGTGAATAGCGTGCAGAACGATTGCTTCAGAACATTATAAGATGTAGTCTCATAGCAACTACTGCTATTGGGGCGTGAAGTGGCAGACCTTCGCATATCCTAGGACCCGGAATATGAGATTGGGTCCGAAGGTTGTGGGTTCGATTCCAGGCCGCGTCCTTCGGTTCACGAGTGAAACTTGTCGGAGACTACCGTGGGTCGTCGTTAGAGCTACGGAGTTCGTGCTTTGTGCGACGCTTTCCGCGCTGCTGAAAGAGACCGAGCCATATGGGATCAAACCCGGTGCAATGAAGTCGACCCAGTCGACTTTTAAGCGACTTTTTTAAATATGAGGTGGGGTGTCCAGTTCCCTTCCCAAATAATACCTATACCATTCTGAATCTGAATGTCTGGTACCCATGTTTATGAGGCCGGGTCGACCCCAGAGAAATATTGGTCAGAAAATATAATCCTGACTCTGCCAGACACCACCCTGACCTCGTTCTTTCTAATCCAATGTTAACCCAGACCACCATCTTGGCAAGCTGAAGAATTTAACAGCGAGAGGTGAGAATTCACCTCACCGGTTTTATCCCAAAGTCTCTTTCCACAAAGCGGCCTGCCGGAAGCGTCGCATAGAGCTTAACTCCGCATGCTGAACTTCACTACGACCACCAAGTCTCCGAGAAAACTGCACTCGTGAACCAAAAGACGGAACCCGGAAACGAACCCATAACCTACGGAATGCGAAGCAAACGGCTTAACCACTTCGCAAAGGAACCCTCCTCCCCTACCCGGAGGCAGAAAGCGCACTAATCACTATGCCACAGCGGCTTTCATATGATATTTTACGACCCTTAAAAATATATCAAGGAAAATATCGGCATGCAGTAATGATATCAGACTATTGGTAGACCCTTGTGAGAAATATTTCAGAAACGCATTTCTAGCAAACAGCAAAGTTGAGCTGGTGTGAATCGAGAGAGAGAGAGAGAGAGAGAGAGAGAGAGAGAGAGAGAGAGAGAGAGAGAGAGAGAGAGAGAGAGAGAGAGAGAGAAGAGGGAAGGAAAAAGAGAATGAAAAGTGAGGGAGAGAGGGGAGGGGGGGGGAGAGCTATGAGCATATGTATGTAAGATATGTATCATATTGCAAGTATATGCAAATGTGTAAAACTTTTTCTATAGGTATGTAAAATATTCCAGAGCTTTGGTGTGTGCTTCACACTTTATGGTATTCAATCTCATGTATGCCATTAACATATTTGCAGAAGTAACCTCTTGCTCTGTTTTATTTTCACCTAAGAGCTAGAGCTAATTGTCTTGTGGTAATATTGTTGTATGACCGAACCATGTGACTCGCCAATTACATAGATTTGTGAAGCAAAATGCACTTGACATGTCATCATCATCATCAAGTACCCTGCCAGCTGGCGTAGGAGTTCGTATCTTTCCACAGATCTCTGTCTTTGATTCTGCTGATGATATTCCACCATGCCACCGTCTCAACCCATCCAGCATAATTTCTCGTGGTCTGCCACTGCCTCTCTTCCCCTCGATATTTCCAGTTGTCACGATGTTCTCCAATGCCCCTCTTCCCATCACAAGACCAAAGAAGCCTTTTTGTCTCTTTCTTATTGTTATATATAATGTTCTAATGTCATTAGCTTCCTTCAGGCAATCGTTGTTAGTTACTCTAGCAGTCCAAGAAAATCACATTTGTCTCATGAACCACATCTCTGTTGCTTCCAAGTTGAAATGTACCTTTGTGAATTATCTGGGACACTAAAAACAGACAGGACACACACTATTCCACAACTGCCAAATGTTAATAAAATTCTACTACACTCCTCCTATATTTAATTTACAAAATAAAACAGCACAGTATATGCTTCCTAATTACAAAGCAGGTCTACACTGCAACCATTATATTTTCTTAGCCAGAATACAGCAAGATCTCTCTCTCTCTCTCTCTCTCTCTCTCTCTCTCTCTCTCTCTCTCTCACTCACACACACACACACACACACACACACACACACACACACACACACACACACACATAACACAAAACAAAAGAAAATTAAAATGTGACCCCAGCAGGAGTAAACAGAGACACCCACAAAGAAGTCAATTCAATGTCCCAGACCATGTTTGGAAGTAAGGACTGACATGTTGGCAGAGGTGAAGCAGTTCAATGAGCCGATGTCTCATGCAGGCACTGCGGGGGACACGTCATTAATGTCTTATATCTCGGTGGCAATTGCTTGATTAGCGATTCTCTCAACTGAGCAGCTATACCAGTGATTCTCAAATGGTGCGGAGTAAAAGGCTGTTTTGTATAGTGGGAAGACCCAACGTTCTGTTGAGTTATCTTATTGTTGAGGATAGGCAGTGAAATGGTAAGCAAAATAAATTAAAAAATATTTAGAAACGAAAACGATTTTTAAAAACCCTCCGCTTTCGTGAAATGATGACAGAAGAAGAAATTTAAAATCTTGATCTTTGGTTATGAGGGGGGGGGAGAGGAGGGGAGGAGGAGGAGGAGGAGGAAAAAGAAGAAGAAGAAGAAGAGGAAGACATACCCAGGCGTAGTTACATATATACCGAACTACATACATTTGTGTTAAGCAGCTCAGCCCTCTCAATTTCTGTCGCTATCTTCCTCCTACATTTTCAACATATCTTTCTAAATGCATATGTACACCTTTGCTGCCTTGCGTAATGAATTTGACTTAGAAAATTGGAACACCTCAATATTCTTCAATAGAACAGGGCAATATTTAAGAGGTAAGAGGTGTGGGGTGACGGAGAGGTGAAGGGGGGAGAGGCGTAGGTGGATAAGGGAGAGGGAAGGCGGGGAGAAGGGACAGACAGACAGACACACAGACACACAGACAGACAGACAGACAGACAGACAGACAGACAGACAGAAGACAGACAGACAGACAGACAGACAGACAGACAGACAGACAGACAGAGAATAATTTTATTTCGTTAACCACGAGTAAGTTTTATATTCCCCGGGGAAGGGACAAATCGATCGTCTTCAGTAATGCCTGTCAATATGAAAGATATACAAAGACAAACTGTCTCCCTCTCCCTCTCTCTCCCTCTCTCTCTCTCTCTCTCTCTCTCTCTCACACACACACACACACACACCAAACACAGAGGGTAATGCACTAAGTGTGACAAGAGAGAGAGAGAGAGAGAGAGAGAGAGAGAGCGGTGAGAGAAAGGGGTAAGAAAGAGGCAGAAGGAGAGAGACTGGAGAGGAGAGAGAGAGGAAGGGAGAGGAAGACGATGAGGAGAGAGGGAGGGGGGAGAGAGGAGAACAGGGATGAGAGAGAGAAAGAAAGAGAGGAAGAAAGAAAGTGGGGAAGAGAGGATAGAAATGAGAAAAGAAGGAGGAGAGGAGGAGGGATAAGGAAAAAGAGAGAGAGAGAGAGAGAGAGAGGAGAGAAAGAAAGAGGAGAGAGAAAGAGCAGAGAGAGAAGTGGAAGGATATATAAAGAGGGGAGGGGAGAAAGAGGAAAAGGGGATGGAGAGGAGACACAGGAGAGAGAGAGAGAGAGAGAGAGAGAGAGAGAGAGAGAGAGTGAGAGAGAGAGAGAGAGAGAGAGAGAGAGAGGGGGGAGGGAGAGATAGAAGGAAAGTAGAGAGGGAAAGGGGAGAGGGAGAAAAGGAACGAACAAAACTTTATTTTCCAAAGGGTTAAGAATTTGGCACGCAGGCCCGTCTAACATGATTGGTGAGAGTGAAAGAAAGAGCCGAAAGAGAGAGAGGGAGACAGGCAGATAGACAGACAAAACATAATCTTTTCTGGTTAACATGCATCATTTTTCTTAAGTATGGACAAATTATTGGTCTTTAATAACGCGTGTCAATGTGACGGATATACAAAGACAAGCTGACAGAGTTGGAGGAAGAGAAACAGAGAGAGAGAGAGAGAGAGAGAGAGAGAGAGAGAGAGAGACAGAGAGAGAGACAGAGAGAGAGAGAGAGAGAGAGAGAGAGGCGAGGGGGGAGAGAATCATTTTATTTGGCTAACACCACGCAGGCATTAGATTTCCTAAGTATCATCATGTGCCATGTCGATAAACGTGCCCCCAAAAATCATGACTGTCTACGCCTAATTTCTCTAATCAGTTTACGGTTTTTATTTGTTTCTTGTAGGACTCGCTCATTGACCGTTTCTGTCCTTTAGATGTTTTTTCAGCTTGTCTGCTCACTGTTCACGTTTCACATCCAACACAAGTACAGGTTCATTGTAGCATTTCAACAATCTTTTTCACGTTGCAATTGGCATCTTTTTATTGGTCAGTATGTTGTCATCTTGCAATGGCTACCTTTACTATAACGATTATTGTTCTAATCTCTTCAAGACAACTTCCCATCAGATGTTATGACTGCTCCGAGATAGTTGTACCGATTCACCTGTTTAATAATATTTAAAGTTACTTTTATATTACATTGTGGTATTTTTTTTTCTACTTAGAGATGACCATAATTTCTGTCTCTTGCAAAGTCATTCTAACCCTAGTTGTTCACTGTGTACAATAATGGCATCTACTAAATGTTGCAGATCCTGTTCGTTGTCTTCCTAAGTAAGGACTAACCGATTGTCTTCAGTAATGCTTGTCAATGTGAGAGATATACAGAGTGGCAGAAAGAGCGAGAGAGAGAGACGTGCAGAGAGGGGGGGGGCAGAGAGGGGGAGCAGAGAGAGAGAAGGAGAGGGAGAGAGAGAGAGAGAGAGCGGCGGGTGTTATCTCGCACTTTTAATTGTTTCCGCTTTTAACAAAATGACACACTAAACTTCCAATAAATAGGGACATCTTAACATTCTTTCATACACCGCGACAATGGCAACCATTTCCGTTTGATCGATTCGTGTCAGTTTATACCTGTCTACACTAACATGCTTCTTTTATTTAAACCATATTTTTTCTAAATTTTATTAATTTTTTTTTTTTCCTTCGGTGAATCATATTTCGCCAAAGTATCAACTGCGCTTGGTGCCAAAATAAAAGAATTTCTTGTTGGCTTTCCACGACAAGCGGATCAGAATGCATTGTGTCCAGCATTACACATGCCAGAGCCGTTAACTTTCTTCTATTTCTTTGACCAGAATTGCCAAGCTGGAGGAGTATATTCGTCGGGGAGAGGACATTATGGCGACGTCACTAAACAGCAAACCAAAATAAAAAATAAATGATGCATGCCCTTTGCAGAACGTTGCGATCAAGCCCAGTCCCAGGCTGATCTAGGCGAATTCCCAGTCAATAGTTTGTCATGTTCTATTACACCATTACAATTACCGTAAATTGATTAGAAAAATTAGACGTAGATGGTCAACATGTTTTTGACACACTATAAGAAGAAAT